>JAAGEH010000020.1:3591255-3659562 GCA_011751065.1 Lasiurus cinereus
GTATTAATTCTTCTTGAAATGTTTAGTGGAATTCACCAGGCTTTTCTTTCTTGGGAGGCTTTTGATTACTTACTCAATCTCTTAGTTATTAGTTATTAATTACTAATAACTAATTATTAATTTGTTCAGATTTTTTATTTCTTTATGATTTAGTCTTAGCAGGTTGTATGCTTCCATTTCTTTTGGGTTACCCAACTTGTTGGTGAATAATTATTTATAGTAGTCTCTTATACTGCTTTGTGTTTCTGTGGTATCACATAACATAGCCGTTCTCTTTCATTTGTCATGTTATTTATTTGAGTCCTCATGTATAATTTTGTTTACTCTGGGCTTTGTTTGTTCTTATTTTTCTAACTCCTTGAGGTGTAAAGTTAGAATGTTTACTTGAGATCTTCCTTTTTTCTTAATGTAGGCCTTACTAGCAACATTCCTCTTAAAACTGTTTTTACTGCACCCCATAAGTTTTTTTTTATATATTTTATTGATTTTTCACAGAGAGAAAGGGAGAGGGATAGAAAGTTAGAAATATCAATGAGAGAGAGACATCCATCAGCCACCTCCTGCACGCCCCCTACTGGGGATGTGCCCGCAACCAATGTAAGTGCCCTTGACTGGAATCAAACCTGGGACCTTTCAGTCTGCAGGCCGACGCTCTATCCATTGAGCCAAACCGGTTTCGGCCATAAGTTTTGATAAGCTGCATTTTTATTTCCATTTCCCTCAAGATACTTTCTGATTTCCTTTTTGATTTGTTCTTTGACCCATCTGTGTGTTGTTTAATTTACATGTATTTGTGATTTTTTTTTTCAGTTTTCTCTTTGTTAATGACTTCTAATTTCATGCCATTGTGGTTAGAAAAGGTCTTTTTTGTGATTTCAACATTCTGAAATTTGTTAGGATTTGCTTTGCAGCCCCACATATGTTCTGTCCTGAGGAGTGTTTCATGTGTGCTAGAGAGCAATGTGTATTCCAGTGCTGTTGGATGAAATGTTCTCTATAATTCTGAGGTCTTACAGAGTTTGTCAAGGTCACTTCCAGAGGCTCAAAGACTGCAGCCAAGAAAGTTTGGAGCCAGTTCATGGTCTACTGCAAGTTCCACAGCTGGGATCAAAGTCTGTATGATTATTACCTGACATATGGGTCCCTTAGTGTATGGTGCCGGCAATAGAACAAAAGTTAACTAGGGTTGTAGCTAAGTTCTCAGGGATATTGAGCAATTTCTGGGTCTGCAGCTGAGACCATGGTTAGCCACCTCAGGGTGAGCTTGCCTTCCAGCTAGCTCTCCTCAGTCTCAAACTGCAGGCTTCACAATCATCTACCTCAATCCCAAAGTTCCAACAACAGGACTTTTGTCCATGGATGGGTGCCAAATTTTGGTTGTTGAGGGGGATACAAGTGAGGGACATCTGAGGCTTTCCTGGGCTTAGAGAGTGCCATGGGGGCTGACCCAGCAGCTCCTGAGCCACGGATGAACAGATTACTCTAACAGGTGTTTCTGGAAAACAGAGGGCTAAGGTACTACTTGGCTATTGCCTACAAGTAGCCGTGTTCAACTGCCTCCTTTGGCTTTTATTGTCATACAGCTTGAACTAAAATTAACCTCTAGAATACAATCATCAGGGTAAGCATCCTTGAGAAAGCACGTGCTTCTACAAGGTCAGGTCTTTAAAGACTAAACATTGAGATTCTAGCAAAACACCCGGGAGCTCGAACTTGTTTGGAAAAGTCAAGGCAGGGGCTGCCGCCATATGCAAGTTCCCCTCAGAGGCCTCCGACATACTTTCCAACCAAGTCTCATGCTTCCCCTCAAGAGAGAATGTCATGATCAGTTAACAATGTCTGTCATGGACATGACACAGGGGAATGGCACCACAAGGGCCATAAACCTGCCTTCCCTGCCCTGTAACATGAGCTCAGCTGAGCCCGTGGGAACAGTTGTAATTTTCTGTGGGTCATGCCCTGACATGGTCTCAGCAAGCTGTTCAGGTACTTCGGTAGCAATTGGGAAGTTTTGCTGTTTACTTTGGTTTACAAGAACCAATTTTGCACTGATTAAAATTGTATTTTCTTTTAAATGACTGCTTAACAAACATATTATACACACATATTTGAGTTCTCAAGAGATGTTTAAGCTTTCAAAATATATTCTGATGCCAAAAAAAGATGGAAAATCTATTAGAATGAATGTAAAAATTAATTGGCTTTAGATCAAAATATGCTAGTGGTCACCTAATTTTTATTTCTTCATGAAACTTTGGAATGTTATTTCTCTTCATTCTAAAAAAACACATTTTGGAAAGGGAGAAGATTGTGTTAATAGAAATTATACATGCCATGACATATAAAAAGCTGAACAATTATTTTAATAAAAACAAGAAAATTTCTTCCCCAAAATTAGTACTACACTAATTGTTAGACATGCAAGCCTTACATTTACATGGACTTGCCTCTTCCTCAGAGTCAAGTCATTCCTCTGTTACTGGGCAATTGTTATTTTAAAGGCTCCATCTGACCCTCTCTAATCCCCAGATTGCATTTCAGTTGGATAGAGGCAGATAATTTTTTTTTTAACTTTAGAAGTGATGTTAGTTTGTGTTACATGCAAACATTTGCTGAGCAAAGTCAGGGCATGTCTAGCAATCAAAGACAGCAAGCACTCGGTGGGATTTATCAGGGTGAACGACTGGAGCCCATAATGCGAAGTTTCTTCTAAAGCATTTAGCACATGATACGGTTCATTAATTTTACAATAGAACCCATGAGACATGTGAAATAGGTAAAGAATGACAGTGATCACAGGATTACGGAGACAACCTCACTGTGAACAAAAAAATGGTGGTGTCTTGGCCAGGTAGCTCAATTGATTAGAGTATCGTCCTGATACACCTAGGTTGCAGACTTGATTCCCTGTCAGGGAAGGTGTAATAATCAATAAATGCATCAATAAGTGGAACAACAAATCTCTCTTTCTTTTTTTTTAGAGTTTTTTTTATTTTTATTAATTTTTTATACATATCTCCCCATCGCCCCCCTTCCTCCCAGGCATACCCCAACCCTGCAGTGTCTATGTTCATTGGTTATGCTTATATGCATGCATACAAGTCCTTTGATTGATCTCTTATCTACCTCACCTAACTTTAATCTTCCTGCTGTAATTTCACAGTCTGTTTGAAGCTTTACTGTCTCTGTATTTATCCTTTTGTTCATCAGTTTATAATGTTCTTTATTATCCACCAATGAAATCTCTCTTTCTTTCACCTCTCTCTCCCTCCCTCTTCTCTCTCAAACCTATGAACTAAGGGGGTACACACTTACACAATGACTTGATCTCCCTTGATCTCCTTTCTCGCCTCTAATACCACATTTCTATCTAAAACAACAAGAGCTCACCGGGTGAACAGTTTGTGACTTCCAACTGCAAGTTGAAGACCAGCTACACTCTGGTTTGCTGTTTTGAACTACTCTTGGTTATTTTTGGTTCAAGTTGCTGTAAAAGTTGTCGCACAACCTCCAACGCCTCACTATGTAAGCCAACACTCTGGTTACTCTCCAGGCTGCATACAATTGCAATGTGGCAATGTCTGTGCTCTGATGGAGGAGAGGGCCTGGTCTCAGGGGCGCTCTCTCACACAGTAGAAACCCTGATGGGAAGACTAGGTTCTAAACATCAGGGCAGAGAAGGCCACGCATGAGTTATAGATTCTTCTGTGTTCCTATTGACTTCATAAATTCATCACATTATTTTTGACAAGTATATTTGATACTTTTCTCCCCAACCATTCATTCATTCAACCGAAATACTAGATTAATTTTTGTGTGCACTGAACCACTTAAGACATAGAAACAGATGTACTCCCTGTCCTTATAAAGCTGTCTGATGTCTGAGATATTGGTAAATCTTTTGCTGTAAAGAATGTGAGGAATAACCTAGTAAACTTGAGATAATTTGGATAATAGTTATCTTTTATATGTTAGAGTGTCTTCTCTTCTCCCTTTTACACAGTGAGGAAAGGAGAAGATACGTTAATTGAAAAACACTTCCATTTGAAGAACTAGCTACTGGCACATCCTGTTCAGCAGCAGGCCCCACCCTTATTTGTAATCGCTATAGTCTGGCTGAGGGAGCAGATATTAGCATTCGGGACTGGCTAACAATTCACCTCAAATGCAAGGTGAGCACATTCACACATGATCATCATCATCAAGTAGATGAAAAATTTGCTATCAGCAGAAGACAACCAGGCTGTGTCATGGAGGAGCAATGCACTAGGACGCAGAGATAGTAAGAGGGCACCTCCCATCCACAGAATGGCCCTGTGACTGGAGGTGGAGAGCTGGGGGCATGTTGTCCCAAGAGGAAGCCTCCTCCACAGCCAGGGGAAGAAAGAATGAGGGCTATTGGAAGAGGTGATATTTAAGCTGTTTTGGAAATTTAGGGTGAGGTCAGCTAGGAAAATAGGGTGCAGGTGATATTCCAAGTCAAATGTATAAGCAAGGGAGGCCAAGACAGAGAACTTGGTAGGAAACACAAGCGTAGGACTCCTAGGCAGAAACGGCCGGCATTGATCATCACATGGTGAGTGTGTTTGTACCTCTCTCACGACTATCTCAGCACCTCCACAGGCATCCTTAGGGGGTTCCAACAACCTGTCAGGTGCATGTTTTGTAATGTCTTGCAGTCTGTAAACCTCACTAAAAGGGTGCATGATTTGCCCAAAGGAAAGAGCTGATGTGACCGGCTGCAGCTTCTGACACCCAGCTCTGGTTTTCTCCTCCTTAGCAACTGCCTCGGGTCCCAGTCAAGGGGAAATACAGTGCCCTGCACTGCCTCAGCCAGCCCTGCAGCAAGCAGGCAGCGAGCTAGGGACACGACTCTTGGGATGCTCTACACAAAGGGAAGTGTGTGCTGATCCTGGAGTATTCACCTGAGCTCTGGAAAGCGTATTAGAATCCTGCATTAGGGTTTGATTTCCGTCAAGGGCACATGCCTGGGTTGTGGGCTTGATCCCCCATAGGGGGCGTGCAGGAGGCAGCTGATCAATGATTCTCTCTCATCATATTGTTTTTCAGACTTTATGGTTGAAAGTATTACATTTGTCCCCTTTTCCCCTATTGACACCCCTCCAGCCTGCCTCCACCTCCCCACACCAGACCTTCACCACCCTATTGTCTGTTTCAATCTCCTTCTCTCTTTCTTCCTCTCAGAAATCAATAAAAATATTTATAAGTGCAATTGGGAAAAATGCAATGGAAGGGACTTAAATTTTATAAATTAATATAGCAAAGTTTTGCCAGGTTGAACCTGATTTTGAGGCAGTTTAGGTATGGAGAAAATATTAGGGATAAATATCTTAAATTTTTATGCTGCTATTTTACTTATGTGTAAATTTAATCTATTAACTAGTATTAACATGCTCAATAAAATGATATGCTATGATTTTTTTCTACAAAAATCAATGATGTGATTATAAACTTGGCATGTAGGTAGGGGATATGTATTGTATCTTACTAACGCAGCAACCATTTCTTCTTTTCCTGAGAGCAGCATCCCAACAATTCTTCCCACAGCAGGAGTGTTTGTGGGGCGGCCAGTCCTGGTGCCCACCCAGCCTAGACCACCCATCCTGAGGACCAGCTGTTCTCCCGAGTTTGAATCTTAATCAAGCAATGTGGAGACTGAATGGTGGGTGTGTGTCCGTCTCCGAGGCCTCACAGGATGTCTCCCTTAGCTCCTGCTGTTCCACGACCCAAATCCATTCAGAAACAATCCACTTTCACTCTAACTGAAAAATGAAATTTAACACAAGAAAAAAGAAAGAAACCAGCCACTTGTTACCATTGCTGTTGGATCGCTTGCGCTGCCATCCTCCTTCAATGCTTCCACAGCAGCTTCCTAAATATCTCCTGCTCCCATCACTGTCCCCACCCCGAAATCCGTTCTCATGCAGTCAGAGGGATCTTTTAAAGCCATAAATCATCTTAGTCCCTTGCAATTCTTTTGCAGTGGCTTCCAATTATTAAATTTAGAATAAAAGATGGACGCCTTACCATCTGTATATTATCTGACCCAGGCCTACCTCTCAGACTAACTCTCACCCTCACTCATTAACCTTCAACCAAGCTGAAAAGAGAGAGGGGAGGCGGGAGGGGCGCCAGGGATAGTCATCCTTGGAAACTCTAAGTATTTCAGCAATCAAGGGACCCTCAACACGTTCATTTCACACATCAGTCTCAGCCCCTCTCCATCTCTTCTAGGCACTGGGGATCACGAAGTCCAGGAGACCGACATAGGCTCTGATCTTGTGTTGCTCATGTTCTAGAGAAGAATAGTCCAACTGAGAGCACCTACCAAAAACCACTGCTGCCCAGAGGCGCTCTCAGAGGCCTCACTGAGATGCTTTCATGAATGGCAGAACCAGGCACTACCGAGGGGAACAGGTCCGCTGGATTTGTAAACTCCAGTGTATTCCTTTATAAAAATCATGTTCACAGCCATTTGTAGCCATGTTTCCTACACAGGTTTAGGTAATAGTGTTGCTATATAGCCGAGACTGGTTTGGCTCAGTGGATAGAGCGTCAGTCAGCCTGCCGACTGAAGGGTCCCGGGTTTAATTCTGGTCAAGGGCATGTACCTTGGTTGTGGGCACATCCACAGTAGGGGGCGTGCAGGAGGCGGCTAATCGATGTCTCTCTCTCATCGATGTTTTTAACTTTCTATCCCTCTCCCCTCCTCTCTGTGAAAAATCAATAAAATATATATTTTTTTTAAAAATAGTGTTGCTATATAGTAGGAAGAGATCATTCATGGAGAAATTAGTACTTTGAAGTTACAGAACAAATTTCATAAATGCTAACATTCAAAAGACAAATTTAGCTCAGTGAATTGAATAGAGTGTCGGCCTACAGACTAAAGGGTCTCAGATTCAATTCCAGTCAAAGGCACATACCTCGGTTGCAGGCTCCTCCCCAGCCTGGGCCCTGCTCAGGGCACCTGCAGGAGGCAACCAGTTGATGTGTTTCTCTCACGTCGATATTTCTCTGTCTATCCCTCTCTCTTCCACTCTCTCTAAAAATCAATGGAAAAATATCTTTGGGGGAGGATTTTTTAAAAAGAAAAATTTAAGTCTGGCCTGCGTGGTTCAGTGATTGAATGTCAACCCATGAACCAAGTTCAATTCCCTGTCAGGGCATATGCCCAGGTTGCGGCCAGGATCCCCAGGAAATGGTGTGCAGGAGGCAGCTGATCAGTGTGTCTCCCATCAAAGTTTCTATCTCTATATATCTCTCCTTCCTCTCTCTAAAATCAATAAAAACATGTTTTTAAAAAAGACAAATTTAAGGTGCCTGTTCAATGAGACAGAAGCCACTCTCGAGAGTGTGTGAAAGGTCTCATTTCACCATAAAAAGAAAAAAAGAAAAATTTAATTTCTCTCATCTTTAGAAAAAAAGAGAAACTGAGGAAAGCATTTGAAGCTCACCCCATGAGTCTGAGGTCAAATAGATTAATTACATGATCAGCAAAGACAGCCACGGGTTTCTGCAAAGTGAGATTTGCAGAGTCACACTTACATAATAGAAAAGACAGAAACAGCCTTAAAAGAAAAAGTTACAGCATTGAACAAACACTCGTGTTAGGAGTGGTTATAGTTTAACTGATTTCAATTTGTTCTTTCTGCTTAGCTGTAGTTTCTATTTTTTCTATAATAAACATTTATGATTTATATAAATTAAAATCAAGTCATTTTAAAGAGAGAAAAACAATTAACTTATCTCCAATAACCATATTTTTCTTTGGAAAAGCACCAAAGAAGAGGCTTGCTCAGAACTTAGTGAGATTTGATAAAATTCTTGAGACACCAAACATGGTTTCAGGTTATGCTTCTAACATTTCTTGAAGCTCTGGCCTTTTCTCTGATGTCCTGATGCTTCTTGAGTAACAGGATTGTGATACCTAAATTTCTCCTTGAGTTTCAATCAGCTCAAGTGCCTTTGCCTCGTATCCTCAGGGAGAGGTGCCACCAGCGCTGCGGTTCTTTCTGTCACTCTCAGAAGCCCTGAATTCCTTCCTAGCTTTATTTTTTTGTTTTCAATTCCATTCATACATTGAGGTGAAATGTGCATTGAGGGAAAGGCCACATCTGAGGTGTACAATCAGATGACTTGTGCACAGGCACTCAACTATGTAACCCACACCCCAATCAAGATACCGCTGTCACCCCAGAAGCCTCCCAGCGCCAACTTTCCAGTCAATCCCCACCCTGAGAAGCAAGTGCTCTTTGATCTCTATCTCTGGGGCTTTCTGTGCCTGTTCTTGATCCTCATTTAAATAGAATCTTGCTTTGTATATTCTTTTGTGTTTGGGTTCTTTCATTCAGCCCAATGTCCATGAATTCAGTCCCACTGCTGTGTCTCAGTGGTTCATTGTTACTGTTGAGCGGGCTTCCCTGGATGCCTCTCCCACAATTCGCTTATCCGTTTTTCTGTTGAGAGACTGAACTGTCCATTTTTTAAGTGGCTTTTTATTCAGAGAAATTAATAGAATCTCATATGGTAAATACTAGTGGAAAAATCTTTATCATCTAATTATTTGCTTCTGATAGCTTTCATTCAACATTTTTTTTAGTATTTTTAAATTGTGGTAAAAAGCATGTGTAACATAAAATTCATGTTGATCATTTTAAAGTGTATAATTCAGTAAAATTAAGTGTATTTACATTGCTAGCAATGGATCTCCAGAACTTTCTCATCTTCCAAAACTGGAAGTCTGCACCCCCAAACAACACCCCATTTCTCCCTCCCCTCACCCCTGGCAGCCACCATTCCTGACTCTGAATTTGACCACAGCAGGCACCTCATGCAAGTGTAACCACACAGCACTTGTCTTTTGGTGACTGGCTTATTTTACTTCACATAGCGTCCTCCAGCTTCATTCCTATTGTGCACATGACAGAACTGCCATCTATTTTAAGGTTGAATAAGATTCCACTGGGTGTGTACACCATGTGGTGCTTATTTATTTGATGACGGATATTTGAGTTGCTTTCACCTCTTGGCTATTGTGAATAATGTTGCCATGAACATGGATGTACAAATATTTCTTTGAGAGCCTACTTTCAATTATTCTATCTAATAAAAGTAATATGCAAATCGACCATCACACCAACATACAAGATGGCTGCCCCCCATGTGGACACAAGATGGCTAACAGAGGAGGGCACTTGAGTGGGGAGGACCCGGCCTGCAGGGGAGTGCATTTAGGGATGACCAGGCCTGCAGGACAGGGCAGTTGGGGCAGACCCAGGCCTGCAGAGAAGGGCAGTTTGGGGGGACCCAGGCCTGCAGGGGAGAGCTGTTGGGGGGGGGCAGGCCTGCAGGGGAGGACAGTTGGAGGGACCAGGCCTGCAGGAGAGGGCAGTTAGGAGTGGCAAGGCCTGCAGGAAGGGCAGTTAGGGGTGACCAGGCCTGCAGGACAGGGCAGTTGGGGGTGATCAGGCCTGTAGGACAGGGCAGTTGGGGGGGGACCAGGCCTGCAGAGAAAGGCAGTTGGGGGGGACCAGGCCTATAGGGGAGGGTAGTAGGGGGGGTCCAGACCAGCAGGAGAGGGCAGTTAGGGGAAATCAGGCTGGCAGGGGTGTGGTTAGGGGGTAATCAGGCTGGCAGGCAGAAGTGGTTAGGGGCAATTAGGAAGGCAAGCAGGCATGCAGTTGGGAGCCAGCAGTCCTGGATTATGAGAGGGATGTCTGACTGCCTGTTTAGGTCCAATTCTACCGGGATCAGGCCTAAATGGGCAGTTGGACATCCCTTGAGGAGTCCCAGATTGGAGAGGGTGCAGGCTGGGCTAAGGGACACCCCCCTCCCATGCACAAATTTCATGCACTGGACCTCTAGTTTTGGATATAAGCCCAGAAGTGGGATTGCTGAATCATATGGAAGCTACATTTTTAATGTTTTGAGAACCTGGCAGCCTTTTTTACAGTCACTTGTGCCATTTTACATTCTCACCAACAGAAGAGAATGTAAAATGGCATTTGAATGTTTTTTGAAGGAGCCAAGTATTAGAGTAACATTTGAGGCACTGGGCCACCTTTTCCTTTCCTTCATCTTTCTCTGCCCAGAGAGACACTGTCCTGCATTGGGTCTCTGCTTTCCTAACATGTTTTTATGTCCTACTCCTGACTTATTGCATCTGCTGCTATAGAGAAGATGTCTATAGCCAAGCAAGCTCTGACTTTGTCATTCTCTCACTAATGCCTTTCTTCTCTCTGGTAGCTGCTTGATGTCCTGCAGTGTTACTACAAGTTCTCCAAGTGTGGCCAGATATTACGAATGGTTTTAAATGTCATGAAACTTACATTGCTCGGTGGCAGAAAACACTTTCATTCTAAAGACCTAGGTCTTTCTTTAGTTCTGGAACATTAGCAATAATTTCTCTTCAAATATTGCTTCTTCGCCATTCTCTCCACTCCTTATTCTGGAATTTCTATTCAGCAAAGCCGGGGGCCTTGGAATCTCTCTGTGCACTTCCATCGCCTTCTCAGCCTTCGGCTCCCTCCGCCTGCTGATCCCCTCAGTGCTGAATCCCTATGCACACGCACTCCACATCCAGCTAGACTTCATCCAACTCATATGTAGCTTATTTTCATAACTACATCATTTCTTTCCAAGGTTTTTAATTTACATTTTCCTGTCTAATGATTTATAATTATTTCTTTTTAAAAATTTTATTACAGTTGACATACAAGGTTAGTTTCAGATGTACAGCATATTACTTCTTAAAGGGAAGTTGTTTTTAATTTCTCTAAACATCTTTAAATGTTATGTTAAAGTCTATCAAAATCTATAAATTAATTTATTCCACAATGAAAAGATATTCAAAAAACTGATTCTGCTGGTTATGATTTTTCCACATTATTTGTCTCCCTGACCTATTTACTTGTCTTTCTTAAAAATTATATTGTTTTACTTCTTATACTTTTATTTAAAAATAGTAAAACAGAGGGAAATGCTAGCTTCCTCTGATAATGCTACTATAAGTAGTATGCACAGGATATTCTCTATATATTAACACATACTTAGTATATGGTTTCAACCCATCCAGTTTTACTCAGTGGTTGAACATTAACCCATGAACCAAGAGGTCATGATTCAATTCTTGGTCAGGGCACATGCCCAGGTTGCGGGCTTGACCCCCAGTAAGGGGCATGTAGGAGGCAGTCAATCAATTTTCTCTTAATTGATGTTTCTCTCTTTCCTTCTCTCTGAAATCATTAATATATATATATATATCTTTATATATATATATATATATATATATATATTATGGATTCAGGCTTTCCTGCTTATAAAATTATATATACTAGTGAAATATTCAAATAACTTGGAAATATTTAAAAAAGAAAAGAGATCTGTTTCATGTTGATGTAGATGCTATATACAAAAGAAAAACATCTTTTAAATTTTTTTTACAAAATGTGCTATTTAAGAATAAGTAGCTTTGTGCTATTAGTAGTAGAATTAGAATATAGTTTATTTTATTAATCCCCCATTGTTGAACATTTCGGTTGTTTACAATGCTATAAACACACTCTTAAATATCTAAAGTTGTGAGGAAATTTCAAAATAAAATATTCACCTAAATCTATTTCATTATCCCTGCTTTTTGTTATGTAGTAAAATATACATAACAAACTTTACCAGATTAACCATTTTAAATATATAGTTCGGTGGCATTAAGTCCATTCACACAGTTGCACACTCACCTGTGCTTTTAATTGTAAAGTCACAGGTTGTTTAAGGAAATCTTTGTGACAAAACACAAGCTGACACTCTCAAGAAATCTGGGCTCGCTTTCAGTTTTCAAGCATTTTCGTATCTCTGCCTGTGAGACGTGAACTTTTGTCACAGTAGCTGTGAAATGTCCTCGCTGTGGTCTCCAAAAAGAAAGACTTGGCGTTTGCCTGTTACATTTACAAATGTCGTGGGAGATTATAAGTGGGTTGTTGTTGATGCTGGACATTGAAGGGTAATGTGATCAGGCCTGAAAACTGATCAGGCCTGCATTTATTTTTCACCTGTTTAGGGGGTCAGAGCCCATGCTAGGGAGGAGACTAAAACTATTCTAAAATTGACTTAAAAAGATCTAGAGCAGTGGTTCTCAACCTTCCTAAGGCCCGGATCCTTGCATACAGTTCTTCATGTGATGGTGACCCCCCAACCATGAAATTTTGCTACTGTTATGCATCGTGATGTAAATATCTGCATTTTCCGATGGTCTTAGGCGACCCCTGTGAAAGGGTCCTTTGACTCCTAAAGGGGTCGCGACCCAAAGGTTGAGAACCGCTGGTCTAGAGTTACTATCTCTGTTTTAAAAAGAAAACAGCACTTACTTGTTTTTCTGGGACCAAAAAAAACACACCCCTGAATCATGAAACAAAGCAAAAATCATTAGTAATCCCTCCACTTGGTGGTGTACTATTTTAGAATATTTTCTTCCATTCTTCTTTTCTATGTTAACATATAATATATAGTTTGATTTCTTTATTTTATTTGACTTGCTTAGATCAACATTTCACAATATGTGTGTACTAAAATAAAAAGTTTTCTATACTCACCAGTTCAGAAAAAAATATTTTCTCAATTTAGACATTCACAATTCTCATTGGCATGTTGAAAGTTCTTGGGTTAAGAGACATCTCTAACTTTCTGTAACCCAGCATTCTCCAGATGGATTTTGATCCCGGAATCTTTCTCTCAATGTCTTACTGTTCTCAGTGGGTGTTTGAAGATGACCGTACTGCTGTTGTTGATTCCAGCATCTGCAACCTGCTATTTTATTTCACTGTATTTCACTCACACTGGCAAGCAGGCCTGGGAGCTGCTCTCTGCTGGCCTGGCAGGTGGGCCGGGATACCGAGGGAGAGCCGGCATACAGGCCACCAGCCTTGGGCTCAAAGGCCTATCTCATATTCAATATCTGCAAAAAGAGGTCAATAGAAGTGATAAAGCATTGCAAGATTTCTGTGTGAAGAGACTGATATATCCTTTGGAGCACTTGCTTCATAAATCTGGAGGCCACGCTGCCACGGACCTGGAGGGTTGGAGGAGAAGGCCAGGCATTTGTTTCAATCTCACAAAATCATCTGGAAACTTGAAGCCAGTGAGCAGAGTCTTGGTGACCCGAAAGAAATAGCTAAATGAGTAGTACGCCACAACTAGGACAGAACTGATTTCTTTAAGAACATTTGGGAAGCTTCTAAGAAACCCCGCCCCGGAGGAGACTCCAGGGCTTGGGCTGGAGAAAAGTGGCAGCACCAGGCTTGCCACCCATGGCTGGGGGTGGATCAGCGGATCATAAAGGCAGCATTCCTCTCACCAGCAGGACTTCTCATAAACATCCAAGCTGCACACGCTTCTTTCGCATGGATTCTATGTGCTCTTTGGGAAGAATGAAAAGCCATTTATTTTTTCAGTCTTGACCAATATTTGTTAGGAATTAGATACTTTGTAGGCAGAAGAGTCACAGAAATTATTTGTGCTGTTATAATAATAGCTAAGTGTTTACCATGGATTATGCCATTTGGACTTTTCAAAACTCCTATGAAGTAGGTCCCTTTATCATCCCATCTTTACCTATGAAGTAATGCAGCTAGAGGTTGACTTGCTCAATAAAGAGAAGAAAAAGTTCTTGTTCTTTTTCCTACTGCTCTCTGCCCTTGTCCACCTGGCCTGTAGATAGGACTCACTAAAGACAGATCAGTGAGTGGGAAGCATGCACATTCACTTCATGTAAGTTTCTCACAACATGGAGCCTTCGTGAGGAACCGGGGACTCCCAGGAAGGTTAAACAGTGTTTTTATACTGGGGTCACATGAAGAGCAAGTTATGGAAAAATGTGACAGGACCAAGGGTGTAAGCGGCAATAGAGGTTAGAGAGTCCTTCCCACACCTGCTGTTTCTCAGATGCCTCCAGCCTGACATATTCAATTGCCAGGTGCCATACAGGGGCCAGAGAGTCTCTTAAGCTCTCTAAGCCTGGGCTGTAAAATAAATGACCTGCATAGCGCTGGGACTTTTACCTATTTACACCTCACACTCACCTGAAGAGCTTTCAAAAACTACAGATTCTGGACCCAAACCTGAGCATTGTAACTCCATGGTATCTACACTTCATAACCTCCGCTGGGGACTCTGACCTGTGATGCCCATAGGGCCCTAAAGGTGGTCAATTACCCCAGTTAGCTACATCTGCCTCTGTGGTATCAGAGCAACCTTCTGATGTGAGAAGCTGCTGAGGTGGCAGCTGCAGCAACTCATTAAGAGAAAGCACAGCTAGATCACCTGTATGCCAAGTGATGCTAATTACACCCGAAACCCTCCCTGTCAGCATGTGGGCGGATGCACAATGCAAGCAGCTGGGAGGATGTGCCCACTCCACACACTGACTCAAAAGATGGGTGGGCATTCACTGAAGGCACATTTCTTATAGATATTCCAAAATCTGTTTGATCATCCAAAATATTTGGTCGCACCAAATCAAGTGGAATTCATCGGAATAGAATTTGAATCTGAAAGCTCACTAGCAACAGTTCAGATCATTTTCTGGGGAGAGCTTCATATTTATACATAAGATGTTTTTCTATTTTCTTTATAAACAATTTCATCTAAAAATCTCAGAGTTACTTTCTGTAAAAGCAAGATTTTTTAGTTCTTTTGTTTATTATCATTAATATAATGGTTTCAATTGTGGAAATGGTTTATAAAATGTATTACATTTTACAAATGGCTTTACATTGTTTTTCTTTATATGTTTCTGTGGTTATCTGTGAAATACGAGACAAGTAATACTTAACATTTATTGAAGGTTTACTCTGTTATGCACCATCCCACTTAATTTACATGTATCTCTCTATATAACCTCATTTAGTTCTCCCAATAGTTGCATATATTAAATTTTATTCTCTGCCCCTTTTATATGATGAGAAAACTGGGATAGGTCACCCAAGGTCACTCGGGTGGAGCTGGGGCTTGAATCCAGCAGACTGATTCCAGACCTTTCTATCTCATAATTAGGTTAGTATTTTCCACAGTATGAATTTTGGGAAGTTAATTGCACAAGATATTATTAAGGGATTTTTGGAAGAAAAAAGGGTGGATTAAGTAAATAAGGTTGGGGGATTTGGGCTAAACAAATGGGTTTCCTGTTTGATTTCTCAGAGTATCTAAAAGGTCATTACAAATCTATAAAAGACAAATGCAGAATGTAACATTCCCCGTTTCTCCTTGAACACACAACTCTTTTTGGTTGAGTCCTTTTAGATCACCAGCCTGTAGACTGAGTCTATGAAATAATTGCCTGCAGATCAGTGATGGGCAAAGTGGTTCAAAAGTCTCCCTGCTCAGGCCAAGCTTTTACTTCCCTCTTATAGGGGCATAAGGAAGACTGATTGGTGTTCAATGCAAGTTGCTACTATGTACCTGTGCGCTTTACTTTAAAATGATTATGCAGCCGAAACCAGTTTGGCTCAGTGGATAGAGTATCAGTCTGCGGATTGAAAGGTCCCAGGTTCGATTCCGGTCAGGGGCATATATCTTGTTTGGGAGCATGTTCCCAGTGGGGGGTGTGCAGGAGGCGGCTGATTGATGTCTCTCTCGTCGATATTTCTGGCTTTCTATCTCTCTCCCTTCCACTCTGTAGGAAACCAATGAAATGTATTAAAAAAATGACTATGCAGGTAAATTGGTAATACTTTTCTGGGGAATCATTTGTCTGTATAAATGAAAAGCCTTTCAACCTTGAAGAATTCAAGGTCAACCACTGGAGTAGGAAGAAAACATTAAAACATCAATTTAAAACTCACTTTTGACTTTTTTCACATGTTTTGCTAGATATGTGTGTGTATAAAACATGTGTCAAAATTATAAATTTTATTTATAATTGTTTACTATTATTATAACTATAATATTTAAGAATATATATGTATTTTTAAATATATTCTATTGATTTCTTACAGAGAGAAAGCGAGAGGGATAGAGAGTTGGCCTTCCAGTCCACAGGCCAACGCTCTATCCACTGAGCCAAACCGGTTTTGGCAAGAATATATTATTTGAGCCCTGGCCAGTATGGTTCAGTTGACTGAGCATCATCCCATTACCAAGAGATCACAGGTTCTATTCCTGGTCAGGGCAAAAGCCCAGGTTACAGGCTCTATCCCCAGTATAGGGTAGGCAGGAAGCAGACAATCAACATTTCTCTCTCATTGATGTTTCTCTCTCTTTTTTACTTTCTCTCAAAAATCAATAAAAAACATATTTAAAATATATATATTGATTATGTATGATATTAAATATATACTATATACTATAAATATTTATAAATAATATATTAGAATAGTAAAATTTTTATACTTTGCAAATAATTTTGTATCTATACATTTATTTATGATGGGTTGCAATAATATTGTAATAGTAAAATATATAATAGCCTGGAACAGTGGTCAGCAAACTCAATAGTCAACAGAGCCAAATATCAACAGTACAACGATTGAAATTTCTTTTGAGAGCCAAATTTTTTAAACTTAAACTCCTTCTGATGCCACTTCTTCAAAATAGACTTGCCCAGGCTGTGGTATTTTGTGGAAGAGCCACACTCAAGGGGCCAAAGAGCTGCATGTGGCTTGTGAGCCATGGTTTGCTGACCACTGACCTAGAGTAAAGCCCTGTAAGTAAAAAAAAAAAAGTACAAAGTACAAAAGATGTTGAGTTCATATGCCTTGCAAAAAGAACTAAAATGACAAACAAAAATGTAAATAGTGATAGCCCTTAGTAGTGGGATAAGGGGAAATTTCCATTTTCTTTCTGCTTCCTTATATTGTCCTAGTTTTTGTACAATAAATGTATATTTTTAATAAGTATTACACTCACAGAGTTCAAGTTTTGGCAATTATTAAAGAGCACACAGAAACAAAGTCTTTTCCCAGACAGCCCATTGCCTTCCAATTATCCAAGGGTGTTGGTGTCTTGTGCATCTTTCCAAGGATGCATTATGCTGATAATTACGTATGTCCTTTTTACCTTTCATCACACACACAATACACAGTGTTTCACTGCAGTATTAAATAATCTGATACGCCTGTCATTTCACCCGTATGGGGCTTAACCTGTGGAATGAAAACATGCATAAAAAATTCTTAAAGTAGCTGAAACTGGTTTGGCTCAGTGGATAGAGCGTCGGACTGCGGACTGAAAGGTCCCAGGTTCGATTCTGGTCAAGGGCATGTACCTTGGTTGCGGGCACATCCCCAGTAGGGAGTGTGCAAGATGCAGCTGATCTAAGTTTCTCTCTCATCGATGTTTCTAACTCTCTATCCCTCTCTTTCTCCCTTCCTCTCTGTAAAAATCAATAAAATATATTTTTAAAAAATTCTTAAAGTAGAATGGCTAGTTCAAAAACACACCTTTGCCATTTGGATAAAGATTGCCATGTGAAAAGTACTGCCATTCTCTGAAGTCAGGAAAACACTTCCTTGTTCGCCCTTTTGGATTTTGTTTTCACACTTTAGTTTAGATCCATTTACATTTATTCTGGCTTCACGGACGCTCGAGAAAAACAAATTACTTAAAAAGTTCAAAGTCCCCCTCATAGTGGCAATTCAAGTGCTGTCCATCCCAGCTGTCAGGTCACAGGATCCTCCAAACGAAGATGAGAGCGCTGTCGCTGAGGCTCAGCTTACACTCAGAGAAGCCAGCCAGCCCCCGAGGGTCATCTGCGTCCAGGGCCACATCGCAGTGAAGAGGCGAGTTTCACTTAGTAGACCCCAAAGCGCTGGCTGGATTTGCATCCTGAAATATTGTAAGTTGCTTTAATCCTTCAAATAAAAAGAAGGGCTCCAGCAGAGGGTGGCCGTCAGCGGGAGAGCCTGGAAAGGAGCTCCCATTCCCCCAGCCATTCTGCAGACAAGCCCTTGCTCCCCGAGTCCAGCAGCTGCTGAAATGTCAGAAGGATTTGCACAGCTGACTCAAGTTGCCGAATAGAGAGAGCGCGGTGACTCGGTAAACTGCGCCTACAGCCAAGCCCTGCTTAATATAGCCGCTGGGGCCCAGCCAGCCTGGTCCTTGCGGGGAATCTCTCCGAGGATATTGACCTGGGACGCTTGTCAACCGGGGAGACTTTTTGAGAGCCTGAATCCTCTTTGATTATTTCTCCTTTTCTAGGAAGATAGAAAAAAATACAGAAGAGAATCATGTCCGAGCCCAGCAGGAATTCAGATCCAGAAGAACTCTTTGATGAAGAGATTGATGAAGATAAAATCTTGGCCAACTTGTCCCCTGAAGAGCTGTTAGAGCTGCAATCGGAAATCGAAGTCATGGCCCCGGACCCCAGGCTTCCCGTGGGAATGATTCAGAAAGATCAAACTGACAAGCCCCCCATGGGCACCTTCGACCACAAGTCTCTGGTGGATTACATGTACTGGCAGAAGGCATCCCAGCGCCTGCTGGAGGACGAGCGCGTCCCTGTCACCTTCATGTCCTCCCAGGTAACCAGGGCAACGGTTATTTTGCAAGATTTCATGTCTTGAGTTATTTTGTTGCCACTTAAAGATTAAATCATAATATTTAAGGTTGGAACTCTCTAAAACACTTATATGGAATAGCTGTGAGAGGAAAGTTGGTCATTTCTTATAAATGCCTCTTTTTAAAAAAATGGCTATTGAGTTTGCTGTATAGGAAAGCTTGTAGTCTATAGGCATAATATTTAATGAATTAACTCACAGCTCAGAAAGAGTGGTTCTTAATCATTTTTTGGCTCACAAACCCATTTAAGATGCTGATGAAAGTTCTGTGCCTTCATTTCAGACATGTACATACACACGCCATCTTTCACATTCAGCTTCCAGACCCTGAAATCCATCTACATACCCTACAATCAGAGCAGTCAAATAACTGAAAGTATCCAATATTTCCAAAGGCCACTTAATAACAGTGTTTGTTTAGAGATTAATACCCATTAAGCTGTTTTAAATGTTTTCCTATGAAAAGTAGAATTGTGGTTGAATCTATAAACAGATTGTATTTAGCAGATTTTTTCTAGTAGAAATCCCCCAAGTAAAGTCTCTTTTCATTATCCCTGATAATACCAATAGACTTTGTAACATTAACTATCACACAGGCCGCAGGTGGACAAGTTATAAACTATGCAGGTCAGGAGAATTTAAACATGTTCTAAACTCAAGAAAACAAATTGCTGGCTTGATAAAGTTAGAAGTTAAAGATTCAATTTTTAGACATTTTACCACTGGCATAAAAGCCAATTCTATATGAATTATTCCAGAAGAAAACTGGATACTTTTCACATTCTTTCTTCTCATGATAGAATTTAAACAGTTTGATGGCTGCTTCCCCTGCTGGGGAAGATGACAATTGCTAAGGGACTGTCAACTGTCACTCCCAAACTTGCATTTGTTATGTGCAAAAAGATCAAGTTCTTGTTCGGATGAACCTGTGACTCAAACTGCTAAACCCAGCTTTCAAAATGAGACATAATGGGCAACAAGTTCATAGACAGAATTGATGAAAACGGCCGCTTTCCTTTCCAGACTAAGCATTTTTTCCTAAATCTCTGCATAATCCTGCCCCCCCTTGCAGCTGGAAATATTTGGTTTTTCCTAGAGGCCTCCTTCGAAAGAAACGAGACTAGTGAACCTGATCTGGAGTGGCCAGCACAGTTTTCCCAGAGCTGAGGGGACAAAGGCTTTTCAGTATATTACAAAACATCAAACTGCTCCCATTTTCCCCATAATATGTTATTTTTAGGGAAACTTGGTGTATACAGTTTAGTAGATTAGCAAGCATCTGAGGAATGTAAATATTGGTTATAATAATAAGGAAATTATTGTGTAAATTTGGGTTATTGAATACAAAGATATCTATTCAGCTATATACAAAACAGTGTGTTGGTAGATAACTCCATAAGGTTTCAAAACAATTAGCTGCTTCTGAAATTGTTCAGCATTTTAAAAATGATACAGAGTCAGAACACTAAATCTACTAGGTTTCATTTTAATATATGGAATGAAGTAAAACACAGCCCCCAAAAATGTGTTTATCCTAACTAATAAAGAGGGAACATGTAAATTGACTGTTACACTGTCACAAATATGTTGGCACCTATACCCACAAGATGGCGGCACCCACTTCCCTCAGCCCCGCTGGAGTCTCACAGTCCTTTCAGTCCAGCCTGAGGGTAGGGGGCAGCAGGTGCATGGTGCACCCTCAAACCTCAGCCCTTCAGGGCCGGACCAAGGCACAGGCAAGCCTCAGATGATGGCTGTCCAGCCGCCCAGGTTCAGGTAACCAGGGCCGGCTGAGGCTTGTGTTGCCAGCAGTGGCAGCAGCAGAGGTTTGTGATCGGGCATCACCTTCCTCTGATCACCGGGTCACCTCCTGCCCCTGAGGGCTCCCAGACTGTGAGAGGGGGCAGGCCAGGCTGAGGTATCCCCCTCCAGTGTATGAATTTTCATGTACCAGGCCTCTAGTGTGTCTATAAAAATGTTAACTTTATTTTGGTTGTATTACACACTGTAACAAGTGAATAAGCTCCAAATGCTTCCCCTCCTCACTTACCTTATTGGTTACCTTTCTTCCTAAAAGATAACTACTAATTTTGTGAGCAATGCAACAGATTTTTTCCGTATACATTTATAAACTTTTCTATGCTGTGTGTATGTCCCACAAATGGAATACTATACATAGTTTGTTAGCTTAGTTTTTCTCAAAAAATACATCTTTTTATTATCTTCAGTAGATATTGCTCTACTTCATATTTCTGCATTGCTATGTATTCTAACCCTTATAAACCTCTCTTTCAGGAAAACACTCAAGAGCAGCATGAAGAAATGGACAAACGTAATAAAAAAGTGGCCCAGTACTTAAGGGAAAATCTCAATAATGAAATTGCTACAAGTAAAAGAGAATCAAAAGGCAGCAACAATGTCCAAGAAACAAATAGTGAGGATAACAATGATGAGGAGGATGAGGATGAGGAGGTTAATGAAGAGGAAGAGGAGGAAGATGAAGATGAGGATGATGAGGATGATGAAGGAAAAGATGAGAGTGAAGGGAATGATAAAGAAACAAAAAGAGAAGAGAAAGGCAAAATAAAGGAGCCAATCAGAAATGGCGAGAGCAACTGCCAGCAGAAAACTAATGAAGCCTTTGAAGAACAGAAAGACAGACCAGAGGCCCAAGAAAAAAGTGAGAAAAAAATATCAAAATTAGACCCTAAAAAGTTAGCTCTAGATACCAGTTTTTTGAAAGTCAGTGCAAGGCCTTCAGGAAACCAAACCGACCTAGACATTAGCTTGAGACGAGTTAGACAAAACGATCCTGACATGAAGGAACTCAACCTGAATAACATTGAAAACATCCCCAAAGAAATGTTACTAGACTTTGTCAATGCCATGAAGAAAAACAAGCACATCAAGACTCTCAGCTTAGCAAACGTGGGTGCGGATGAGAATGTGGCCTTTGCCTTGGCTAACATGCTGCGTGAAAACCGGAGCATTACCACACTCAACATTGAGTCCAACTTCATCACCGGTAAAGGAATCGTGGCCATCATGAGGTGCCTCCAGTTTAATGAGACACTCACCGAATTGCGGTTTCACAATCAAAGGCACATGCTGGGCCACCAGGCCGAAATGGAAATATCCAGGCTTTTAAAGGCAAACAATACTCTCCTGAAGATGGGCTACCATTTTGAGCTCCCAGGTCCCAGAATGGTAGTGACCAATCTGCTCACCAGAAATCAAGATAAACAAAGGCAGAAAAGGCAAGAAGAACAAAAGCACCAGCAACTCAAAGAGCAGAGAAGGTTAATAGCCATGTTGGAGAATGGGTTGGGACTGCCACCAGGGATGTGGGAGATGCTGGGAGGACCGATGCCAGATTCCAGTTTGCAGGAGCTCCTCCAGCCTCCTTCTCGTCCTACCAACCCCCCAGCAGTCCCCTTAGGTCGACGAAATGAAGTGATGAAAAAGCCAACGCAGTCCCCTCCATGTAGGACGGATCCTGACTCCTTCCGGGGCGTGAAGCTCAAGAGGACCCAGCGCAAATCTCGGATGCCAGAAGCCAGAGAAAGCCCTGAGAAAACCAACCTCAAAGATGTGATCAAAACACTGAAACCAGTGCCCAAAAATAGGCCACCCCCGTTGGTGGAAATCACTCCCAGAGATCAGCTCTTGAACGACATTCGTCACAGCAACGTTGCCTACCTTAAACCTGTAAGTAGAAGAAGGGAGAAACGGTGAACAAGCACCACTCCATGTCTCAGCTAGTCCTGCTCATTTTAACGTCAGGATGGCCTCACTAACTGTGGCTCACAGAAGGTTAGAATTGCTGGTTACCCCCAGGGACAAAAACCTGCATAGCTTCTATAACAATAATATTAACGTCTAACAGTCACTAGCACGTACTATAGGTAAGATTCATTATATGAACTAACTCACATGATCACCTTAACAACCCCATAAGATAAGCATCAGGATTCTCCCCATTTCATTGAAAGGAAGCAGAGGCTTAAAGAAGTTAAGTCACTTACCTGGGAGGTATAGGTAGCAAGTGCTACACTTGACATTGAAATTTAGCTCTGAGTCCAGGGTCAGGTTTTAATTCATGACACCGAACTGACATGGAGACCTTGAGGAGCCTGCTGTGGGAATAAGAAAGGCGCCTCGCTAGGCCAGTCATTTGTGGATGCCTGGTGCTTCCAACCCGCGGAAAACTGGGTTCATTGTATATATATGATTTTTGCACTCCTCACTGTGTAGCAAATGGTAAACTTCAGGTTAGTGTCACCACAAATTAGTAGTTTTAAGTATTTTACTGATATTTCCGTTTGAATATTTACTATGATTCACTATTACTGCTGCTGATATATGAAAATGTTTTATTTTTTGCAGTTCAGTTACAGGAGTAAATTTCTTCTGTCATTACTAAGATAGCTTTTATGGAGGCAAAAAGGTGTATGTCCAAGGGTCCTTACTGGGTGATAATTCACTATTATCTTATTTTATTTTATTTTAATATATTTTATTGATTTTTTTTTTTACAGAGAGGAAGGGAAAGGTATAGAGAGTTAGAAACATTGATGAGAGAGAAACATCAATCAGCTGCCTCCCGCACAGCCCCCACTGGGGATGTGCCCGCAACCAAGGCACATGCCCCTGACTAGAATTGAACCCGGGACCCTTCAGACAGCAGGCCGACCCTCCATCCACTGAGCCAAACCAGTCAGGGCCACTATTATTTTAAATCTAGTGTGTAATTTTAGTTAAGAGATGACACTGACAAAATAGTTAATATATTATTCATCACGGAGAGTCACCATTTTGTTGTTAATCCTCACCAAAGGATATTTTTCCATTGATTTATTTTTAGAGAAAGTGTAGGGGAGAGGGAAAGACAGAGAGAGAAACATCGATATGAGAGAGACACATCTATTGGTTACCTCCTTCATGTGCTAGGGACTGAGCCTACAACCGAGGTCATACCCTTGACAGCAATTGAACCTTGGGACCCTTCAGTCCATAAGCAGATGCTCTATCTACTGAGCCAAAGTGGCTAGAGCTGGAGAATCACCATATTTTCAAGGTGCTTTAAACAAATTTTCATGTAAGCTTGTTCTTTTCTGCTTCAAAAAGTTATACATTGTAAATGAAGATAGCTGTTACTTATTTACACACACACACACACACACCCCTAGGTTCCTTTTCTCATTCACGGCAATGCCTGGGCAGAGCCCACCCAAATGATTTCACAGGCCTCATACCACCTGTAGGCCTGCCATTCCCACCTAACCTGACTTAGGGGGACTCTGACTCCTGCTGGAGGTCACATGAGGTCAGGTGATAGTTCTTGGGCTGCACTTGGGCACAACATCAAGATTTCCTGCACCTGCTCTTCTCTTGGCAGCCAGCCCTGAGGGGATGGCTGAGGGGTTGTTTAGAGAGAAACTATCACTTCTATAACCAGTCACCAGTAAAGCATAGCCAAGCTGCCTTGGTGGTGATACGGTCTGAAAATAACATTAGTCTGAAAACAATAAAGAGAACTCTTTTTAAAATAGAAGAGAGAATGAAGTTCTAATGATCATCTGACCTAGCTCCCTGCCTTTTGTGGGAATGTTCTACTGAGCAAACTTGCCTCCCCAAGTCTGTTCCACTCCAACTGACCACTCACTTGTTAATGCAACAAATATTTACATGGTGCCCCTACCCATCAGGTCACCTCCGAGGGGTCAGGCATGCCACAAGGGTTAAGACAGGTCCATTCTCAATGGCATGGAGCATACAGTGCAGGTGTTGCCATCTTCATAGTCGAAACACTGCCTTTTACTCAACTGAGAGCACTGGTTTTAAATCTAGATCCTAAAGCACTGGCACCCTCCAGGTACCATCCACTAAGTACTACATTTTACATTCCCACTCAATTCTACAAGTTTGTCACTTTTAAGTTGTGTTTTTTCATGTCGACTAAGAAAAGCCTGCTTCAAAGTGCACTCGTGGGCCTCTGCTTGGAAATGCCTTCAATGTGTGCAAGGGCATACAATTCCCATGCTGTCAGGGCCTGGCTTGGCCTGCGGTGGGCGCCTCTCCATGTGCCTCAGGGACATGTCCCCGCAGCTTGTCTGCAGGATCCTGTAAGACACTGCTGGCATGGCGCCTGATGAAAATACCTGTGGCTGTCTGTCTGCTCCTGCTGCCCTGTTTTGTGCCTGCTACACACACAATAAATGTCTGCTTTAATGCCAAATCATGGTGTAATCTGTAAAAGACTTTTTAAATCTGTTTATTCTGAAATCATTGTAGACTTACAGAAGCTCAAAAATAGTAAAAGAATTCCTACATATGCATCACATTTTGCCACATTTGCCTTATTGTTCTTTAAAAGGTATTTTAAGTGGCAATACACCTGCGTATATGCAGAGCCAACCGGGTCTGTGGCTTCATGGAGGCTCGAACAGTAAAAGAGGCTCTGGCGTGTGTGTGGGCACACACAGCCAAAACATGGTGAACCCCACAACTCTATTTAGGGCACTTCAACCATCACAAAATGTGCTTCTGGGACTCGATGAAAAGCTGTAGATGCCATCAGTGAGGCTATCACAGGCCCCAGCACAAAGGGATGCCTCTGGCAGTCAGAAGAGATGCAGCTGCGCTCACTTGGAGAGGTGAAATTAAAGGTTTTGGGGTCCCCCCTCTTGCGCTAGAGGACAGAGATACCTTCCGAACCTCTGGATTTTCAAAGATGTGGTTAAGATTGAAATACAGTTTTGAAGTTTTGTGATTTTTCTTTTTACTGATGTTCCTAACTAGATTACTGAATACCAAAAAATGTACCTAGAAATTACTTACTCCTAGAAAACCTGAAAAAAAAATTTTTTCCTCTCAAGCACTTAGAAATATGATTTTTGTATTTTCTAGAATATATCTTAAGCAGTCCATTTATTATATCTTAAGATTGTATTTTTTTTCATTTTAATGTTTACTGTCTCTCCCATGCTTCTGGCCCAAGACCCTGAAACAAAAGTTGCAGCAGATAATAAAAGAAAGTCTGTTCACTTGCTCGGCTAAAGGTCACCTCCTCTGAGGAACTGCCCCTTTAACCAGTTTAAAGGAGAGCTAGTCTATAGGCCAGGTATTGGAAATTGCTGGACTGCAGGCCAGGTCTGAAAACCTGTTTTATTTGGCTTTCGTATCCTATATAATAAAAGCCTAATATGCTAAAGTGTCCGGTCAACCAGTCGGTGGTTCAACCAATCAAAACATAATATGCTAATGATATGCTAAGGCCACTCAACTGCTTGCTATGATGTGCACTGACCACCAGGGAGCAGATGCTCTGACTTGCTTTTGGGGTCTAGCCGATTGGGACTGAGTGAGACTGGCCAGATACACCCTGGAGCCCTCCCACAATCCCTCCCCACCAGCCAACCTCCCGTGTCCTTCCCTGGTCCTGATTGTGCACCAGTGGGGTCCCTTGGCCTGACCTGCACCTTCTTGCAATATGTGACCCTTCAGAGTTTGTTGGACTGCTAGTTTCGGCCTGATCCTCCAAGGGATATAGCAGTGCACTAAGTGGCAGGCAGCCGGAAAGGAGGTGGGGCTGGGCACCACCACTCCTGCTCATCCTGGCCCTGCTGTGCCTGCCACCACCACCACTTAGTAGCACTGCTGCGGAGGTGGGAGAGGCTCCCACCACCACCACTGCAATAGCCAGCCATGAGCCTGGCTTCTGGCTGAGCAGCGCTCCCACTGTGAGAGTGCACTGACCACTAGGGGGCAGCTCCTGCATTGAGTATCTGCCCCTGGTGTCCAGTGTGTATCATAGCAACCAGTTGAGTGGTCGGCCAGTTGTAACAGTCACTTAGGCTTTTATATATACAGTGGTACCTCGAGATACGAGTTTAATTCATTCCATAACCTTGAGGCATGGGAAACTATGAGACGCTCCAGTCGCGGTAAACTGGTGGGTCGTGTGCAGCTGGCCAATCCGCGTGATTACTCCTATCTCAAATGTTGCTCATATTTCAAAGCAAAAATCACTCACTCAATGGCTGGTATCTCAAAAATCTTGTATGTTAGGGCACTCGTATCTTGAGGTACCACTGTATAGATAGTAATTCAAAACAAAGACATTAGGCTTGTACAGACTTATCCCTCAAAGCAAATGCATGGTTTACTTTCATAAGAAAGTTCTGTTGTCCATTTACTGCTCACCATCTGAGATGAGTATTTACACTCTTCTAGGAGGCCACCTGCACATAAGTTACATGCAAGCTTCTGTGACAACCAAGGTACCTTCAACAGTCTCTCATCCCTTTCGGGCTTGCCTCTGTGCATCCCTGCACTGCTTACAGCTGGCGCCTGCAGACACTGCTCAATGTGTCCCTGGGAAAGACTTTGGTGTAACCATGTGAGCAGCTGTCACAGTCAAAACAGTCTTTGTGAGCATGGAATATAAGATTCTAGACTCTCAAGCCTCATCACCATCTCTGGCCATTTCTCCCATGTCTCATTTATAAGACCTTCTCTCTCTATAATAAGACTCTCCAGATCCTCTCCTTCTGTGATTTTTCTCCTCTTTCAAATCTTACCTTCTCCCCTTGTTTCAATGACCACATAATCCAGGACAACCCCAGAATTCCCCCTTTTCCTCAGATCACCCAGGGTTTTAATGGTTCTTCATTCAGTCTGTCCCCCAGGTCAAGCTCTTTCTTGGTAGGTCTGTAATTGTTCCTGCCCCCGTTTCCCCACTGTCTCCATTCCTGCACACCTTCAGGTCTAAGGCAGAGTTCTCTTTTTTACATTTCACTATATTTTTTAAATATATTTTATTGATTTTTTACAGAGAGGAAGGGAGAGAGATAGAAAGTCAGAAACATCAATGAGAGAGAGACATCGATCAGCCGCCTCCTGCACGCCCCACACTGGAGATGTGCCCACAAGCAAGGTACATGCCCCGAACCGGAATCGAACCTGGGACCTTTCAGTCCACAAGCTGATGCTCTATCCACTGAGCCAAACCGGTCTCAGCACATTTTACTATATTTTTATTGATTACAGAGAGAACAGGAGAGGTTAAGAGAGATAGAAGCATCAATGATGACGGGAAATTATTGATTGGCTGCCTCCTGCACCCCCCACACTTGGGATAGAGCCTACAACCCAGGCATGTGTCCTGACCAGGAATTGAACCGTGACCTTCTGGTTCAGTAGTTGATGCTCAACCACTGAGTCACACTGGCTGGGCAATCTCAGTTTTGTCTTTTACTCCTTTTTTTCAGCTCCTTTTTCTTGTTTCCAAAAAAGTAACTAGGAGAATCTACAAGCCCCAACACCTAACCTGGGTCATTGCTTTGGAAATGTTAGGCTCTTATACAGTGTATCTCCATGGGAAAAGCAAAGTAATGTTTCAAACTCATCTCACAAGAGAAGATAGTCTCCAGAAATTAAGTAGACCATGAATTGCCTTTGCCTAATAACTAAAGGGAAAAAGAGTTTTTTATACAGGATGGGCTACAGAAGGTCTAGAGTTGTGACTATGAGAAACAGAGTTTATTCTTGTATTATTATGTATTAACTAGAATCCCAGTGCATAAATTCATGCTCAGGTGGGGTCTGGCTGGCCCGGCCCCAATAGGGGAAGATCGGGGCCAGGCCTATGGGAAGGAGGAAACTGTGGGAGGTTGGCCAACCAGCCTGCCCCAATTGGAGCCCAATCAGGGCTTAGCCAGGTAGAGGGAGGGGCCACAGGCGATTGGCCAGCAGGCTCCACCCCTGATTGGAGTGGGAGGGCCAACTGGGGGAGGGGCTATGGATGGTGGGCCAGCCAGCCCACTCTCCAATGGGGTGGGCGGGACCACTCAGGGGGGGGGTCAGCAGCTAGGGTAAGGGCTGTGGGAGGTTGGCCAGCCAGCCCCACCCTTGATTGGTGTGGAGAGGGGGGCAATACTGGGCAGAGCTAACTGGAGGAGGGGCTGCGGGCTGGTTGGGATGGTGGAGACTCATCAGGGGCAGAGCTGGCCAGGGAGAGGGGCCTCAGGCAATTTTGGCTGGCTGGCCCTACCCCTGATCAGGGCGGGAGAGCCCATCTTAGATGGGACCTGGCAGGGGGAGGGGCTGTAGCTGGTTGGCCATAAGGGGGATGATCAGAGGCAGGGCCAACTGGAGGGAGGGGCTGTGAGCCAATCAGGAATGGTGCAGTCCAGGGGGAAGGGCCCCTAGGGTGTTGGCTTGCCACCCTGCTCTCAATCAGGGTGGGAGAGGCCAATCAGGGCCAGGGTAGATGGGGGGAAGGGTGGCAGGAGGTTGGCCAGCTGGCCCCACCTCCAGGTTGGCTGTCCTGGGTGTTATAGCAACCAGTCATTCCAGTCATCTGGTGTTCTAGTTGCTGGCTTTTAATATATATAGACTAGAGGCCTGGTGCACAAAATTCGTGCATTTGTGGGGGGGCGGTCCTCAGCCTGGCCTGCACCCTCTCGAAATCCAGGACCCTTGGGGGATGTCTGACTACTGGTTTAGGCCCGATCCCACAGTTGGACACCCCTCTCACAATCTGGGACTTCTGGCTCCTAACTGCTCACCTGCCTGCCTGCCTGATCACCCCTAACCACTCTGACTGCCTGCCTGATCAACACTAAGTGCTGACCTGCCTGATCACCCCTAACAGCCTCTGCCTTGGCCCCTGCCACAGCAGCTTCATCTAGAAGGACGTCCGGAATGACATCCAGAAAGTTATATGGCTTTCTGGACTAATTAGCATATTATGCTTTTAATATTATAGATTATTGTATTATCTTCCTATGTAGACCTCTTTTTGCCCTTCCCTGTACTTTGCTTTTCTAATGTCCATGGGAGTGATTCTCACATTTATCGTGCCTCAAAACCACCCGGAAGCCCACAGGCAGAGGCCTTAGCCCACCCCAGAGTTTCTGAGCCAGTAGGTCTCAGATGGTGCCAGAGAATGCACATCTGACAGGTTTCCGGGTGCTGCTGCTTATTTGGTATCTATACTTTGACCACCATGGTTCTGTAACATCCAATGGAACCCATATTCCTGAGAATTTCCCTGACAGGCATCTTTCCTATCTCCACACCATCCTCTGTTCAAATTGACCCAACAGGTCTGATTCTAATGTGACTTTTTAAATAAAAGAAAGCACATGGAATATAAGGAGGAGTGAGTGTTCTCCCTTCTTGGTCCACTGCCCACTATCTGCATCTTTCCCCCTCTTTCTCCCTTTGTCCCTCTCTCTTTCTCACCCTTACTCCCTCATTTCCTCTTTCTCTCTCCCTATTTCTGTCTCCCTCTTTCTCTTTCTCTTTTTCTCTCTCTCCCTCTCTTTCCTCTCTTTTCCTTTCTCTCTCTCTCCCCATCCTGTCTTCCCTCCCTGTTTCTTCCTTTCTATCTCTTTCCCTTCCTCCCTCTCTCTTTCTCTCCCTCCCTCACTCTCTCTTCCTCTTTTTGTCTCCCTCTTTCTCCTCTCTCTATCCCTTCCTCTCTCTCCCTCCCTCACTTCCTCTCTTTCTCTCTCTCCTTCCCTCCATTTCTCTCTCTCTCCATCCCTCCTCTCTCCATCCCTCCTCTCTCTCCATCTCTTCTCTCTCTCTCTCTCTCTCTCTCTCTCTCTCTCTCTCTCTCTCTCTCTCTCCCTCCCTACCCTCTTCCCTCCCTCCCTTTCTTTCTTGTTCTCCCTACCCCACATTCCACTTCAGGGCGAAAGCCCTATGGACACTGTAGGTCTCCTGGTGGATTCCAGTTCCTCCAGCAGGTCTTCCACTCCTCCACCCTGGACACCCCCCAAGGTGCTGGGAGGAGCAGGAACTCACCCAGTGTGTGAGGAATTTAAGAGCCTCTGGCCCTTCCCAGCAGGCTATGTGCACTGGTGAGGCACTGCACACACATGTGCATGCAAAACACTGTTCTTAGACAGATTTTAAACAAGTGAAGGGAGAATGGAGCCTAACAATACTGCAGGTTGCTTCTCAGTTGTTTTTAAGTTATATATCTTTATAACAGCACATCTAGCTGTCTCTTGCTTTATGGTTTCTGTCTTCTATGTTCTGCTTAGAATGTCTTCTATGGAAGATTATTAAAATACTAGAGGCCTGCTACATGAAATTTGTGCTTGGGTAGGGTCCCTAGGCCTAGCTGGTGATCAGGGCTGGTCAGGCCTTCTGGCTGCTGGCTGGGGCCTCCCTTTCCTGACTGTCAGCTGCGGCCAGGGCCTTCCTTCATTCCACACCACCCTCTAGTGGTCAGCACACATCATAGCGAGCAATCCAACTCCCAGTCCCCTGGTGGAACTCCCAAGGGGACACTTTGCATATTAGCCATTTGTATATGGCTAATACACACACACACACTTGCCTATATTTTCTTGCTGCTTTTATAGTTTTAATATTCCATATCACAGGTAAATCAAAGGGGAAGTGTTGAAATAGGAAGTAAGAGGTCTGCTTTGCTATTTCTTCCCTAAGCAGCCAGCCACCAGTCATGTCATGGCTCACTCTTGCTGTTGTCAGGACCTAGACTGCCATCCTGGTCCTGTTTTAAAGTCAATGGCTCTGGCTTACTACTGAGTTGGTGCCACATTTTGCTTTTTAAAATATTTTTTATTAATTTGGAGCCCTGTTGTGCATATGAACAGATATTAAGAATAGTGCTGTATAAAATGTGTTCTTATTTCCATTCAACAATACAGAGAACACACTGTCTTACTCACTTATTGCAGCTCTGCAGCTATTTTTGCTCCTTGGTTCCTCACTGTTGGTGTTCTCCCCATAAGCCCTGCCAAGTGCAGTCATGGCTCCCTCCACAAGCCTGGCGCTGGGAGGAAGAGGTTAGGCCACAGAAGGGGCTGTCTCAAGGTTGTGAGACAGCAGCACATCAGAGTCCTCTCTGCGGGCAGGATGTGGGGAAATTTTTCTAGTCAAAGGTCATGGGCAAAGAACCAGCTGCAAGATGGGCCCTAGCAGATGGCCAAGATGGGTCATCACACGAGCAGGTGGGCAGGGGCAACACAGGAGAAATAGCCTTGGTCATTATTATTCAAACTCTGTACGTCCCCTGGATCTCTCCAGGATCTTCTGGAAAGTGGCGTGTATGGGATGGGTGAGTCACCCTCTGAAGATATAACTCCACATGGAACCCCTGAAGAACTGGCCTTGTCATTCCTATGAAGCAAAGCTACAAGTTCATTTGCAGCCAGACTTAAGCTTATCTTTTGTGAATAACATTTTGTTTTTAAATTTTAGTGAGCACCAAAGTAGAAACATGCTTCACACAGAAAAGATGGGTTGTTAACATAATGTATATTGCTGTGGTGGTATTTTTTGGTGGTTAAGGCATAAATACTGAAATCAGACTAACCTGAGTTCAAACCCTGCTCTGCCACTTCCCACTGTGTGACCGTAAGCAAATTGTAGTACTTAACCTGTCTGAGCCTGTACCTCTTTACAAGGGAAGAAATGAGAACATGTTTTAAAAATAAGTGTTACAAAATAAACAAACAAAATGGAAATGAACTCGTAGATACAGAGAAGAGAGGGGAGGAAGGTGGAGGGACTGGGTGAAAAAAGTGAAGGAATTAAGAAGTACAAATTGGTAGTTACAGAATAGTCACAGGGATGAAAAGTACAGCAGAGGGAATATGGTCATATTGTCTTAATAGCTGTGTTCAGGTGGGTATTTGAAATATGCAGGGGGAACCACTCTGTGAAGTCCATGATTGTCTAACCACTATGCTGTACATCTGAAACTAACGCAGAGTACTACTGAATGTAAACTGCAATTAAAAAGGGGGAAAATAACTGTGAGCATTAATTACTAATTTGTAGTATATTATTCAATCCTTAAGATAGCCTTGTGGATTAGATGCTGCTATCATCATCTTACACTGAGAAAGTGGATGCCCAGTGCCACACAGCTACTAAGCACTAATCCCGGGGGTGAGCCAGGCAATGCCGGCACGTGGCCTCATTTTTATGATATCTTCACTGTGTACTCAAAGCCCCACATCAGCTCCCAGGATCAGCAAATGCCCAATGGGCTGTTGTTTTATCACGATCTCAGGGGCTCTCTAGCCAGAATTCCTCCTCCATTATACATCCTTAGAGGCATGTAAATGTCATTTTGCTGTAAAGCTCTTGAATTTCCAGGATTAATTCTTCCCCTTTCCTTCAAATGCTTAAATCACAGGTGCAACTGGCAAAAGAACTGGAATAAGAGGCCATAGACTAACATAAAAGAATAAGACTTGGAATAAAGACTTGGACTAGAGCTTGAGGCTGTATCAGCAGCATGGATGGTTCTGGATCCAGGAGGAACTGGGAACAACGCTCACGTCTGATGGAAGAATTTTATAAAAGGCAAAATGCTTGGCACATGGCAGTATGTGGCTGACAAGGAAGAGGGAGGAGATTAAATAGTGATATTCAGGGACATTTTCTACTTCCCATCAGTTTGAGTAACTATGGTGAAATTTAGTCATGCTCCCAGCACAAAAGTTAAAAAAACAACAACACATTTTTTGTAAACATTTGTTTTACTATGGCTTTCTTCTGCTAAGTAATAATAAATATTATAGAAGTGTTACTAGTATAGTTCCATTTTTTTCACCTTCCATCTCCTGTGCTATAATTCACCACACAGTATCTTAAAGGAACAACTCATGTTTCATCTCTGGAAATGTGATGGGTGACTTGAGCTCCAGGCCCGTCTGCTGCTTTGAAATGGAAGAATCGTTAATTAGCTCCTCTTTCGGCATCCACTGAGGTTTCCAAGTTTCCAACCCTGCCTGGCTTTCTCTCTTGGCCATTCTCCTGGGGCTTTGGGATACACTTCTGACAGAAGTATCTGTGAGGAGCAGAACCTTTGAGCCGCAGGACATGGAGAAAACAAAGTGTTTCCAGAAACACTAATGGAGAAAATAAACCCTTTATATACACAAAATCTTCCCTATTTCCAAACACACAGAGATAGTTATTGTCTTAATGAACAGTTTTTGTCGAGAGACAGGTGAAATTGTTCACACTATGCTTTTTTCTATTGACCCATTCCTTCGCTAAAAATCTCTAAATTGAAGATTTTGTTTTTAAAATATAATAATTTCTCCCAAAATGTTTGCTTCTTGCCTGATTGAGGGGGGATCCTGAGGTATCACCCTGCCTGTTTAGATAGGTGATGTGAAGTGGGCATAGAGGCCCGTGGGTTCCACTGCCATTTGGAAATACTCGCCACCCATGGATCCAGCCTTAAGGTATTATTACTAATGTTTTTTATCACATGTTAGTGATAGCAAACCCTGCACAAAGTGGGTAGCCAAGCTACTACTGTGAAGAGACAAAATACTGAGAATAGTTTTTCCAAAGATGATAATCACATGATGCCTGCATTTTACCATGGATCTGAGTGCATCCTCCAAAAATGGAATGTAACAAAAACCCAGGGCATTTTTAGAAATCGTATGTAAAGCTATCTAGCAACTTTGTGTAAATGTTATAAAAATAGAAAAAAATTGTAATAGTTTAGAGCATTCACATGCTATTTTTTCTAGAATTGACACTGTTACTAATTAAAATGAGTACATTTTCAAATTTCAACTGGTCATTTTCTCCAAGTTTATTGTGTTTAGTCAGCAGAAAACATCATGTAGAAAATGGAAGTTGCTAAAATATGTATAAACCCATGTCAGATTTTAAAAAGGAACTTATTGGGACATCAAAATTACAACTAAACTATAGAACAACCATCATTCAGAACCACATGAGATTGAGATGAATGGAAGTCCTATAAGTAAGGATATATAGAAGAAGCCACATCAAGACTGATAGGAGAGATGGAGACATGGAATAGACTAGGCCCATGTCCACATGTGGCAGACAAAAATCAGGAGGATATCTCAGTGCAAAAGTCCCATACCAGGCTCCTCAGCCCAGGGTTCTAATGCCAGAAGAAAAGTCCTGGCTGTAAAAACCAGCAGGGATTGTGGCTGAGGGAGACAGAGGGTTGCTGGAGTCCCAGATGTTCTTCTTACAGGGCCCACACACAGACATACTCAGACTCACTCATTCTGAGCTTAATGGGTACCTAGGTACAGACAGGGAGGAACTGAATTCTCTGGCTTCAGGGTCAGGGCTGGAGGGGTGGCTTTCTCACCAAAAGTGCAGGCAGAGACCATTGTTCCTTTGACAAACCCTTTCTCCACAGAGCTGGTGGGCAGCTGCCATATCTGAGACTCCATCAACCTGGCTCACACTGTTTGCCTCACCCTGGTGATTCCCCAATACCCAGCCCCAGCCAACTTGTGGGCCCACCCAAGCTGTTTCCAGCAGCTTTTCCATACAAATGGACTGTGTTGGCTCATGCCTCAGACTTTCCTAAAATCTCTCAAACAAGAAACATCTGGCCTCAGAATACCTCTCACTAAGTGGCTCCAAGCCCAGCACTAGCAGCAGCCAGCCTTGGTTCACAGCTTGGCCTCTCCTGGACACCTCCAAGCCCAGCACAAGTAGCAGCCATCTGCAGATCACTTTGTAATTCATGCCAGGAGGCCCCAGGCAGAACACAGGCAGTGACTGAACCTGGCCTGCACCTCCCAGGAGGCACCAAAGCCATGGCACCTGGTTAACAGCTTCAGACCACATCAAAGCACTACCCAACTACCTCCACAAGGGGCACACTCAAGGATGGACTCAGCAATCACCAGAACCAAGCTGAAGTAGGTCCTGCTCCTTGGGGCGAGCCCCTGCATTGCTGATCCTCCACAGTGCTTACAGTCAGTGCTCGAAGCCAGTCCTTGCACCTGATTGGCCTGGGGCTAAATCCCTGCTATTGATATGCCAACAGCAATCAAGGCTTAACTACAACAGAAGGGTATACACAGCCCACACAGGGGTTGGGGCACACAATTGGAGTGCCCAGCTCAGATGAACAGGGAGGCCATGCCACTGGGTCCTACTACATTAAGGACACCTACTACATTAAGCCAGTGAGACTGAGTAGATCTACCTAATATATAGAAGCAAACTAAGGAGGCTGCCAAATGAGGAGACAAAGAACCACAAAATGAAAGGACAGAACAAAACCCCAAAAAAGAGCTAAACAAAATGGAGACAAGCAATATACTAAATGCAGAGCTCAAAATACTGCTTATAAGGATGCTCAGTGAACTTAGTGAGAACTTCAACAGCATAAAAAAGAATATGAAACCATAAAAAAAAAAACGAATCAGAAATAAATACACTAACTGAAATGAAGAGTAATTTATAGGGAGTTGATGAAACCAAGAATCAAATCAGTGATTTGGAATATGAGGAAGCAAAAAATATCCAATCAGAACAGCAAACAGGAAAAAGAATCTCCCCCAAAATGAGGATACTGTAAGGAGACTCTGGGACAACTTCACATCATGGGGGTGCCAGAGGAGAAGAGAGAGAGCAAGAAATTGAAAAACTATTTGAAAACATAATGACAGAAAACTTTCCTAAACTGGTGAAAGAAATAGACATAAAAGTCCAGGAAGCACAGAGAGTTCCAATCAAAGAGGCCATACCAAGACACATCATAATTAAAATGCAAAGAGTTACAAAGAATCTTTAAAAATATGAACAATAAAATGACAATAAATACATAACTACCATCAATTGAATCTGAAAAACAAGATAAATGAACAAGCAGAACAGAAGCAGGCTCATAGAAACAGAGAACATTTTGATGGTTGCTAGATGAGAGGGTTGGGGGATGGGTAAAAAAGGTGAAGGTATAAAAAAGTATAAATTGGTAGTTACAGAATGTCATAGGGATGTGAAGTATAGCACAGGGAATATAGCAATAATATTATAATAACTGTGTATGGTGTAAGATGGGTATGAGATATATCAGGAAGATCACTTAATAAATTATATAATGTCTAATCACTGAAATAATATAATGTAAACTTTAATTGAAAAATGAAAAAATTATTTAAAATTTTTAAAAGGATCCTATTGGAATTCAGTTTTATTCAGACTGGAAATTTATAATAAAGTAGTAAGGTTTTATTAAACAGTATTTGAAATGCTATATGAGTGTTTACTGTATATCATTTATAAAACCAAGTTGTCACTGAGTTTCTTAGACATTTAACATAGATGTGCATTAAATAAAGTCTCACAAACAAACCTTTGAAACATTTTATTCTTCATATTCAGGTCAGGGTACAATTCCTAAACCATGTCTCTGAAGTCGTGATGCTGTCACTGTGCTAGAGATGAAGGCTGAAGTCTGAGAAATTAAAGTACAAGGGAAGTCAGGAGCAGCATGCTGTGGGCCTCTTATTCTGAGACACACAGCGCCCTCTCACGGAGTGCTGCTCTACTGTCTTCCTGATTCAGCCAGAAGGAAAACAAAATGTGTCCTATTCACCTATGAAATCACTTTGTATAATCTATTTCTAAAAACAACATATGGGAAAGGAGAGGAAGAAAGGAACAGAATATATGAACACATGCTATCTTAATTCAGTGTCTATTTATAAAACACATGGTTGTAACAATTGCTGCTTAATGTTTCTATGAACTGCCAATGCTGGTGATCACTCCCACTTTCATTCCCATTTAAAGTCTTTTCTTTGATCATCTAAACATGCTTTTCAGATTTCAGATAACCAATTATTAAGTGTCCTTGCTGTGCCCTTAAGAAATTAAAACACACATTCCTTTTAAAGTTGAAAATGAAAAAATATAGGAAACGTTATCTTAGACACCTTTCTGTTATGATAACAACAAAAAATGTGGGATATAAACATGGCTTGTTTATTACTTTTTAAAGAAGAAGACAGGGTACACAGCTATGAGTGCCTTAAGGAAGATGACAGTTTGCAGCAAATACCTGCTAGTAAAAACACATGACTAGCATTTCAAAAATTACAAAAATTTGACAAAATATTCTCCTAAACAGCTATCTTTATATTTGTAAACAAAATATAAACAACTGGTTTGTCCAGGTTCCTCTGCATGTCAAACAGGAGGCAAAGTGATAGAGATCATTTTTTATTTTAAAACCATAAACACTAAACTAATTTATAACCCATATATGATTCTGGGGAGTACATTTGGAGGATACTGGGGGACTGACATCTACATGAACAGTCTTCCATTACTCATTGTCTTGAACTCTACAGTTACTTTTTTTCCTATAACTGTATTGTGGCTGTACAATCAATTCCTATATTTTCTTTTATTCCCCTAAGACATAAGTGTGCTCCATTTCCTATCAGTTTTCATAAACATAGTTGAAAGTTCATACAGACTGGGAGAGGGTTTCTTTCGGTTCCTGGGCCTTCTCTCTGTAACATCAGAGGTGTTAACAGTTTGGCCTACAGATGCATGTGGCCATTGATTGTTGGGTGGTATGTCCCTCTCATCTCAAAAATATAAACAGAAAGTGGGTCTGGATGAGCAACTGCACCTGGCGCTCTGCGGCAGCCCTCACCAGGCCACAGGTTCACTCCTTTGCTTTGCTGAGATAGTCAGTAAGCTTGCTCAGGCTTTCCTCCTGCTGCTCCAGGGCATCCAGTACAATGCCCATGGGTGTCTTCTTCAGGCCGATTCCCTCCATCTTATTCTCCAGCTTGTTCTTGAGGTTCCGAAGTCTGAGGGAGGCATGGATGAACATCACTGCGGAGAGGGGAGACATGGAGACACTGTGAGCTGCCTCCCTATCATCCACAGCACACCCTCTCCTCCTCTCAGTCCCCACCTTCCTTAGCTGGAGTCCACTCGGTTCTCTAACCGGTCCAAACCCTCACATGCCAATTGGACTGCACAGAGGCCTTCTAGGACATTTTCTTTTCATGAGAAGAAAGGCATTGCCCTCAGCAGAAAGGATGCAGCCCAGTAGCCACACTCTTCCCACCTATATGGACGCTGCTACCTTCTAGCTGCTACTACCAATGCCAACATTCAAAGCCACCAACATGCTCTGGCCACAGCCGAACCCGCCTCACACATGGTGTCCAGAGAGGAACTCAAGCTCAGCTCTGAGAAAACTAGGGATGTGTGGTGAAGCCCAGACAACAGGCAAGGATATAGATTAATAGACAAAAACTAACAGTGCTGTTGATTTTTTAAAATAGTTTATTGATTTTTAGAGAGGAAGGGAGAAGAGAGAAACATCCATGTGAGAGCATAACATTGATGGGCTGCCTCCTGCATGCCCCTAATGGGATACAGCCCATAACCTTTCAGTGCATGGATGCCCAACCACCTGAGCTGACAGCTTTTTAGAGTTAATATGACTCATGTTCTCCAAATTTGCTTCATCATTGAGAATTACCAAAGTTTGTTCATTAAAAAACAGATTTGTCCAACCAGCATGGCTTAGTGGTTGAGCGTTGACCTATGAAACAGGAGGTCAGGGCACAGGCCTGGGTTGTAGGCTCAATTCCCAGTGTGGAGCATGCAGGAGGCAGCTGAATAGTGATTTTCTCTCATTAATGTTTCTCTCTCTCTCTCTCCCTCTTCCTTCCTCTCTGAAATCAATAAAAATATATTTTTATTTATATAAGCATCCTGGGTGATTCTCACAATCATCTAAGTTTGAAAATCACTTATCTTGTGTAATTTTCCATAGTTTATAGAATGTGTGAACTACAGCCCATATACTATACCTGGTCCAAATCACATGGATGGTTTCCAGCAGGTCTAAGAATAAAAATCAAAACCTTTGACTCCCAACCTATGATACCCCTCATTACACTGCTTGTCTCAGGCTCTGAGGTGAAAAGGTGCTCAACTTAACAAGCTATGTGCCTAAGCAGAATCACTGAAATACTGACCAAGCTTCTAGCACAGTGGTCAGCAAACTGCAGCTCGTAAGCCACATATAACTCGAGAGCTGCAGTTTGCCGCTATGTTAACTAATGAGTTTGCCAACCACTGGGAAAGAGGCTTAATCACAAGGAAAACAGCTTTTAATTATTGGAATCAAGAGTCTAGGTCAGTGGTCTGCAAACTCATTAGTCAACAGAGCAGCGAACCGCTGCTCTTGAGTCACATGTGGCTCACGAGCCGCAGTTTGCTGATCACTGCTCTAGCACATAAGGACAGTTTGAAGAATATTTCAAAAAGTCTGAATTTGCTGGTTTAAGTATTTTGTCAAATATTGTGTGGGATTCATCTATAAATATTCTTAATCTAATGCAACACCAATTGATTTTACTTAATGGAATAACGCACATGTGAAATGCTATTAAAAGTTAAAGCGATGTTCCTATCACTTAATACACTAGAATTTTAATCAGATTTCTGCCAATGAGACTGAATTTGATATATTCTCTATTTTAGGCTTCATGTGCCTGGAATCTCAGTTCAAAAAAAAAAAGAAAAAGAAAAGGCATGTAAAACTTACAAAAGAGGAAGACTTGGTATCTATCTCAGGGCCAATTATTTCTATAGGCTTATAAAACTTTTGACATTTTTTCCCCTCTCACTAGAGAAAATTAATTGAGAAAATATACTTGAAGAGAAATTTCCCGGGGGTAGCTCCAAGGGCTGCCTCGTGATCTCCTGAGCAGCACAGAGTGAGTAGTTGCTTCTCAATGACATGCATTTGCTCCGGAGTGAGGACTATGAGTGGCACATGAAGACTGACTGCAGACCCACTCTCAGACAGATCTGCAGCCCAGTGTCGCTAGGTCCCTGGCCGCCCATGCTGGGGAGTTGTATTTCTTTTGCTGTGGCCCCAGAAGAGGGCTGGCACTGAGCAGGTATCCTGTACCTATTTGTAGAATTAATGTACCACAGGCCTGGATCTGCTATTTCAGAACATTCTGATAATTTTGCAGCCATGCCAACACACAAAAGAAACAGGTTATGATAAACAATTTAAATTTTAAAAAGAAACAGGTTACACAATTCCCACCGAACAGTCACTCCCATGTTTTTTATGATGTAAGAAAAGTCAATTCTGGCTTACTTACACAACAAAGGGAAAGTGATGCCGAACACGAAGACCATGACCCCCCCAAACATGGATATTAGAAAGTAGCTTGCCACCATGACCACCATGACAAAGGTCGTGGGGTACCGCTTCTTCATGCGGCGGAGGACATCTTTGTTGTGGGCAGCCCACACGAATCCCGTGAACACGAGCACCACCACAATCCCCCCAAGGATCATGTTGAAGGGGCTCAGGAACCTGAAACATGAGAAAAAAGGGAGACTGGGTCAGCAGTGGCAGCAGGGAGGGGTCAAAATAAGTAGGTAGCATTTACTAAGCATTTGATCTGAATTGCTTCATTTACTCCTTAGAACTGGAGAGTAGACACCAATCAGTCATTTCTTGAAAGAACTTAGGTGCAGAGGTAAGAAAATGGTGGAGATAAGAGTCACACCTAGGCCGTTTGACTTCCACCAGACTCATCAGTTCATCTCATTAGAGGCCCATGGTGTTAAGACTTGTCAAATTTTGGAGACCCCTTTGTTTGGAGGGGCTGTGTTAGTGTTCATTCTTTGGGCTCTAGTACATGAAATCATATTTTCTGAGGGCTTACTTAAATCCTTATAGAAATGGCCATGATAGGCAAATGTAGCATAGAACAGTGGTCATCAACCGGCAGTCTGTGGACCACTGGTGATCTGTGAGGTCTGAAAGGTTGGCGACCGCTGGCAGAGAGGTCACACAATAGCCTCCATGGGCCAGATCTAGTCTACAGTCAAATTTGTGTTTGAAATGTACAGTACATTAAAAAAAAAAAAACTTTTACACTATTCCCAAAGAGTTTAAAAAGTCCATAAAACTTGTGATTTCTTGTTTCTCGTGGAAACATGAAAATCTAACAAGACCAGGTCCACTTTCCCACATGTCAACAAGGGCTGGACTTGCCTTCCTGCTCATATAGAATAAGTATCTCCCAGTCTCCACCACTACCTCTGGCACCTCTGATACAGAGGCCCCAGTGAGCTGACATTACTCATCATTTACCTAATAATTGGCCTGCACTGTCCTCTTACATGACCAGCCTAGTCACAGAGGCATTTGAGTTTATGATTCCTGGCATAGAGAGTCCATTGTAGTTCTTTAAAAGGGCTCAGAGCCTCATTGGGAGATGGGTTACCAACTGGAATTTCCAAATACAGAGCTCCCAGATTCACTGGCCTCTGAGTCAGAGGTTACATTACTGTTGATAGTGGGAGAACGCACTGTGCAGAGGAAATTTAGACCAAGTAACAATGACTGCACCCCACCTCCACCCCAACCCACTGTGTATACAAAACCCTTAACAAGACAGTGTGGTCAGCAAGTACACAAGTTACTAGCATTTTTACCATCCCAAGAGGCTAACGAGTATTTTATTATTTGGGAAGGACACAGAGGGTCAGTCATCATGCTCTGGATGACACCATGTGGAGGACTGGGGAAGACAGGATAATGACAGGTGAGGCCAACAGCTTACTCCCACTGAAACAGAGGAGGCTTCATATTCATGCCGGGATTCATATGTAGGATAACTAAGAAACTTTTAAAAAAATCCCTTTCAACTTTAGCTCTGATTCTACCTCTTAAAACACAAAGGCTATTTTAAATAGTTTCAAATAGAAGTGAACAAATTGCATACCTTAATGGCTGAAATCAAGGATATAATCAATGCTTTAAGAAGATATTCTATTAAAAGGCATGGAATTAAACAGTGGTACCTAATTTAAAATTAAACCCTATAATAATAAACTGCTCATTTCATTCAAAACTCTTGCAAATACTTAAACGCCTACCTAGAACAGAGTCTAAGGAAATAAATAAAAATGCAAAGATTGAGTTGTAATTTGAGTGGTATTTATGATTAAAAGATTTTGAAAATAACCTATAGGGACCAAATTATAGTTGATGGTGGTATATACAAGACTTTTTTAAAGGTTAAAGTATAATTAATAATATGGAAGATATTAATAATATATTGTATGGGTAAAATCAACCCAAACACAATCTCTGTGTTAGGTAGATTTGTTGTATTTGTTATACAGCTCAGAAGCAGAAATTATTACAATTAGCATATTATTTTGCAATCAGAAATAATATGAACATATAAAAAAAAAGAAAATACAAAAATATAAAAGCAGCTGTTGCCGAGACCGGTTTGGCCCAGTGGATAGATAGAGTGTCGGCTTGCGGACTGAAAGGTCCCGGGTTCGATTCTGGTTGGGGGCATGTACCTTGCTTGCGGGCACATCTCCACAGTGGGGCGTGCAGGAGGCGGCTGATCGATGTCTCTTTCTCATCGATATTTCTGACTTTATATCTCTCTCCCTTCCTCTCTGTAAAAAATCAATAAAATACATTTTTTTTAAAAAAGCAGCTGTTTCCAGCTCCACACGTGGGCGTGACACAGCCAATGCAGCATGAATTTTCACTCTATGCACAGTGAGGCATCCCTTCTCTCACTCCAACCTTGGCTCCTGCCCCTGACCTTCCCCCCGCATCCAGCCCACGTGCTGTCTGTCCTCTTCTCTAGTTTTACCTGGATCTAACTAGTCTCCCTGTACTTTTTTCATTTCTTTTTAAAATTTCATGTGGTTTACCCTAACTCCTGACTTAACCTGGTAATTGGTCTGAGAAAGACACACATTTCCTTCTAGGACTCCAGAAGAAAAGAATTGGATAGGGCAAAAGCAAAATCCTCTTTAGCAGGTGGCAGGGAGACTCCGTGGAGAGGCCCAGAGACACTCACTGGTCAATAGATTTCATCCTAACACCAAAAGGAATCTGAGAGAAATTACACTAAAGACTATAGTAGTTATACTGGGTAGTAGGATCATGGGTAGTTTATTTGCACTTGCTTATTTCTATTCTCATGTTTTTCTCAATAGCCAAGCATTACTTAAATATTTTTTTAATTGATATTTAAAAACAAACAAATGAAAGTGAGAAAGGTACCTCAAAGAAACAAACCCTTTTATGTAGCCTTGACATGGACCTAGAACTCACCCAAATGTTTCTGAGCTGTAAAAAAAAGACCAACATTAACGCAAAGAACTAGAGTGGAGGGTTCAAGGTTCAGGAGGTCCTGTGCATGAAATGTAAACTGAAGATGCCTGATTGGCAGCAAAGTGTCAAAGGTCTCCTACTCAGTTCTTTCTAAAATACCTATTAGAATAATTCATGAAGCGAGCATGTAATTAAATGCATGCGGAGCTTTTTTTCTTTTCCTCTGGAAAAGTGAGGTAGATATCGGGGTTGAATGTCTAAAAAAAAACGAGGACAAAAGAACAATGAACAATCCAGGCCTGACTCCAGCAATTCCAGATTTGTTCTTCACCTGATCCCGTTGCTCATGTTCAAGGGGAAGGAACAGAGGAAACAGACATAACTGATTTGAGTTTACAACATGCCCAGTCGCAATCTACGAATTAGAAAGTAACCAAGTTTCTAAGCTGGAAAAAAATGAACAAGATTACTCGGAGCAGTATGCCTGGGAGGGAGGGTGGGCAATGGGGAGATATGTATAAAAAATTAATAATAAATAAATAAATAAATAAATAAATAAATAAATAAAAAGATTACTCGGAGCAGAAATGACTTCCTGCTTTATTCGGATTATAGGCAATTCCCTTCTAAGAAATGGTGAAATGCACACCACTTCCAGTAGAGCAAGTAAGTGCACACAACAGCCAGAGAGCGAGCGAGAGAAGGAGAAAGGGAGAGCAGCAGAGAGGGAGGGAGAGAACATGGATTTTCGGTCCTTGGCAGAAATAATACATAGTTTCACAAATCAAAAGCAGAACAAAATCTTCAAAGAGGAATCATTTCAGTCCCATTACACAGATGAATAAACTGAGGCCCAGAGAAGTGAAGAAATATATTCAAAGAGTTACAGGGGAGAAAAAAGGTGTCAGTTGATGCAATTGTGACAGCAACTCACAATATAAGCCATTCTGTGTTGCTAAGGAGCCTCAGAAATCTCTCCCCCAGCCTAACATCCTAAGAAACCCCACTCTACTAGTTGGGATAAGCAACTCAGAATCATTCTGGGAAGTCCCTAGCATTCTCATTCCCTCTGAAGGAAGGCAGCTATTACTAGGTGTGGACACATGCCTTAAACACCCAATGTGATTTTGCTAACTGTAGCCATAGTGCCAGCACAGCTGCTGAAGGGGAAAATCTTGGCCAATCGCAGAATTTGAGAGCTAGGGGACCTTGGAAACTCATTTCATTCTACATAAAATAAAAGCAAGCTGAAGAGGTAACCAAAATGGCAGCATAGGTAAACACCTACACTGCTGCCTCGCACAACAATTTCAAAACTACAACTAAAAGACAGAACGGACATCATCCAGAACTACAGGAAAGCTGGATGAGTGGAAATTCTACAACTAGAAGGAAAGAGAGGGGCTCACAGAGACCCAGAGGAGCTGCAAAAGCTGAGGTACAGAGATGCCTGTGTGGAGAGAGCCGGTGCCTGAGAACCTGGCTCGCTTTCTCTGGCGGGAGGGAGAAGGAGACTCCCAACGGCATTGAACCCCTTATCCCACGACACTAAACCCCAGGTCCAGGTCCAGCCGAAACTCATACAGGGGAAGTTTGGACTGGGAAAAGGGAGAAGTGCACGGAAATTTGGGTGGCACACACAGCAGTGCGTGCAGAGGACTGACTGCTGATTGTGCCGCTGGCTTTCACAAGAGGGCGGGAGACAAAGCATCCCAACTGCACCACTTCTAACTCCACTAAACCCCAGATATGGGCGAAACCCTGGGGACCCAGATTCATACCGTCCCGGAGCACAGGGGAGCCAGAGGGGCAGCAGTCTAGAGGCACTGTGAGAGAGCTTGTGCGCACACAGGGTTCGCTCCAGCGATTACCCAGTTACTTGAGACACTGGGGCCGTGGAGGGCGGGGCTGACTGAAGGCAAGGCGGTCCATTAAGCCCTGAGACTCCGCCCATCCCAAGCTCAACAGAGAGGCTTTTGCAGTTTTGCAAGTGTGGTATCATAAGGCTGAATCCAACACAGAAGTTTCCCTGGCATAGTGAAAATGCCGAGACAAGGGAAGGGATCACAAAAGAAATGGAGGAAAACGAACGACTGGATATAGAGTTCAAAACCACGCTTATAAGGTTTTTCAAGAATATCCTAGAAAAGTTGGAGAAAGTTAGTAAGACCCAAGAGATGAAAAAGAACCAACTAGAGATGAAAAAGAAGCAACTAGAGATGGAAAAGGTCCAACTAGAAATTAAACATACACTGACTGAAATAAAAAGTATTAAACAGAGACCTAACAGCAGACTAGAGGAAGGCAGGAATCAAGTCAAAAATTTGAAATATAAAGAATCAGAAAACACTCAACTGGAAAAGCAAGAAGAAAAATGAATCTAAAAATGTGAACATAATGTAAGGAGCCTCTGGGACAGTTTCAAGCGTACTAACGTAAGAATTGTGGGGGTGCCAGAAGAAGAGACAGAGCAAGATACTGAAAACCTACTTAAAGAAGTAATGACTGAAAACTTCCTACATCTAGTAAAATAGACTTACAAGTCCAAGAAGCACACAGAACCTCATATAAAAGAAATCCAAAGAGGACTACACCAAGACACATCATAATTACAATACCAAGAGCAAAATACAAAGAGAGAATATTAAAAGCAGCAAGAGAAAAACAGTTCATTACCTACAAGGGAGCACCCATTGACTGTCAGCTGATTTCTCAACAGAAATGATGCAGGCCAGACGGGAATGGCAAGAAATATTCAAAGTGATGAATAGCAATAACCTACAACCAAGAAAAGCTATCATTCAGAATTGAAGGTCAGATAAAAAGCTTCCTGCAAAGCTATCATTCAGAATTGAAGGTCAGATAAAAAGCTTCACAGATAAGAAAAAGCTAAAGGAGTTCATCAACTCCAAACCAGTATTTTATGAAATGCTGAAAGGTACTCTTTTAGAAGAGGAAGAAGAAAAAGGTAAAAGATAAAAAATTATGAACAACAAATACATATCTATCAACAAGTGAATCTAAAAATTAAGTGAATTAAAAATTTGATCAACAGAATAAACTGGTGAATATAACAGAATCAGGAGCATAGAAAGGGAGTCGACTGATAATTCTCAGGGGGAAAGGGGTGAGGGGTGTACAGGGAGAGACTGGACAAAAATCATACACCTATGGATGAGGTCAACGGGAGGGAGGTAAGGGTAGAGGGAGGGTTGGGAGCCAGGTGGAGGGGAGCTATGGAGGGGAAAAAAGAGAAACAAATGTATAATCTGAATAATAAAAATTTAATTAAAAAATAAAAATAAAAGCAAGCTAAGGAACAGACAAGTTAATCAATTTGTCTCAGGACCACCCATTGCAGAGTCGGCAACACAAGTTACTAAAACAGAGACCCTCAGATCCATTCAAGGGCATATTTTAGTCACTTCTTTCAGGCTGCAACGCTAAGAACCAAAGAGGAAGTGAAATATTTCCTGACCAGTAGAAGCAGCTTTTATAATGAATCACAATGTTCGAACCCAGTGGTTTGCCACTCTGTTGACTAATGAGTTTACTGACCACTAGGATAGGGGCTTAATCACAAGAAACAACAACAGCCTGTAATTATTGGAATCGAGAGGAGAGTCTAGGTCAGTGGTCAGCACACTCATTAGTCAACACATCGGCAAACCGCAGCTCGCAAGCCGCAGTTTGCCGACCACTGTTCTATCCCAAAAAGCTATCTTTGCAATTTGGTTCCTGAGGAAGCCTGACTCACCAAGAAAGGGGGAACAATACTCACAGTGAACTTCTCTAAATTGCTAATGTATTTTCACAGTCCCTCAACAGCCAGAGGGATCATGGCAAATATGAAGCCACCCTCCATTTCCTTGCTTCTCATTGCTTTCAGAATAAGAACACAACTTTTCCCACATCTACCAGGGCTGCAGAGTCAGACCAGCCTGCCTCCGGCCACTGACACAAAACACCGTTGTGTAGCTGTACCCGCAACAGGAGACCTCGGCTGGAGGAGAAAGAGGAGCCTGAAATCCAGCCACACTGTACTGGCCACGCCTACATTTGGCTGAGGCTGCATCTGCTAGCCACAGGTTAGGGTGCTCTTCATACAGCAGGAGGGAGCCCTAGGCCACAGCTGCTCTGGCACCTGCTTTCACAGACTACCTCCTCTTGCTTCTGCACCCCACCCTTGGGGCTGCTAATCATTTCCGGAGCTTACCTTGTGCCTTGCTTCTTGCACAGCTGGTCTTGCACCTTGCACAGCTGGCCTTGTGCCTTGCACAGCTGGCCTTGTGCCTTGCACAGCTGTTCTCCACCTGACTCCCTCTCTCCCTCACATCTCCGCTTAATAGGCTTTTTCTCAGTCCCTCTGACCCCGTCAGAGCACCATCTGCTCTTCTTCCCAGCACTGGCACCTGGCATGGGTGCTTTATCTGCGTGAGTATTGAATGAGTACTTTATCTCCCACTGCAGATGGGGCTCCATAAGGGTAGGCATGACATTTTCTCCCCAGCACTAGCACAGAGCAAGTGTTCAATAAATATTTGCAGAAAGAAAGAAAAAAGCTAAGTAAGAATCTAGCATACTTTCATATTATTGAAACAAGCCCAGCCACTCTCTGTGGCCACAGATGAATTGACATGAGTTTTATCTTGGAGAAATCACTGTTGTTCGCATTGGACACTGTTACTGGAGAAACAATCCCTGTCTTTGTGCCTTCACTGAGCTGTGATGAAAAAACAAATAAAAAAAGCAAAAGTAAGAAAAATCACCCAAACTCCTATGCAAATGTAAGCAATAATGAGGATCTAATCAGCGAGGTTTCGAAGAGCTGTCACTCATGCAGGTGTGGCCAGAGGAGGTCCAGCCCCCGACCTGTCTAGATGGGCCCCTCTGGCTCTAATAGCGCCCATAAACACACAGCCTCCTGTGGTGACATGTGTTTCTTCCTTTCTTTTCCTTAAGAAGTGGGGCCAGGCAGAAATGTTTTCTTTTTCAATCCTCACCTGAGGATATGCTTATTGATTTTTTGGGGAGAAAAGGGGGGGGGGGAGAGAGAGAGAGAGAGAGAGAGAGAGAGAAATTCGATGTGACAGAGAAACATCAATCCCCTGCCTCCTCCGGTATGAGCCCTGACAGGGTACTGAACCTGAAACCTTTCGGTTTACCGGACGATGCTCCAACCAACTGAGCCACACTGACCAGGGCAATGTTGGTTTAACACGGGCTTTCGTTCTGGCAAGAACTATTTCTACTGTGAAGTATAACTGTAAATCCTTGTTTTTGCTTATTCTACTAGTTTTATTTTGTTTTTTGTTTGCTCCACACGACACAGAGAAGGGTCAGATTTCACCTGGGATAAGGTGAGGTCTCTCCTACAGAACAGAGAGACGCGCACTCTGTGGGAACTGGACTGGGGGAAAGTTGCTCCTAAGAGAAATCCGTGGATGTAGGGCAGGGCGTAATCCCTAAATGTAGAAGGGGGCTCTCAGAGCTATTATCAGAGGGGAGCTCTAGAAAACAACCCATTTTGATCTGAGGCAGAAGGACAGCCAATGAGTTATTACAGTGTCCCGGCTGCTCAAACAGAAGCGAGGAAGGGAGAGAGCACAGACTGCACTCTTTCCTCTTCAGACCTTGGCTTCTGATCGCTAAGCCCAATACATAGACATCCTGAGAGACTGCAGGGGAAAGTTGTTTTTCTGAAACCTGGGAATCTGAGCGCAGAATAACCATCAGAGAATCAGCTCTGGGGCAACCCACCCCCCAAAAATGATATTGAGTACCACAGAGTAAGCAGGATCTAAGCACAGGCTAGAGAGGTCCTGTGCCTAGTCTCAGAGGTCAATACCGAAACACTGCCATCCAGTGGATGACTTACAAATTGACTTTAGCATAATCACAAAAGAATAAAGAGATTAAGACACACTTCAACAGTGGAACGCACGGAACTGCAATATCCTCCCGACTGGAAAACAGGAGTGCCAAACAGAACCATATGCAAGCGAATGACCTCCACTACTGCCCATGCTATTGTTTTATTATTTATTTATTTATTTTTGCATATTTTAATTAAAAAAGCTATTTTTTTCTCTTTTCTCCTCAATTGATTTTAACTAATTACATTTTTATTTTCAACTAGTATTATTACTACTACTATTTTACCTTTTTGAAAAAAAAAGTGTCATTTTATTTTCTCTTTATTTTACTTTGGGATTAGAGTTCTACATTCTATTTTCATCTTTCCTTTAGCATAATGTACCCTCTCTCAACTATACCTTTATGCCAACAATCTCTTCCTAACTTTCCCCATTTTGTTGTCTTATTTCTCTTTCCCTTTTCCAACTTTAGATTCTCCCTATTTTTTCTTTTTATCTAGTTAAAATTTTACCACTCTTATATATCTAATTTTGAATCCCCTACTCCAAGACCATACAAACCTCTCTCTTCCCTGTCTTCACTATCCAAAAAGTTGTTTTACTCTATGTCCTTTTGTTGTTGTTTGCCCGAACGGTGATTATATCGATTTTTTATACTTTTTGTGAGATTGTTTTTGCTTATTCTACTCGTTTTATTTTGTTTTTTGTTTGCTTTGTTTTGGTTTGTTTTTTACCTCTGTTTTCCCTCACCTCCCTTGACAGTTGTTATTTGTAGTTTGTAATAATTTCCAGGTACTTTTTGCCAGCATTTGTTGGGATTAGTGGCTGTTCTAGGTGAGTTTTCTCCTCACATATATAATTTGTTCCCTTTTTCTTTCTTACTGTCTTTCTTTTCTCTCTTACTTTATTTCCCTTTCTCTTTTCTTCTTCTTCCCCCCCTTTTTTTCTCCCTTCTCCCAATTTGATTTTAGCACTTCTTTCTTTTCTTTATTCCTCATTTCTCTCTTCTTTTTCTCTACTTACCCCTAATTTGTCTTTCATTGGTGGTTACCTTATTTGTGGTTATTAACATTGTGAATACATTTCTGTTCAATGCCTTGTGTGTTGTACCTGGTCGTGTTGTAGTTTCTATCTTTAAATCAACGTAGGAGAGAGAACTACATAACCAGGCACCCGGAGAAGAAAGACCATGGGCGGACGAAGAAACAGCCTGCATATGAAAGAAAAGCAGGTATCACCAGAAAAGAAAGTAAACGAAATAGAAGCAGAAATAAACCTGCCAAAGAAAAAATTCAGAGAAATGGTAATCAGGTGGCTGAAAAGAATGGAAGACAAAATAGACAATATGAGTAAGAGCCAAGAGGAAATGAAGAAGAACCAAGAGGAAATGAAGAATAGTTAAAAAGAAATGAAAAATGACATCACTGCTGTAAAGCACTCAATAGAAAGCATCAAAAGTAGACTAGAAGAAGCAGAAGACCGCATCAGTGAGCTAGAAGACACGGTAGGAAAAAATACCCAAGTACAGCAGCTTCTAGAAAAATTAAAAAGCAAGAGGAGAGCCTAAGGGAACTTTGGGATAACATGAAACAAAACAACATCCGTACAACTGGGGTTCCAGAAAGAGTGGAAACTGAGCAAGGAATAGAAAACCTGTTTGAAGAAATAATTACAGGAAACTTCCCTGATATTGGAAAGAAAAAACCCACACAAATCCAAGAAGCTCACAGAGTCCCAAGCAAAATGAACACCAAAAAACCGACACCAAGGCACATTATAATTAAATTGTCAAACACCAATAACAAAGTAAGAATATTGAAAGCGCCAGAAAGAAACACAAAGTTACCTCTAAAGGAATCCCCATAAGACTAGCAACTGATTTCTCAACAGAAACTCATCAGGCCAGAAGGGAATGGAATGAAATATACAAAGTCATGCAAAGGAAGGGTCTGAATCCAAGAATACTATACCCAGCAAGGCTTTCAATCAAAATTGAAGGTGAAATCAGGAGCCTCACAGACAAAAAAGGACTAAAGAAATTTATTACCACCAAACCAGCAATGCAAGAAATGTTAAAGGGTCTATTGTAAAAAAAAAAGAAAAAGGAAGAAGGAACACAGGAGTAAAGAAGAAAATTGGCGAGAGATAAGTACCTATCAATAATAAGGTTAAATGTAAATGGATTAAGTGCTCCAATCAAAAGACATAGGGTAACCAATTGTCTAAGAAAACATGATCCATATATCTGCTGTCTATAAGAAACCCACCTTAGAAAAAGAGATGTACACAGACTGAGGGTGAAGGGATTGAAGATGGTGTTTCAGGCAAATGGAAATGAAAAAAAAAAAGTTGGGTTTGCAATACTCATATCTGACAAATTAGAACGCAAAGTGAAGGACATAACAAGAGATAAGGAAGGCCACTTCTTAATACTAAAGGGAACAATCCAACAAAAAGAAATAACTCTGGTAAACATATATGCACCCAATATAGGAGCACTTAAATACATAAAAAAAACTCCTGGAGGATATTAAGGGAGAGACTGACAGCAATACAATTATAGTAGGAGACTTTAATACCCCTCTATCACCACTGGACAAATCCTCTAAACAAAATATCAGGAAAGAAAAATCAATCCCAAGTGACTCACTAGATCAGATGGCATTAATTGACATCTTCAGAACACTTCACCCCAAAGCCATAGAATATACATTCTTCTCCAGTACACATGGGTCATTTTCAAAGATAGACCATATGTTGGGTCATAGGCAAAGTCTCTTGAAATTCAAGAAGATAGAAATCATATCAAGCATTTTCTCAGACCACAGTGGCATAAAACTGGAAATCAACTACTATAAAAATAATATGAAGAAATCAAACATATGGAGACTAAACAGCATGCTATTAAACAACGACTGGGTATCCAGAGAGATCAAGGAAGAAATAAAAAACATCATGGCAACAAATGACAATGACAACACAACAATACAAAATTTATGGGACACAGTGAAAGCAGTCTTGAGAGGGAAGTTCATAGCTCTACAAGTCTACTGCAAAAAAACAGGAAACAATGGTAATAAATTACCTAACCCTACAACTCAAAGAGCTAGAAAGAGAGCAACAAGAAAAGCCTGAGTAAACAGAAGGAAGGAAACAGTAAAGATTAGAGCAGAGATAAACAACATGGATCCAAAGAAACAATTCAAAAGATCAACAAAACCACAAGCTGGTTCTTTAAAGGAATAAACAAGATTGATGGACCTCTAGCCAGGCTCACTAGGAAGCAAAGAGAGAAGACCCAAATAAACAAAATCAGAAATGAAAGAGTAGAAATAATAACAGACCCTGCCGAAATACAAAGGATTGTTAAAAAATACTATGAACGACTCCATTCCAACAAATTGGACAACCTGCAGCAAATGGATATATTCCTAGAAAAATATAACCTTCCAAAATTCAATCAGGAAGAATCTAAACAGCTGAATAGTCAAATAACTATGGAAGAAATCGAAGCAGTCATCAAAAAGCTTCCAGCAAACAAAAGCCTGGTACCAGATGGCTACACAGGAGAGTTTTACCTAACATTCAAGGAAGAATTAAAACCTATTCTCCTCAGACTACTCAAAAATATTCAAGAAGAAGGAACACTTCCAAACACCTTTTATGAAGCCCGCATCACCCTAATACCAAAACCAGATAAAAACAACACAATGAAAGAGAATTACAGGCCAATATACCTCATGAACATAGATGTGAAAATCCTCAACAAAATTCTAGCAAATCAGATCCAGCAGCACATCAGAAATATCATACACCATGACCAAGTAGGATTTATCCCAGGAATGCAAGGATGGCACAATATCTGCAAATCAATAAACGTCATACATCACATAAACAAATTGAGAGATAAAAATCACATAGTCATATCAATTGATGCAGAAAAGCATTTGACAAAATCCAACACCCTTTCTTAATGAAAACTCTCAGCGAGGTGGGAATAGAAAGATCATACCTCAACATCATAAAAGCCATATATGATAAACCCACAGCTAATGTCATACTCATGGGCAAGAACTAAAACCATTTTTCCTAAGAAAAGGAACAAGACAGGGATGCCCACTCCTGTTCCACATAGTACTGGAAGTATTAGCCATTGCAATTAGACAAGAAGAAGAAATAAAAGGCATCCAAACTGGAAAAGAAGAAGTAAAGCTGTCCTTATTTGCAGATGACATGATACTGTACATAAAAAACCCAAAGGACTCCATCCAAAAACTAATAGACATAATAAATGAATTCAGCAATGTAGCAGGATACAAAATTAATGCCAATAACTCTATGTCATTTCCATACACTAATAGTGAAATTATAGAAACAGAGACTAAAAAAGCAATCCCATTTACCATCGCACCAAAAAAATTAAGATACCTAGGAATAAACCTAACTAAGGAGGTAAAAGACCTATACGCAGAAAACTACAGGACACTGAAAAAAGAGATAGAGGAAGATGTGAACAGATGGAAGAGCATTCCATGCTCATTGATTGGGAGAATCAACATTATTAAAATATCCATACTACCCAAAGCAATCTATAGATTCAATGCACTACCCATTAAAATACCAATGACATATTTCACAGACCTAGAAAGAATTCTTCAAAGATTCATCTGGAACAAAAAAAAAAAGACCCCGAATAGCCCCAGCAATTCTGAGAAAGAAGAATAAAGTAGGTGGGATCTCAAGACCAAATTTCAAGCTATATTACAAAGCAACTATTCTGAAAACAGTCTGGGACTGGCACAAGAACAGACATATAGATCAATGGAATAGAATAGAGAATCCAGATATCCACCCAAACCACTATGCTCAATTAATATTTGACAAAGGAGGCATGAACATTCAATGGAGTCAAGACAGTCTCTTCAATAAATGGTGCTGGGAAAATTGGACAGATACATGCAAAAAAATGAAACTAGACTACCAACTTACACCATATACAGAAATAAACTCCAAATGGATACAGAACTTTAACATAAGACGGGAAACCATAAAAATACTAGAGGAATCCACAGGCAGCACCAATCTCAGACATATGCCAAAAGAACTTCTTCACTGATACTGCTCCAAAAGCAATGGGAGCTAAAGAAAAAAATAAACAAATGGGACTACATCAAAATAAAAAGCTTTTGCACACAAAAGAAACCATCAACAAAACAACAAGAAAGCCCACTGTATGGGAGGACATATTTGCAAATGTTAGCACTGATAAAGGTTTAATCTCCAGCATCTACAGCCAATTTATACAACTTAATAAAAGAAAGATAAATGATCCAATAAAAAAATGGGTAATGGACCTAAATAGAACCTTTTCAAAAGAAGACAGAAGGAAGGCCAAGAGACACATGAAAATATGTTCAAAGTCACTAATTATCTGAGAGATGCAAATCAAAACGACAATGTGATACCATCTCACACCTGTCAGAATGGCAATCATCAACAAATCAACAAATGACAAGTGTTGGCGAGGATGCGGAGAAAAGAACCCTTGTGCATTCTTGGTGGGAATGCAGACTGGTGCAGCCCCTGTGGAAAACAGTATGGAGTTTCCTTAAAAAACTAAAAATGGAACTCCCATTTGATCCAGCAACCCACTCTTAGGAATATATCCTAAGAAATTAGAAACACCAATCAGAAAGGATTTATACACCCCTATGTTCATAGCAGCACAATTTACAATAGCTACAATTTGGAAATAGCCTAGGTGCCCATCAGCAGATGAGTGGATCAGAAAACTCTGGTACATCTGCACAATGGAATTCTATGCTGCCATAAAAAAGAAGGAATTCTTACCATTTGCAGCAACTTGGATGGAACTGGAGAGCTTTAAGCTAAGTGAAATAAGCCAGTCAATGAAGGAGAAATACCACATGATCTCACTCATTTGTGGATAATAAAGAACATTATAAACTGATGAACAAAAGGATAGATACAGAGGCAGTAAAGCATCAAAAAGACTGTCAACTTACAGCAGGAAGGTTAAGGAGAGGTGGGGTAGATAAGAGATCAACCAAAGGACTTTTATGCATTTATATACGCATAACCAATGAGCACAAGACATTGAGGGTTTAGGGTATTCCTGGGAGGTGGGTGGGGGTCAATGGGAAGATATGTATATATGTAACACATTAATAAAAAAATTTTTTAAAAACCAACAAGATTTATATATTTTCTGAAGGATAAAAACATGGAATTTTTCCTTTAAAAAATAAAATTAAAAAAAATTATAAGAAATAAAAATCAATAAAAACGCTAAAAAAAGACTTGCAAAAATACAGATATTGTGAAAATCAAGTAACTATTCAGGAGGAATTGGTTAATCAGGAGTTTTAGGATATCTGCAATATGATTAAATGGGAAAAGCATTTCACTTTATATCAATAAAAGCAGCTGCTATTAGCAGGTTTGGTTTCGATTAGCCACATGACCTCAAGTGTTTATATTTGTGAATGCTGGGGAGTGGGATGGAATCAGTAGCTCTCAACTTCAGCTTGGTGGTGTATACCAGAATAACTTGGGGAGTGCAGATAAAACTACGGATGCCTGGATCCAATCAAGAAGTATATACTGAAAATCTCTGAAGGTGACACCTGGGCATATAGAAATAGTTATTTAAATTTTTTCAATGTTTCTTTTGAACTAGATCAGATTTATCCTTCTTAAGTTTTCATGTGCCTATGAGTCATCTGAGAGGCTTGTTAGAATGCAGATTCTGCCCCAATCGGTCTAAGGCCTGAGATTCTGCATTTTTCACAAGCTCCCAGAGTGAAAGATGCAGTTCCATGGTAGAGTTCTCCAGCTCCAAACTTTTGACATTCTCTTAAGCACATAGACATTCCTGTTCACAACCAGAATGGTTCATATGCTTAATACTGCCAGTATAAGTGCTATTAGATGTTACCTTCGCTTTTCACTTTAAAAATAGAGGCATAGGCTTCAATCACTGCGTTTGTGCTCAAAGACTATCTAGTGCCGAGCTGTCTTCTGACAAGAATGGAAAAGATAAGCCATGTCCTCTTCATCTTAGACATCTTTCCTTTCTGGATTTAAAGGAACACAGCCATTTTCAGCAACACACACTTTGCCCAGCTCGTGGTTCATGTTTTTCCTTTAAGTCATTCAGTCTCTTCTGAAGTGATGCCTGAATCTCAAAGGAAACTCAAGTCTTCAAGGGAAGCAAAGTTCTATAAGAAACACAAGCTGCAATTATGATAAAACCACTAAAGTTTCTATCTAATACTTCTGCCTAAAGAACAAACAAGTTGTGAGAATTTTAAATATGCCTGTAACCTAGGATTTACTAGGATAAACACCTAACATTTCAGTGTTGGCATTTGCAGGGTCTTGATGAGCTTTGTTTTAAGTAATTTAATTCCTATTTTATAACAGTAGACCTCAAGAGAAACTTTTAATCAGAAAGCTAATAAAAGCAACTGCCAGAATTCTATTAAAAATCAATAAAAAGAATGAGATTGTGGAACTAGCAGAGTCTTCTAGGCAGATAGAGAATGATAACATAACAATTTAATAAATTAGGAAAATGATCAAAGCTATGTAAAACTTCAAATACAAGTCAGGAGCTAAGTCAAAATGCTTCCCCTCTGTAATTGCCAGAACTTATTTTGTAACTTGTTATAAAGCCACTTGCCTTTAGTGATGATGTTGAAGAATCATCACCATTTTCTTGGCAGGGCAATAGAGTTTCTCAGTTGGGGAAGTGGGGAGGGGTTGCTTCCCAGGGGACATGGGCAATGTCTGGAGACAGATCTGATTGTCACAGCCTAAGTGGAGAGTGCTACTGACAGCCTGTGAGTCAAAAGCAGGGATGCTGCTCAGCACCCTATGACATTTAGGACAGCCCCACAATAGAGAGCCATGTGAGCCAAATCCAACAGTGCCAAGGCTCAGAAACTGCAGGAGAGTAGTTCATCAAAAGACAAGGGTAGCATGAATTAGTCTGAATTATAACTTTTTTTTTAAACTTGAGTTTTTACACGAATAGTAGTTCTAACCAATAGATAGCAAGTGTTGTCAACAATGAGCAAGTGAAGATCACTTTAGGGCATGTTGTTGTTATGAACTGGCATGCTGCCATGTGTTTCATGATAATTTGTTCCATGAAGGAGGTTAAAAGTGACCCTGTGATCATGTTGAGGCCTTATGTTCATTATTTACTCCATGCACTCACCAACTAAGCATCCGCTATCTACTAGGTCGCAGAGATACAGAGAATAAAAGTAAAGATGACTACAATAACAAGAAAAAGTAAGTCACAAATAAAACCCCTAGTCTCTGGCCTCAAGAAGTCCACAGTACAAGAGTGGAGGCAACTTAAAAGACAGGAATGATATAGGCAAAGGTGAGAGACCTGGCTGAGTGGAAATTCTACAACTAGAAGGAAAGAGAGGGGCTCACAGAAACCCAGAGGAGCTGCAAAAAGCTGAGGTACGGAGACACACGCATGGAGAGAGTGTGTGCAGGAGAACCTGGCTGGCTTTCTCTGGAGGGAGGGAAACAGAGACTCTCAATGGCATTGAACCCCGTTATCCTACGACACTAAACCACAGGTCCAGCCGAAACTCATACGGGAGGAGTTTGGTCTGTGAAAAGGGAGAAGTGCATGGAAATTTAGGGGAGTTGCAAGAGATCAGAAGTTGGTGACACGCATGGCATTGGGTGCAGAGGACCGGCAGCTGATTGTGCTGCTGGCTTTCGCACGTGGGCAGGAGAGAGACCCTCACAATTGCACCACTTCTAACTCCACTAAGCCCCAGTTTCAGGCAAAACCTTGGGGACCCAGACTCATATGGTCCTGGAGCACAGGGCCATAAAGGCAGCAGTCTAGAGGCACTGGAAAAGCGCGCACGCTCGCAAGGGACTGCTTCAGCGATTACCCAGTCACATGAGACTCGGGGGCCGTGGAGCCCTGAGACTCCACCCATCCCAAGCTCAACAGAGAGGCTTCTCCAGTTTTGCAAGTCTGGTATCATAAGGCTGAATCCAACACAGAAGTTCTCCCGGCATAGTGAAAATTCCGAGTCAAGGGAAGGGATCACAAACATAAGAAATGGAGGAAAACAAACAACTGGATCTAGAGTTCAAAACCATGCTTATAAGGTTTTTCAAGAATATCCTAGAAAAGATGGATAAATTTAGCGAGACCCAAGAGGAGATGAAAAAGATCCAACTAGAGATGGAAAAGAACCAACTAAAATTTAAACATACACTGACTGAATTAAAAAATATTGTACAGAGACCTAACAGCAGACTAGAGAAAGACAAGAATCAAGTCAAAAATTTGAAATATAAAGAATCAGAAAACACTCAACTGGAAAAGCAAGAAGAGAAAAGAATCCAAAAATGTGAAGATAATGTAAGGAGCCTCTGGGATAGCTTCAAGCGTACCAACATCAGAATTATGGGGGTGCCAGAAGAAGTGAGAGAGCAAGATACTGAAAACCTATTTAAAGAAATAATGACTGAAAACTTCCCACATCTGGTAAATAGACTTACAAGTCCAGGAAGCACACAGAACCCCATATAAAAGAAATCCAAAGAAGACTACACCGAGACACATCATAATTAAAATACCAAGAGCAAAAGACAGAGAGAATATTAAAAGCAGCCAGAGAAAAACAGTTCATTACCTACAAGGGAAAAACAGTTCATTACCCATATGACTGTCAGCTGATTTCTCAACAGAAATGATGCAGGCCAGAAGGGAGTGGCAAGAAATATTCAACGTGATGAACAACAAGAACCTACAACCAAGAATACTCTATCCAGCAAAGTTATTATTCAGAATTGAAGGGCAGATAAAGAGCTTCACAGAGAAGAAAAAGCTAAAGGAGTTCATCAACTCCAAACCTGTATTATATGAAATGCTGAAAGGTACTCTTTTAGAAGAGGAAGAAGAAAAAGGTAAAAGATAAAAAATTATGAACAACAAATATGTATCTGTCAACAAGTGAATCTGGAAATTAAGGGAATTGAAGATTTGATCAACAGAATAAACTGGTGAATATAATAGAATCGGGGGCACAGAAAGGGAGTGGACTGACAATTTTCAGGGGGAAAGGGTGAGGGGTGTTCAGGGAGAGACTGGACAAAAATCATACACCTATGGATGAGGTCAATGGGAGGGAGGTAAGGGCAGAGGGAAGGGTGGGAACCGGGTGGAGGGGAGCTATGGAGGGGAAAAAAGAGAAGCAAATGTAATAATCTGAATAATAAAGATTTAATAAAAAAATAGACATAGCTATTTTTTATCTTCAAAAATTTTACTGCCAAACAACACCTTCCATTTGAAAAAGGCAAAACCCTCAAACTGTGTGAGTTAATCAGCTCAAACACCACAAGGAGGAAGCTATCTTTAGTCAAGGAAGGACCTGCCTCCCAGGAAAAAGGAATTCCAGCCAGGCGGCCTGGCCTGTCTGGTCTGGGCGACGAATCTCTTTGAAAAGCAATGTTTTTGGTTTTGGGAGGGGGTACTGTTACACTTGCTTGGTCTGAGTCAAGCCGTGTCCGATATTTAAGTTTGTGAGGCTATCTCAAAACAAACGAACAACAAAAACCCATAACTAGATCACCAGATAAAATGCCTTGCTCGCTTCTTTACAAAAAGAAACAAAGAAAAAAATTAAAACAACAGATACAATTCTACTTACTATCTTGTTTTTTAAAGTATTTTTAGTGTTCTAGGAAATAAGCCTCAAGCATCAAGACCTGGGCAGCTGCCTCAGGCCTGCTCTACCCCAACTAATTTTAATTTTAACGTGGCTGCCACTCTGACTCAGCTTTGGCTGGGATCCTGCTCTCCACACACCAAGCCATTCTCAGAGAGTGCAGTTCTTCAGGCAACAGGTGAGGACCCAGGTCATTGTCCACCGAACCCACAAAGGAGCGTTTGCTTCTGCGTCGGGGTGACTGTTCTGAACCACACCCAGAGATTGTGGGCTCTCTGTGCTGTTTGGTCCCACAACTTCGACACGACGCCCTGCCCTGGGGCCAGCATTCCCTTGGTTGGTCTGGTCTCGCTTGGCACAGAGGAGTGTCCATCCCAACGAGTAAGTCAAAGAGCAGCAAAGCGGCTGGAGAAACCGCCCGGCGCCCTTCCCACACCCGAGCCTGGGCTTGTTCTTCCCCAGGCCAGCTTGCTCTTCCCTCCGCGTCCACTGAAAGCCAGGCTCTGCTTTGGTGCAGGTGACTCCTTCTAGTCCGCGGAAGCGCACAGGACCCGCAGAGCCCGCATGCTCCACCACGCAGCCTGCGGAGGGAAGAAAGGCCCCTTCCAGGACGATCCCGCGAAAAGAAGGGTTCTAGCTGCGCCGGCGTGTGCATGTGTGAAACTGTATGTGACACGGGGCACTTCTAGGCTCGGCTGCTGGGAAGGCCTCCATACAGAGCACGGGCTGGCAGTGGAGACCGCGAAGGGGACCACGTCCGGACTCCAACGAAAGGACCCCATTCCTGGAGGCAGTCACCCCGCGCTGGGTGAATGCGGCCCCAGGGAGCAACCCCCCCCCTCCCCCTCCCCTCGCACCCAAGTTCCGCTTTCGGAGCAGAGCGCAAGCGCGGCAGACACGCCGACGGCGCGTCGCCCCCTCAATGCCCTTCCTATACCTGACACCCGTGGGCCGGGCCGGGTCCAGCCCAGGTCTGGCTTACACCACTCTCCTCCCTCTTGTTCTTAAAAGACGGGGCACTACACTGTCACCCCAGCAAGATCCTAATCGGAGCCTGAGAAAGAAGTCCTTGCTCTTGTTCGAGTCTGGCAGCATTTCCACCCGCCCCGGCCCCTGCCTGGCCCCTCCGGCCCCCGCGAGCAGCCCCGTCAGTGCCCGAGAGGATCCCACTTACCCCACCACTGAAATCATCATGGCAGCCACCACCAGGTAGTTGGTCTGGTAGTAGAGCAGGTTGCTCACCACGCGGTTGTTCCATTTGGAAATGTCCCTGAAGTCCGGCCGGGCGAAGCGGTCTGAGCCCGGGAAGAAGTCGTCCCAGGCTCGGAGCGGGGCGAGGCTCACGTCCATGTCTGCTCTAGGCCTGGGCTCTCCGCCTCTGGAATCTGGAGGCGGCGGCGACGGCACGCGCCCTTTGAGTGGTGAGCGGTGACTCTGCGGTTAGCGGCAGCAGAACCGGGGGAATCGGAGGCGGGAGGGCTTTTTTCCTCTCCTCACTTCCTGGTGGCTGTGTGTGGTCGGTCACAGGAAAACTGGGATCCTGTGGCAGAGCAAGGAGCAGAGTTCCAGATAGAGATGAAATGACCCAAAGGAACCAGCAGAAATCCCGTCTGCGGCGAGGTGGCAGCACCTTCCCTGGAAGTCCAAACACAGCCTCCTTTAAAACACCCCTTTGGCGTGTTGAGGAATGCGTTCAGGCCTTTGGGGAAAGTTGTTGCAGCTGTTCCCACACCAGCCTAAGCGAAACGGAATGGAGCAACTGTAGTGTTACTGGAGGATGAACTAACTGGTTTTGGAAACTAAGTCCTTACTAATTTCTGCACATCTGAATGTGATGATCGTGTTTTCTCACGAGTCACTATGAGTGAAATCAGATTGGCAAAATCAGGAAGACTATAGAACAGAAGGGTTGGTTTGTTCACTTCTTTGTTCTCCATGTCTGTTCTCTCCGGGCAAAACTATTCCACGACTGTGCCATTCTGATCAAGTGGGCACTCTGGTCCCTCCAGCTTGATCTGGGCGCGCTCTTTGCCTTTGAAAGCAAACAATGGTTTGCAGTGAACTATTGTTCTGCACTCAATATTTACTGGCCAGAAACATGGATTCCTCTCAAAAAAGACCTTTCTTAGTTATATCCTAATATTTGGGGACAACGTTCACTAAGGGAGCGCAGTGCTTCTGATGCTGGACATAACCGGTCCAAGGCCACCTGTCACTACTTGAGCCAAATTAAACAGAGACAGGGTTGAATCATGTATGAGTGTTTATTCCAATAATGCTGGCAGTATGGGAGAGCAGCAGGTCATCCTGGAAATTCTGCTCTAACCTCTCCTACTAATTCTCTATGACGTTAAAACCCAGCTCAGTCCTTTCTAGGACCAGAGAATGGTCAACATTCCTGAGGCAAACTCCCCGAGGGGGTCAGGGTCCAGGCACAGCAACCAAATCAAAGCTTGTGCTGTTCTTCCTTTGTTCTCAAAATGTATTTTCTTTTCTGAGCTGTGGACTCTTTTTTTTTAATTCAAAAAAATTTTATTGTAGTAAAATTCATAACATACAATTTTTAAAAATTTATTATGGTTAAGTGTACAGTTCCTCACTGCCACTCACCTCTAGAACTTTTTCCACCTTCCCAAACATCAACTCTGTGCCCATTAAATAATAACTCCCCATTCTTTTCTCATCCCAGACCCTGGCAGCCACCATTCTACTTTCTGTCTTGATGAATTTGACCACTCTAAGTACCTCATTTAAGTGGAATCAGATAGTATTTGTCTTTTTGCAGCTGCCTTATTTCACTGAGCATTAATGATCTCAAGGTTAATCTGTGTTGTATGGTGCGTCAGAATTTCCTTCCTCTTTATAGCTGAATGCTATTCTATTGTATGTATAGACCGTATTTTGTTTATTCATTTATCTGTTGATGGATGTTTGGGTTGTTTCTACCTTCTGGCTATTGTGAATAATGCTGCTATGGACATGGGTGTGCAAATATCTGAGTTTGTTTTTTTTAATTCTTTATTATTCAGATTATTACATTTGGTTTTCTTTTTTCCCCTCATAGCTCCCCTCCACCCAGTTCCCACCCTTCCCTCTGCCCTTACATCCCTCCCATTGACTTCATCCATAGGTGTATGATTTTTGTCCAGTCTCTCCCTGTACACCCCTCACCCCTTTCCCCCTGAGAATTATCAGTCGACTCCCTTTCTGTGCTCCTGACTCTATTATATTCACCAGTTTATTCTGTTATTCTGTTGATCAAATTTTTAATTCACTTAATTTTTAGACTCACTTGTGGATAGATATGTATTTGTTATTCCTAATTTTTTGGCTTTTACCTTTTTCTTCTTCCTCTTCTAAAAGAGTACCTTTCAGCGTTTCATATAATGCTGGTTTGGAGTTGATGAACTCCTTTAGCTTTTTCTTATCTGTGAAGCTCTTTATCTGCCCTTCAATTCTGAATGATAGCTTTGCTGGATAGGTTATTCTTGGTTGTAGGTTCTTGCTATTCATCACGTTGAATATTTCTTGCCATTCCCGTCTGGCCTGCATCGTTTCTGTTGAGAAATCAGCTGACAGTCGTATGGGTGCTCCCTTGTAGGTAATGAACTGTTTTTCTCTTGCTGCTTTTAATATTCTCTTTGTCTTTTGCTCTTGGTATTTTAATTATGATGTGTCTTGGTGTAGTCCTCTTTGGATTCATTTTATATGGAGTTCTGTGTGCTTCCTGGACTTGTAAGTCTATTTCTTTTACCAGATGTTGGAAGTTTTCAGTCATTATTTCTTTAAATAGGTTTTCAGTATCTTGCTCTCTCACTTCTTCTGACACCCCCACAATTCTGATGTTGGTACACTTGAAGCTGTCCCAGAGTCTCCTTACATTATCTTCACATTTTTGGATTCTTTTCTCTTCTTGCTTTTCCAGTTGAGTGTTTTCTGCTTCTTTATATTTCAAATTTTTGACTTGATTCTTGCCTTTCTCTAGTCTGCTGTTAGGACTCTGTATAATATTTTTTATTTCAATCAGTGTATGTTTAATTTCTAGTTGATCCTTTTTCATCTCTAGTTGGACCTTTTCCATCTCTAGTTGGATCTTTTGCATCTCTAGTTGGTCCTTTTTCATCTCCTCTTGGCTCTCGCTAACTTTATCCAACTTTTCTAGCATATTCTTGAAAAACCTTATAAGCGTGGTTTTGAACTCTATATCCAGTCGTTTGTTTTCCTCCATTTCTTTTGTTTGTGATCCCTTCCCTTGTCTCGGCATTTTCACTATGCTGGGAGAACTTCTGTGTTGGATTCAGCCTTATGATACCAGACTTGCAAAACCGAAGAAGCCTCTCTGTTGAGCTTGGGATGAGTGGAGTCTCAGGGCTTAAGGGACCGCCTTGCCTTCCAGTCAGCCCTGCCTGCTACGGCCCCTGGGTCTCACGTGACTGAGTAATTGCTGGAGCGGTCCTTGTGGGCACGGGCCCGCAGTGCCTCTAGACAGCTGCCTTTCCGGCTCCCCTGTGCTCCAGGACCACATGAGTCTAGGTCCCCAGGGTTTCACCCGAAACAGGGGCTTAGTGTAGTCAGAAGTGGCACAGTTGGGAGGGTCTGTCTCCTGCCTACTGGAGAAAGCCAGCGGCAAAATCAGCCATCTGTCCTCTGCGCAGTGCCATGCGCACTACTAGACTTCTGATCTTTTGCAACTCCCCTAAATTTCCGTGCACCTCTCCCTTTTCACAGTCCAAACTCCCCCCGTATGAGTTTCAGCTGGATCTGGGGTTTAGTGTCGTAAGATAAGGGGTTCAATGCCTTTGAGAGTCTCAGGTTCCCTCCTGCCAGAGAAAACCAGCCAGGTACTCCGGTACCCACTCTCTCCACTCATGTGTCTCCGAACCTCAGCTTTTTGTGGCTCCTCTGGGTCTCCGTGAGCCCCTCTCTTTCCCTCTAGTTGTAGAAATTCCACTCAGCCAGCTTTCCTGTGGTTCTGGATGATGTCCGTTCTGTCTTTTAGTTGTAGTTTTGAAATTGTTGTGTGAGGCAGCAGTATAGGTGTTTACCTATGCCGTCATCTTGGATTCCATATGTGGACTCTTTTTAAAGCCCAGCTTTTCCCCTTGCAGAATGTCCTCCAGATTCCCAGGATCTGTAAAAAAAACCTCTTATCTATAGGTAGTAAGGTGAGTAATTATAAGCATCTGTGGTCCTATTCTTATTACATGCCCTTCCCCCCATCACTTCAATAGATATTGGTAGGTTTGTATCCCAACCCAAAGAATTTAGTTGTACATTCCCTGTTACAGCTCCTAAAGGGTTTCTCCCTCCATTCCACCCCCCTCCTCCACCCTACAGTTAAGGAGCTGGTTAATATAGTAAACCTCCTTTTATCTCAAATGCATGAGGAAAAGTATTTTAACTTCATGGTGTGGTAGGGAAAATTCTAAGATGCTAGTATGTAAGGATAACAGTCTCTAAACATGCAAATGTAGCTGTTATTAAAAACTAAATTCACTATCCACAGGCCACCACTTTTCAAAAATCAGAAAACAATAAAATATACCTAAAGCAAAGTCTAGAAGACATAATTTGATTTTCCTTGATGATTTACAAGGCAGTTAAGCAACCTATAATGACTCTTAAGAAATATTCCAGCCCAACTGGTGTGGCTCAGTGGTTGAGCATAGACCTATGAACTGCAAGGTCACAGGTTTGATTCTTGGTCAGGGCATATGCCCAGGTTTCAGCTTGGATCCCCAGTGAGGGACATGCAGAAGGCAGCTGATCATTGATTCTCATCATTGATGTTTCTCTATCTCTCTTCCTCTTCCTCCCCCTGTAAAATCAATAAAATATTATTTTAAAAAGAAAATAGTGCTGTCATTGATGTTGAATAAAGTTTAAAATGCGAAAATACTAGTATTCCTGAGCTCTCATTGATTCTAGAAAAATGGGAAGATTTAAAATGAGAGCAAAATTAATCCCAACTCCTCCATTTTTTTTGCTGGTGACTTTGAGAAATTACTTAGTTTCATTCAGCCTCAGTTTCTTCATATGTAAAGTGGCTATACTAAGAACATCTGCCATGAAGTTGAGTAAGAATGAATGGGAAGTGCTTAATGTATAGTAATTGCTCACAGTTAGATATTACTATTATTGCTATTAATAACAACATAGCCATGATTCATTTGGTATCATGGTATTAATAGTGCTTTAACCTGATTTGTTTTCTATGATTTCATAATGAACATCCACTGACTTTGCTCTATTTTGTTGCAACTTTATTGTTGTATTTGTAGCTGGGTAGACTTGGTAAGGTACAAGAGGTTGAAAAATGTTAGTGTGATGTCAAAGATATTTTGTATCCCTTCAAGGCTCTATGAAAACATTCTGAGAAACAAGTTGAGAAGAATGCAGCCTTGCCCTGCTTTCAAGAAATTTTGCAATGTAGTGAAAACATTAACTTAAACACCAAAGAGTGAGAGTACTGTCTAGAGATGTGCCAGGCCTTGGTGCTGAGTTACAGGAAGTCAGAAGGGCTGGAAGAATTCCCTGGGGTTTCCAAATTTCAACAAGCTGCACTGTGGGTAATCTGAATAAATGATTTTGGTCAAGACCAACATAGGGGCCCCTGAAGGGCCCACATTTCTTGGATAGATCAGTGACCTTTAGGAACTGTGATCAAAAACTTACCTTTCAATTGCTCAGTATCGCATGACCATAAGCCATCAGAGCGTACTAGTAATAATGTGATTATTCATTGATCATAAGTAATTAATATTCAGTAAACATTTGTTCAGTGTAATTTTGTTTGTTCAAATCCCTAAAGAAGTTCAAAAAGAGCAAAAGAGCCCTGGCCAGTGTGGCTCAATCATGAAAAGGTCGCTGGTTCAATTCCAGGTCAGGGCACATACCTAGGTTGCAGGTTCGATCCCCAGTTAGAGTGTAGGAGGCAATTGCTGGATGTTTCTCTTTCACATGGATGTTTCACTCTCTCTCTTCTCCCTCTCCCTTCCGCTCTAAAAACAATAAAGACATTTAAAAAATAATATAAAAATAAAATAAATGGGGGAAAAAAGCTAGGTATAGTGGTACAGAGCATGAACTGCTTCTCCTTCTCCCGAAATGTTAAATATGCTTCTCTTGGGGCTCACGGAGACCCAGAGGAGCTGCAAAAAGCTGAGGTACGGAGGCGCGCGCGCTGAGAGAGCGGGTGCCGGAGTACCTGGCTGGCTTTCTCTGGCGGGAGGGAAACGGAGACTCCCAAGGCATTGAACCCCTTATCCTACGACACTAAACCCCAGATCCAGCCAAAACTCATACGGGGGGAGTTTGGACTGTGAAAAGGGAGAGGTACACGGAAATTTAGGGGAGTCGCAGAAGATCAGGTCCGGTCTCGCACGCGCACAGTGCTGCGTGGAGGACAGATTGCTGATTGTGCCGCTGGCTTTCGCGAGTGGGCGGGAGACAGACCCTCCCAACTGTGCCACTTCTGAGTCCACTGAGCCCCTGTTTCGGGCGAAACCCTGGGGACCTAGACTCGTGTGGTCCTGGTGCACAGGGGAGCCGGAAAGGCAGCAGTTAGAGGCACCGCGGGGGCGCACAAGGACCGCTCCAGCTATTACCCAGTCACGTGAGGCTCAGGGGCTATGGAGGGCGGGGCTGACTGGAAGGCAAGGCGGTCCCTTAAGCCCTGAGACTCCACCCCTCCCAAGCTCAACAGAGGCTTCTGTGGCTTTGCCTCTGCTATCATAAGGCTGAATCCAACACAGAAGTTTCCCCGGCATAGGGAAAATGCCGAGGCAAGGGAAGGGATCACAAACAAAAGAAATGGAGGAAAAAAAACGACTGGATATAGAGTTCAAAACCACGCTTATAAGGTTTTTCAAGAATATGCTAGAAAAGATGGATAAATTTAGTGAGACCCAAGAGGAGATGAAAAAGGACCAAATAGAAATTAAACATACACTGACTGAAATAAAAAATATTATACAGAGTCCTAACAGCAGACTAGAGAAAGGCAAGAATCAAGTAAAAAATTTGAAATATAAAGAAGCAGACAACATTCAACTGGAAAAGCAAGAAGAGAAAAGAATCCAAAAATGTGAACATAATGTAAGGAGACTCTGGGACAGCTTTAAGCGTACCAACATCAGAATTGTGGGGGTGCCAGAAGAAGAGAGAGA
>JAAGEH010000020.1:3659662-3775637 GCA_011751065.1 Lasiurus cinereus
ACCTACAAGGGAGCACCCATACGACTGTCAGCTGATTTCTCAACAGAAACGATGCAGGCCAGACGGGAATGGCAAGAAATATTCAACGTGATGAATAGCAAGAACCTACAACCAAGAATAACCTATCCAGCAAAGCTATCATTCAGAATTGAAGGGCAGATAAAGAGCTTCACAGATAAGAAAAAGCTAAAGGAGTTCATCAACTCCAAACCAGAATTATATGAAATGCTGAAAGGTACTCTTTTAGAAGAGGAAGAAGAAAAAGGTAAAAGCCAAAAAATTATGAACAACAAATACATATCTATCCACAAGTGAATCTAAAAATTAAGTGAATTAAAAATTTGATCAACAGAATAAACTGGTGAATATAAGAGAAGCAGGAGCACAGAAAGGGAGTGGACTGATAATTCTCAGGGGGAAAGGGGGGAGGGATGTACAGGGAGAGACTGGACAAAAATCATACACCTATGGATGAGGTCAATGGGAGGGAGCTAAGGGCAGAGGGAGGGGTGGGAGCTGGGTGGAGGGGTGCTATGGAGGGGAAAAAAGAGAAACAAATGTAATAATCTGAATAATAAAGATTTAATTAAAAAAATATGCTTCTCTTTCTAGTTGGATTATAATTAGAAAGCCCACTGGAGTATCAGCGAAGTCGCCCCGTCTGCCCCGCCCTCCACGCCACCACGCCCACCATGCCCTCCGGCTCCGCCCCCACGCATTGCCCGCCTATATCAGACAGGCCCCGCCCTCCGGCTCCGCTCCCGCGTGTGGCCCCGCCCACCGTGGGGCACCTGGGAAGAGGCGGAGAACAATATGGCGGATGGCGAGGAGCCGTAAGTACCGGGCAATTCGGGCACCGGCCGGGCTGGGTTGTGACCGAGCGCAGCGGTGGGCGGTCACGGCCGCCACCGGGGTCCTCCCACCTCCCGCTCCGTCTCCCCGTCCCCACCCCCGTCCTCTCGCGGCGCCCAGTGTGTAGCGTGATGCTGACCCTTCTTTTATTCTCTCTTTCTTTTAGGGAGAAGAAAAGAAGGAGAATAGAGGAGCTGCTGGCTGAGAAGTTAGTGCTGCCGGGAGGCCGGGGCCCTCTCCGGGACCCCCGCCTCCCCTCTCCCCAGGCCTAGGGGACCAGCCGCAGCGGGCCCGGGGCGCTGGGAGGGGGGCACCCGGAGCACAGGCCGCGCGGTCTCGGTCCCCGCACGGGCCCGGCCGGTGCTTGACCGCAGGTCTGGGGACCACCTGGCGCCCCTCTCCCAGCGTCCCCTGGTCAGAGACGTGACCTTGGGAAAGGGGATCTTGCACACGAAACGAATACTGGCCGTTCGTAAACATGGAGACAGTCATAATTGCAGACTTTGAGAACTTTCTATGGTATCGGACTAAGCACTTCTGTCATTTTTGCAGAATAATTGGCTCCTGAAGGAGTGTTGATTCCAAAGAGCTTATTTTGCCCGTTTACCACACGCCCTGCTTCTTGTCAGGGGCTTAGTTTTGTCAGTGAGACAGGTGTAAACAGCTCCCACCTGGCCCCGCTGCACAATTGCTGGGGGCGGCTGGTGGGTGTGGCGAGCTAGTCATTTCTGGGCCACTTCCCACCGCAGTGCTTTAGGCTTGAGGTGTCGCCCTCGAGGTGGAATTGCAATTGCAAGGGACAGGCCTGGCAAGCTTCTTTTCACACTTATTCCCGCCTTTCCTTCCCACTTTTGCTTAAAATGATAAAGTTCGAATCCTTACACTGTTATATGCCAAGTATTGTACTAAGGCCTTTTATGTGGATTACCTCATTCTTACCCTAAGTAGCTATAACAATCTACTGTATAGATGAGTTTTATGGCTGTTAAGTAATCTTTTCAAGGTCACTATGCTATTAATTGTGGAACCAAGTGAGCTATAAATCTAAGGTCTTTATTGCCAGGCCATATTTATTGGTTCCTTTTGTAAAAATTGGATATTAGTAATATACGTATTTGAATGTAGAAGTTGTAGGGTTATAGGAAATTAGATAACTAAAAATTGCTACAAAGTAGATGGAGGATTTCAGTCTTAGAACACAGTTGTGTGATATAAAAGATTTCAAATGCTTATATGTGGCAGAATTGTAACTTGAAACTGTGTTCAATGGCAGCAAAAGCCATCTCACAGTATTAAAGAGATTCGTTTTTGAAAATTGGCACCTCTGTTTCAGATAAAAATGTCTGAAAAGTTCCTTTCATCAAAGACCTTTAAATCACATCTTTCAAACTTGGAAAGGACACAGGAATTATATTAGATATGAACCATCACAATTCTGAAAGTGTTATGTATTTATTTTCCTCATAAAGTATTTCCTGACCCAAGTGTGTTGAAGTAACAGATTTGGGAAGTTTGCAATGATCTTTTATAAATTCCAAATGTATAAAAGCCCATTTCTTACTGAATAAACAATATCCTAAGTTTAATTTTGGCTTACTTTAGGAACCCAGAAACAGGTAGACTGATTTATTTAAATAAACACATGCAATTCTTACCTTTAAATAAATTATAATAGCCAAGGAAAAAATTAAAAGCATAAGCATAATCTCATTAAATAATTCCTTTTTTATTTGAGCAGGTCTGGTGTTATCTTTTCTTTTGGGGAAGCCATAATAGTTGTAGGTATGTTTTTTTTCATACTGACCTATGCAGCTGAATTTACTGTGTTCTGTGCAGAATGGCTGTTGATGGTGGGTGTGGGGACACTGGAGACTGGGAAGGTCGCTGGAACCATGTAAAGAAGTTCCTCGAGCGATCTGGACCCTTCACACACCCTGATTTCGAACCCAGCACTGAAGTGAGAAACATTTATTTTTATTTTGAAATAACTCCTCTAATAGTTTTGTTTCAAAAGTAAGATGCTTTCTTTTTCACTTGCTCTTATAGTAAAAATACTAATAAAATTATATAAGTTATCTTGAAATACTTAGTTGAATACTTGCAACTGACTTTATTTGAATGGCTAATATTTAAGTCATTTTTACATTTTTCATGTAATATGTTTTTAGTAAAATAACTTTATAATCTTATTTAAAATTCTAACATTTTACTTTAAGTTTTAGTTTAAAATGATTTCTGAGACACACTCCCCTTTTTAGTTTTGCTTTTAGAAGTTACTTTTGATAGGAATTTAATTAAACTGAGCATCTTAGGATTGAGTATAACTAATTGCATGTTAAAAATTCTGTTAGTTCATAAAACAGGAATGGAATTTTGGACAGATAGTGTGTGACTTAAAGCACATGTTCAATTAGCTAAGACTTATTACAAGGTAGAGAAAGTAACCTTTTTAGTAAACTTTTATGTCATTTTATGTGTGTAAAGGGAATATTGTTTTGAAATGAAAATATTGTGCTACTCCTAGATTTAAGGTACAAACTCTTGGATTTGACCAGTGTCTCATCTGAATTACTTTTCTCTCCTTTAGTCTTTGGACAGAATTGACAATGTTCTGCCTTTCGTTGGATCTATCTTTTCTGTGCTTTTGAATTTTTTTTTCCTGATTATTTAAGATACTTTCGTTAAGTGATTGTTTCGAATTGTATTTCTGTTGATATACAACTTTCTAAGAATTTTATTTTATTTATTTTTTCTTTTCAAAGACCTTCAAACACCTTGTGCAGTGTTTGATCCCCAGTTCTTAAGGTTTTTATACTTTTCTCTTTTTAGGAAGCCACTTAAATAATGAATTTTATGCTTTTCATCCCCATTCAAGATGAAAAAAAGAGATAACCTTTAACTAGCCATAGTTTTTTTATTTTATTATTATTATTATTTAATGCATTTTTATTGATTTCAGAGAAGAAGGAAGAGAGAGATAGAAACATTAATGATGAGAGAGAATCATTGATTGGCTGCTTCCTGTATGCCGCTTACTGGGGATCAAGCCTGCAACCTAAGCAGGTGCCTTTGACTGGAATTGAACGTGGGACCCATCAGTCCCCAGGCTGACATTCTATCCACTGAGCCAAACCGGCTAGGGCCATAGTTTTTCTTTTTAGAAATAACCTTTAATTTCATACAGTAAGAGTCAATGTAAACACATTGAAATTGAAATGCTCTGAAATCATTAGGGTTATAGAATTTCTGATTCTACTTTGTTCATAAATTTAAAAGTTTATTAAATAGAAAGTCTACTCTTGATCCTCATTTGCATTTTTTATGGGAACATCAGAAATTATGGCTTGTTATGTTAACTTATGTTTTTTATAACTAGGTTTTAATATGCCTTTTCATTCTTTACAGTCTCTCCAGTTTTTGTTAGATACATGTAAAGTTCTAGTCATTGGAGCTGGCGGCTTAGGATGTGAGCTCCTGAAAAATCTGGTAATATATATATATATATGTATATATGTGTGTGTATATATATGTAAATACATGTGTATATATACATGCATGTGTATACAATATGTGTTTTTTCTCTTTCGTGGTAATTTTCCTTTTCTGTCACACTAGGAAATTTTTTTATTATGATTATTAACCTCTGTCTTGAGCCTTTGTTAGATAAGTTTAGCAAGTCAGCTTCCAGAAAGTCTTAAATTATAAAGTGCTCAACATAAAGTCATTCTTCTGTTTTCTTCTCTGTTCTTTATCAAAGAAATCTTTGTGCATCCTCTTGCAAAGCACTCATTAATTTCAAATAACAAAACTGGAAATTCATATTTTACATGCAGTTTGCAAGTATTGATTATTTCTTTTGCTCCTTAAGATAACCAACTTAGATAGATAAGGCATTGGCTCATGTTATATACTAGTAAATGGAGATGTGGTTCTAAGAGGTTACATGGATTACCTCAAAGTTTTGGATGATAGTGATGGGCCGAGAATCTAATCCAGATGATCAGTTCTTAGTTAGGTGTTGACTGAACCATGGTTAATTTGTTTTTAACAACTATCATTTTAAGAGGGTACTATTTGGTGAAACTATTTTGTATACTGATTTGAAATCCATAATTTTTTTTAATTTAATTAATTAGTTTCATTGACTTCTGATAACCACAAGGTAGCTTTTTTTTAAAATTTATTTTTTTTACAGAAAGGAAGGGAGAGGGGTAGAGTTAGAAACATTGATGAGAGAGAAACATCGATCAGCTGCCTCCTGCATGCCCCCCCACTGGGGATGTGTCCACAAGCAAGGTACATGCTCTTGATTGGAATCGAACCTGGGTCCTTTCAGTCTGCAGGCTGACGCTCTATCCACTGAGCCAAACTGGTGTCAGCCTTTCTTTTTTGTTTTTTTTTTTTGACAAGTATCAGTTTATTTAACAAAGATGGGTAGTAGGAGAATTGATTGAGAGCTGATATATGCCAGGCTTCTACTGATGTGTAGAAAAGTGGAAATGCTAGAGTAGATTCCTTAGAAAATGAACTGAGTAAAAGAACCAGATAAAATGCCTAAAAAGTCAGCCATGTTGCTAAAATTTAAATATAAACAGTCATGTTAATTTTTGCTAGGAAGCACTAACATCCCTCCTAGTGAAACTGCCAAAACTTAATACACTTCATGGTACTTAGTGCTATGCTGGTTCTGTGGGGATTATAGATCATCATGGTCTCTGTCCCTAAGGAATATGAAGTTTCATTGAGGAGACAACTCACACAAAATAATTAGCAATATGTATGATGTACTCTGTGGGGTACCCAAATGTCAGTACCTTATCAGATACAAATACTTGAGCAGTGTGAGAACCAGAGTTCTAGAAGGGAAGAGTGGGTAGTGGTTTTGATAGGCATTGCATGCACATAATCTCTAATGCTTAACCTTTTCCATTTTGCAGCTGTTATTTGCAAAGGAGATACATACTCATTTTAAATGTAAAATATTTGGAGATTAGATATGAAGAGTAGTCTTCAAGCAGCTTTAGGTGGCCATGTTATTTATTGCAGTATAATACACTCTTACACAAAAGAAGAAAATAGGGTTTTTAATTTTAGCACTTGTTACTTTGCTTATTTCAGTACTTAAGAGATACACATCTTTTTATAAATTGATTGTAAGCCCCCCAAGGCTCATTGTTAAAAACAAGAGTATGACAATATTATTATTATTTAATTGATATTTAGATAGGTAGAGAGAGAGAGAGAGAAAGAATGAATCTATGTGAGAGTGAAACATCTGTCTGCTGTCTCTTGCATGCTGCCTACCGGGATCAAGCCCACAAATCAGGCATGTATAGTATTGAACAATATAGATAGGTAATTGTGGGGCTTACATTTTAGTGGAAGGAAAAAGATAAGTAAAATACATAGTATGTCAGATGATAATAAAGGTTTTGGAGCAAGGAAAGATGAAATATAGGTAGCCTGGTTGAAAGGGAATGGGCTTATAAGGTGCAATTTGAGCAAAGAGGTGAGCAAGAACATTCTAGACAGGGAACAGCAGGTACAATACAATGTGAGGTGGGAGCATAATTGTCCTATTCAAGGACAGCAAGGAAGTCCTTATAGCTAAAGCAGAAGTAGGTAAGGGAAGTATTTTCGGAGAGGATATCAGAGGTGATGGGAGATGGAGCTGTTTGAAATTAATATCCCAAAAGCATTGGAGGTTACTGTAAGAACTTAGCCTTTTTATCTGAGTCAGAATGTCATTGGGGAGAGGTTTAGGCAGATGAGTTGACTTGATCTAACTTGTAACCTGGATCACTGTGGTTGATGTATTTAGAAAAGACTAAAGGAAGAATAGGAGGAAGCTGAGAGGCAAAGTAGAAGGTTACTGCAGTCATCTAGGCTAGAGATGAATGACTTAGGACAGGGTGGGAGTGTTGGAGGTAATGAGAGGCAGTTAGAAGATGAAGTCAACAGGATTTGCTAATGGTTTGGTTGTGGGACAGGAGAGAAACAGAGGAGTCAAGGATGACACAAGGTTTTTGTCCTGAGCAACTGGAAAGATGGATTTTGCATTTACTGACATGAGGCTGGAAGAAGGACAGATTTGGTGAGATTGGTGAAAAAGATGGTTGAGTTTGGTTTTGGAAACTGTTAAGATATCTGTTGGGTATGCTTATAAGATTGTCTGAAAAAAAAAAATTGTCTGAGATCACCAGAACTAAGCACAAGGACTCTCAAGAATCTAGCCAGTAAAGCAGGAGGAAAACTGAATATGATCAAGTGTACAAATTCTCATGCGTGTAGTGACCAAGTGAAGAAAGTGTTCTTAGGAATTGATCCACACAGTGCCAAATTCTAGTACTTCAGACGGGTCAGGTCATGGAGGTGGCAACATGGAGTTCACTGGTGACCTAGACAAGTGCTGTTTTCAGTGGAGTGCTGAGAGGGAACATTTGTTTAGAGCAAGTGGGGGCTGTATACACAAAATCATTTGGTCTGGTTGGTCCTGCCAAGGCATTAGGGATGAGTTAATTAAATGTTTGACCAAATATAGCAGGCTGATTTTTAAAATAAATATATTTTTATTGACTTCAGAGAGGAGGGAAAGGCGGCGGGGCGGGATGGGGGGGGAGAGAAACATCAGTAATGAAAGAGAATCATTGACTGGCTGCCTCCTGCATGCCCCACACTGGGGATTGAGCCCGCAACCTGGGCATGTACCCAGATTGGGAATTGATCCTCCTGGTTCATAGGTCGATACTCAACCACTGAGCTACGCTGACTGGGCTAGCAGGCTAATTTTTAAGTTGATAATTTTGTATGGCCCATAAATGATGTTGTAAATATCCAAATGAACCTTGGCAGAAAAACAGTTCCCCACCCCTGATTAGAGTATAAGCACCAAAGAGAGTTTGAGAAAGCAAGTTTAGACTTGCTTGGTATAGACTAAAACAATTCTTTTGAGGGTAGAAAAAAATGGGAAAATTATTAACAAGTGATTTAATTCGATCACTTACACTGACCAAGATCGGAAAAGCATAATTAATTAATGAAACTTATTTTTCCCCCCATTTTTTGCTTCTGGTAAATTTGAGCAGTGATTGTACTGTTAGAATGCAGGACATTATCACTGACACACAAAAGTTTTTTTTTTCTAGCTGTTTTGATTGCTTACTCTTTTTAAAAAAATACATTTTTATTGATTTCAGAGAGGAAGGGAGAAGGATAGAGAAATAGAAACATCAATGATGAGAGAATCGTTGATTGGCTGTCCTGCAGGCCCCCTACTGGGGATCGAACCCGCAACCCAGGCATGTGCCCTTCCTTGGCTGGAATTGAACCTGAGACCCTTTAGTCCCCAGACTAATGCTCTATCCACTGAGCCAAAACCAGCCAGGGCTGATTGCTTATTCTTGACTCAATACTTTTGTTGTTGTTAATCCTCACCCAAGGATTTTTTTTTTTTTTTTGAATTTTAGAGAGAGAGGAAGGGAGAGATGGAGTAGGGGGAGAGGGAAACATTGATTGGTTGCCTCCTATATCTGAGCAGGGCAGGAGATTAAACCTGCAATTCAGGCACATGCCCTTAATCAGGAATAGAGCCGGAGACCCTTTGTATGTGGGCTGATTCTCTAACCTTGGAGCCGCAACGGCCAAGGCTTGACTCAATACTTTTAAGATATTTCTTTTACATGTGCAATGTATCTGTGTGTGTGTGTGTGTGACATATGTACCTTATAGTTATTTCTGAATGTATATGCTTAATGTTATATAAACTAAGATAAAGCTTGTATGAATTGCTTATAACAATATTCTGAAAAAAGACTATTAAGTGCAATTAATTAGTAAGATTAGTAAAATTAAAGTATCCAGCAGTAGCAAAGCAATAAACTTTACAGATGTGTTTATGAGATTATAAAACAACTGTAGAAATTTTGAATTGTTCTCTTTTGGTTATAGACTAAAACAGTGCAGTTACACATTTTGACCTTTCTAGGAACATAAATGTTATATATATTTTGCAAGTCTATTTAACAATTGAATACGATTATGCAGAATTTATTATTGAGAATTTGTAGATTTAGAACTACACTGAAAATAAATGTCAAATTTTCAAATGTGGGGGAATTTCTGCTTAATTTTATTTTTTTATTCCCACAGGCTTTGTCTGGTTTTAGACAGATTCATGTTATAGACATGGACACTATAGATGTTTCCAATTTAAATAGGCAGTTTTTATTTAGGTAAGTTTTAATATCCTAACAGAAATTTCCAACAGGTTTATGTGATTTGGGGGTGATTGTGCTCTGAAGACACAAAGTTCAGCCTCCTTCTACTGGTGATTTCATAAGAAAACAGCAGCTGGAATATTAGGCCCTAGTAAGATACATTGATGGGAACATGGGAGCCAAAATTTGAGTGGTGACTCAGGGACAATGAAGTTGTGATGGAATTTGAGCTTTTTTTCAGAAGAGGAAAGGAGATGAAGAATGAAGTAGAAAAAGCCAGGAGCAATTGAAATGGAAGAAAGGGATAATTACCTTAGACATAATGAAATACAGAGTCCTCTAGGAATAGTTTGTTAGAGATACTTTTGAGAACTAGAAGTGGCATACGTATGTAGTTCTGAGGAAAAGTTCATTAATAAATTTTAGTATGTAACATTTAGGATTTTGAGTGCCTAGATAAAAGTGTCTGTTAATTAAAAAATTATAGATGTGGAAAGAATGAACTACTTTTTCTAGTGATTAGGATATTGACAGAAAGCAATCAGTCCTGGGTATGCAGGGTGAGGTTAGGTTAGCAGAAAAGAGATTGAGGATAGGTATAAAACCTCTAATTTAACCTTTGTGAAGTTCTTAAAGAGATGGAAGAATGGGTTAAGCTAAGTCAAGTTATTGAAATGTTACAATGTGAACTCTACATTTAACTTTTATTTATTTCTTTATATTTTAACCTTTGAAATTTCCCTTTTCTATAGAAAACTTTTGGTGTCCTTGCCAGTCTTACTAACTTTGCTGTATAAATGTTCTTAAAAAAACCACACTATCGAGTTAATTGGCTATCATTATAATGGCCATGCCCTTCAATTTGTGACTAAAATAATGAATGAGGATCTTTAAAATGTATATATGAGAGAAACATCAGTGATGAGAGAGAGTCATTGATCAGCTGCCTCTTAAATGCTGTATGTGCACTGGGGATCGAGCTGTAACTTGGGCATGTGCCCTGACTGGGAATTAAACTGTGACCTTCTGGTTATATGTTGACGCTCAACCACTGATCTGCTGGCCGGGTTCTTTAATATTCCAATTTTAAATAAAATATTTCTAGTCACATTGATTTTTAAATTTTTTTTTATTATTTTTAAGGTGTTTATTCTGTACTTACATATAAAGGAGATAAAAATATGGTCATTTTTCCCCAGGTGTCCAGTGGGTATGATAGACTTATGTATATAACAAAAATAAGTTATAAAAAAGTAGTAATGAAGCACTTACTAATGTATATATTTGGGGATGATTTCTGTGAGGAGAATGAGGAAGTACTAGGAAAGAATATGCCATATGCACTGAGATTAGAAGAAAGAATATGATTATTATCTAGGAGTGATCTTTTGAGGCCTTGTATTTTTAGCTTCATGAAAATATTAGTGACATTTGAATTTTACATAATGCCTTTGGAATTATTCCTTTTTCAAAAATAGGTTGCCGGCTTATTATAGGACACAAAATTTACTACTTACTTGTGATAAGTGAAGGTTCCTGTATCCCTAAAATGAATCTCATGACCTGCATAGTAACATCTTGAGGTTCTGGGATTCAGGGAAGATACTTGGAAGGCCCTAGGACTGGGATAATTATTTTTTTTACATTGAGAAATGCTACAATGAGATATGGCAGGAAACATGCCATTATTATGCTTTACTTAAGGGAATAAAACTTCTCTTTTTCACCTAAATAGACTTGTCAGTACTTAATTTGGAATATAAATAAGGGTTGACATTTTTATTGTTCATCCCAAATAATTAGGTACAAATATTTCTTCTAAGTGCCCACTAATTAAACTCAACATGGATATTTTTATGTTTGAAATTATGTAGCTCATCTAAATTTATATCATGAATGATAATTGAAATATATTTTTTCCTATAGGCCTAAAGATGTTGGAAGACCTAAAGCTGAAGTTGCTGCAGAATTTCTAAATGACAGAGTTCCTAATTGCACTGTAATTCCGTATCCTTTTCACACACAAAAAAATTACTTGATTTTGTGAAGCTTTTGTGAGTTTTTAACACAGAAAATACAGATAAGTAAAAAGAAAAAGATCAGTAGCAGTAAGTTATTACCAAGCTATCTGCTGATAACATTTTGCTCTACCAGGGTTTTTTGTAATGTTGTATACATTTTTATTTAATTTTTAAATTAAGTTTCTTTTAACCAGTTTTGTTGTTTACTTTGCATTACTGCCCTTATGTTCAGTGTCAGTTGCATATCTTCTCTACTAGACTCTATGCTCCAAAGCTGGATCCAATTAATCTTTGTATCTCCTTAAAGTAGCAGACAAAAGAGTCATTTTATTATTAACCAAATGAAAGTATGTCAGAGTCAATTTATTTTTATAAGAAGTATGTTTTTAAAAAGAATTATTCAGTCTCTTGGTTTTTATACCTTTAGAACAGGGGAATTTTAGTATTTTATAGAAATTCAGGGGATGGGATTTGCTGTATAGGAAGTCCTACAGGATACAAAGTCAACATACAAAATTCAATGTTAGCGGTGAACACGTGGAAACTGAAATTTAAAATACAATGCTATTTATAACCACATAAAGAAAAAATACCTCAATGTGAATAAAATAAGTATATGATTTATATGCTGAAAACAGTGAAATGCTGATGAATGAAATCAAAGAAGATCTAAATAAATAGAGATTTCATGTTTAGGTATTGGACAGTTCAACATAGTAAAGATGTCCCCAAATTTGTATCTAAGTTTAACACAATCTGCCAAAATCCCAGGAAAATTTTTGTCAGTACAAACCAGATTATTCTAAAATTGATATAGAAAGACAAAGGAATACCTAAAATGCTGGGGGGAAAAATGGGAGGGATTGCTATCTAATTTCAAGACTTACTATGTAGTTACAATTATCAAAACTGTAGGATTGCCCAAGAGAGAGAGACAGATCAGTAAAACAGAGTAGACAAGACAGACATATCCCCATGCAAGTATGGCCAACTGATATTTGACAAAGGGTCAAAAACAATTTATCAGAAGAAGGATAATCTCTAACAAATTGTTGTGGGCCAGTGGATATCCATAGATAAAAAAATGAATCTCAACCTAACCTCAAAAAGTAACTCAAAATGGATGAAAGGTTTAAGAATCAAACTTAAAACTGCAAAACTTTGGAAGATAACAGAAAATCTTTGGGATCTAGGATTTAGTGACCTGTTCTTTGACCACATTAAAGGAATGATACATAAAAAACTTGATAAATTGAACTTCATCAAAATTAAAAACTTTTACTTTGTGAAGGAGGATGAAAAGACAAGCTGCAGATTGGAGGATACTTAGGAAGCAGTTATCTGTCAAAGGACTTAGAGAATATATAAGAAGTTTCAGAATTCAACAGTAAAAATAATGCAGTTAGAAAATGGACAACAAAGATGTTTCACTAAAGATGGTAAAAAGCACATGAAAAGATATTCAACATCACTAGCTATGAGAAATTTAAATTATGGCCACATTGAAATATTAACCACTCAACTATAAGACTCTAAAATTAAAAATTATAATAATTTTAATTATTTAAATATTTAATAATTTTAAAAATGCTGGCAAAAGTACAGAACTGGATTGCTCATTGCTGGTGGGAAATGTAAAATACTATAGCCATCTGGAAAGTAGTTTGTTTCTGGAAAATCTAAACATACACTTTGCATATCACTCAGCAGTTTCATTCCTGGTTATTTATCCCAGAGAAATGAATACTTAAGTCCACATAAAAACTTGTTCTCAATTGTTCAGAACAGCTTTATTTGTAGTAGCCTAAAACTGTAAACACCAAAACATCCATCAATAAATGAATTGTTTAATGTGATACAGCAAATACTATAGAATAATACTCAATATAAAAATGAAACAATAGTTTGGATGGATATCAAGGGTATTATGCGATATGAAAAATGCCAATCTCAAAAGATCATCTCTTGTATGATTCTATTTATATAACATTTCAAATGACAGAATTATAGAGATAATAATAAATTGGTGATTGTCAGAAGTTAGGCATGGTGGGGGCAGGGTAGGTAGGACTCTGAACAGGTAGCAGGAGGGAGATTTTTGTGCTGATCGATTGTGTGTCTAGACTGGTGGTTACCCAAGGTTACACATGACCGAATGATACACACTTGTACCAATGTCCCATTCACAGTTTTGAGGTACTAATGTACTAATGAGGGGGAAACCTGGTGAAAGATGCAGGTTATACTCTCTCTACAACTTCCTGTGAATCTGTTATTTCTAAATAGAAGGTATAAAGATGCAAATACAGGCCCCAGTTAAGGAGAAAGAAAGAAACATGTACACTTTGTTATCCCGATTATTTAGATCTGGGAAATGGGGCATTTTCTAGAAATCCAGGAGATGGGCTTTTTTGGTCTGGCTCCTTGGGTCCCTCCCTCATTGCTGCTCCTCCAGTATTTGTTTGGGTTCTCTTGACCTTTCTGTTCTAGTTGTCACTTAATGTCCCCTTTTTGCCTAGCTTCAAGAAACAGATCTGAATGGGTGAGGGCTTGTATTGAATTTATTTTATTTTTGTTTTTATTTTTTAACATATTTTATTGATTTTTTACAGAGAGGAAGGGAGAGAGATAGAAAGTCAGAAACATCGATGAGAGAGAGACATCGATCAGCCGCCTCCTGCACGCCCCACAGTGGAGATGTGCCTGCAAGCAAGGTACATGTCCCCAACCAGAATCGAACCTGGGACCTTTCAGTTCGCAAGCCAACGCTCTATCCACTGAGCCAAACCGGTCTCAGCTGAATTTATTTTTTTATAGCTTTGTTTATAGGCCAAATTTTTATTCCTCTTTTTCTATTTTGCTTTAAAAACATGAATACTGGATTATTTATTATAATTTTAGAGAAGTATAAGATATATTATTAAATACAGTTGCTCCATTAGGACAGTTAAATGCTTTGCATGCATATGGGTTGTTACAATGGTAAGTGCTATGATTGGTTATGCCCAGCCAGTTTTGAATGGGGTTCCATTTGCACCCCCAGGCAGGAGGAGACTACTGGTAGGGCTTTATTGGATAAAAGAAAGAGCCTTAGAAAACTAGTAAACTGAGAGAGGAAAAAAGAATTCTCTCTCCATCCCTCACCTCTTCTCCCCAAAAAACAATAATAACAAATCATTGATAACTGAATAAGTTATTTTTGGAGATCTGCTGTGTGTTTTTTAAAAATATTTTTTTTATTAACTTCAGAGAGGAAGGGGGAGAGATGTAGAAATATCAGTGATGAGAGAATCATTGATTAGATTGCCTCCTGCACCCTCCCTTCCCACCCTTGGAGACTGAGCCAGGCATGTGCCCTGACTGGAAAACAAGCCGTGATCTCCTGGTTCATAGGTTGATGCTCATCCACAGAGCCACACCAGCGGGGGTGTTTGCTTTTTAATTAGTTTTGCAGTAACTATTAAAATCACCCAGCTAACCGAAACCGGTTTGGCTCAGTGGATAGAGCGTCGGCCTGTGGACTGAAGGGTCCTGGATTCGATTCCGGTCAAGGGCATGTACTTGGTTGCGGGCACATCCCCAGTTGGGGGCGTGCAAGAGGCGGCTGATCAATGTGTGTCTCATCGATGTTTCTGATTTTCTATCCCTCTCCCTTCCTCTCTGTAAAAAATCAATAAAACATGTTTTTTAAAAAATCACTCATCTAAATAGAAACTATTGATGTACTTGATCCCATTGCTAAATGTTTATTGTCTCGGCTTGATGCTGATGGTTGAGGATACACACATTCTGCTTTTATATTTGATATAAAAATAAGTAGAAAATATTACAGAGTCATAAATATAATTAAATGATATAGGGTTCAGGGATGAGAGGAAGACTAAGTAGGGAGAAGAGTGTTATAAAAGCGGTTTTGTCAGGAAGTGGCTTATGTTCATTTTGTCATATTCCTTGAATTCTACTACTTTGAACATTTATGATCTGTTTCTTGTTTTAAAAATACATTTATAAGTTTTTTCTTATGGTATTTTCAAATTCACTTTACAAATTACAAACTTAGTAGTTCAAGTTTCTTTACTTATATTCAGACATTTCAACAAGATCCAGGATTTTAATGATACTTTCTATCGACGTAAGTTGTTCTTGAAATTCATCTCTCACTAAATTCTAACTATTACTTGGTTGGTAGCTATTTGAAATCTATTTAGTTGTTTTCTTGGTGTTGCTTTTCAGTAAGGTTCTTGATGGGTTGAAAAGAGCACAGTGTCATTGTTTTAATTCTTATTTGACACCATTAACTGCATTTTTCTGCACTGATTTGAGTAAGGATTATTTAAGGATTAGGAGATGTTTGTATATGTATGTATTATAATAAAAAGTGGGTTTTGTTTTTTGTTGTTGTTGCTGTTAATCCTCACCTGAGGATGTTTTTTTCTATTGATTTTTTTTTTTTTTTTTTTAGATAGAGTTGGAAGGAAGGGGGAGAGACAGAGAAACATTGACGTGAGAGAGACACATTGATTGGTTGCCTCCTGCATGTGCCCCAACCAGGGCCGGGGATTGAGCCTACCACTAAGGTATGTGCCCTTGACTGGAATGGAATCTGCCCTCAGACCTGTGCTCTAACCACTGAACAACCCAGCTAGGGCTAAACATGATTTTTGTGTGTGTTTGTTTTCTTAGAAGGTGTAAATTAGGTTGTATCACTACACTTTTAAAACTAAACTTGCATTTTTTTCTTATAGAATTTCATATAATTGTATGTGGACTAGACTCCATTATAGCCAGAAGATGGATAAATGGCATGCTGGTAAAGACTTTAGTGTTGCAATTCTCTGAAGATCTTGCTGTTGCTCTTAACACACTGAAAATTATAATTGCATATCATATTTTTAAAAAAATCAGAGTTTAATTTAATTTAAGTTCATGTACTTGTTTATTGCTGTCATTAATTTTTAGATGAGGCCCAATATTGGTAATATCCCTTGATTTCATATATTAATATTCAGTCATGCTATTGATTTGTGGAATTACTTGACAGCATGCTTTATCTTTTGATATCTTCTTCTTTTAAATACTTCAAATAATTTTTCTAGATATCTCTTCTCAATTATGAAGATGGTGTATTAGATCCAAGCTCCATTGTCCCTTTGATAGATGGGGGGACAGAAGGTTTTAAAGGAAATGCCCGGGTAATTCTGCCTGGAATGACTGCTTGTATTGAATGCACACTGGAGCTGTATCCACCGCAGGTAACCCTAAAAAGCAACTGCATTTGTTTTACAGTATATTGGGATGGAATCATGGTTGAAATATTAAGTCTATTCAATATTTAGGATTTTTAATTAGGGGTAACCATATTTTTAAAATCATGCTGAGAAGAAAAATGATAAAGTATGAAATTTGCTCTGTTTGAGGGAAAAATATAGCTTTGATACTATTTTCATAATTTGTTTGTATTAATTTTTTATTTGAGGAGTAGGGATTAGTTTTAAAATTGTATGTTGGATAGAGCTACGTTGCCTGTGATTGTTTCTGGGAAATAAAGATATGAGGGATGAGAATGATCTTTCCAAAGATGAGGTAATTTCATCTATGTATCCACTTTAGATGACAGAATTTTTATCTATTTATGAGTATTCACTTGGAATTAATTTCATTCTGTAAATTTGCTTCTATTTTATACTTTCAGATTTAGATCAGGTAAACATAGCAAATTTAAGAGTTTATTCAACATATTTTTTATACACTCTAACCAAGTTAAATTTACATAGGGAAAACCTGAGTGAGGTGACTCAGATACTTGTAGAAATCTTAATGGTATAAAAGTTTTGTTTCTATAAGTGGAGGGCTAAGGTGAATTGTAACAAACTGTTACAAATAAATCATAACTAGAAGTTAAATTTTAAAATAAGTTATTGTTTGAAATCCACTAAAAAGGGTTTGGTTTTTAGGTTAATTTTCCCATGTGCACCATTGCATCTATGCCCAGGCTACCAGAACACTGTATTGAGTATGTAAGGCTCTTGCAGTGGCCTAAGGAGCATCCTTTTGGAGGTAAGGAACCTAAGTTCATAATCCAGAGTTATATGAAGTATTTATTTGTCTATATTATTCATTTGGATAATTACATAAAAAGACAAATTGATTCATGTTTCTGTTTCTGTTTTTCTCTCCTCTGTTTTTCCCTAACAGAAGGGGTTCCATTAGATGGAGATGATCCTGATCATATTCAGTGGATTTTCCAAAAATCACTAGAGAGAGCATCACACTATAATATTAGGGGTGTTACATATAGACTCACTCAAGGTAAGTTAGCAAATTGCCATGAATAATGACTTGGGAAGATCCTTTTTTTACTGGCTGGGTATACTTTGGAGGAAATAAATGATAAATTATTTTAGACTCTACCACTCATTTGAAGTTCAGTAAAGGTACCATGGAAATAAAGTTTTCAGATGCCCTACAGTTGGAAATGAGTTCAGCAGAATTCATACTACTACTTAGCTAGAAGACTTTGATAAAATCATTGAATCTTATTTACTTAATATTGGAAATCAACTCATTCACTTTATCATTCAATGAAGAACAAATTACCACCTCCTGGGGCAATCTTTTTCACACTTGGACAAGATTGTTAGAAAATTACTCTATATATTGAGCAGAAATCTCCATCTTTAGTTTGGTCTGAGTATTGTCCCAGGGTATACCATATATGTGTAAACCTAACTCCCTTAAGTAATAGCAATTAACACATTGAGAACTGTGGTCACATTCCCTGCAAATCTTTATCACTGCCAGAAATCACCTTAGTTCCTTTAACCCTTTGACATGCGCCTGACTTTTAAATCCCCATCATGTTGTTTTTCTATAACCATATTTCAGTTATCCATAATTCTCTTAACTAGGTTAGAATCTATATAGACTATATAAAATATTCTTAGTTTTTTAATTTAATAAATATTTATTCAGATTATTACAATTGTTCTTCTTTTTTCCCCCCGTAGCCCCCCTCCTCCTGGCTCCCACCTCACCCTCTGCCCTTACCTCCCTCCCAATGTCTTCATCCATAGGTATATGATTTTTGTCCAGTGTCTCTCCACACATCCCTCACCTCTTTCCTCCTGAGAATTAGCAGTCCACTCCCTTTCTATGCCCCTGATTCTATTATATTCACCAGTTTATTCTATTCTTCAGATTTTTTATTCACTTGATTTTTAGATTCACTTGTTGATAGATATGTATTTGTTGTTCATAATTTTTATCTACCTTTTTTTATTTCTTTCTCTTCTTAAAGAGCATTTTTTTAAATTTCATATAATACTGGTTTGGTGTTGATGAACTCCATTAGTTTTTTCTTATCTGTGAAGCTCTTTATCTGCCCTTCAATTCTTAATGATAGCTTTGCTGGGTAGAATAATCTTGGTTGTAGGTTCTTGCTATTCAAAGTTTTGAATATTTCTTGCCACTCCCATCTGGCCTGCATAGTTTCTGTTGAGAAATCATTTGACAGTCGTGTAGTTGCTCCCTTGTAGGTAATTAACTTTTTTTCTCTTGCTGCTTTTAATATTCTCTCTTTGTCTTTTGCTCTTGGCATTTTAATTATGATGTGTCTTGGTGTGGTCCTCTTTGGATTCCTTTTGTTTGGGGTTCTGTGCGCTCCCTGGAAGGAAGTCTATTTCTTTCACCAGGTGGGGGAAGTTTTCAGTCATTATTTTTTCAAAGAGGTTTTTAATATCTTGCTCTCTCTCTTCTTTTGGCACCCCCATCATTCTGATGTTGGTACACTTGAAGTTGTCCCAGAGGCTCTTTACACTATCTTCATATTTTGTGTTTTGTTTTTTTTCTTTTCTTTTTTTGCTCTTTTGACTGGGTTTTTGCTTCCTCATATTCCAAATCATTGATTTGATTCTTAGCATCCTCTACTCTACTGTAGAGTTCCTGTAAATTATTCTTTATTTTAGTTAGTGTATCCTTTATTTCTGACTAGACCTTTTTTTTTTGTCTTTGAAATTCTCAATAACATCCTTGAAAGTCTCACTTAGTCTCTTGAAGCTCTCAATAAGGCATTAAGCAATGTTATAACCATTGTTTTGAACTTTGTATCTAATAGTTTGCTTGCTTCCATTTCCTTTAGGTCTTTTTCTGGAGATTTCTTCTGTTCTTTCATTTGTGACATGTTTCTTTTGTCTCTGCATTTTCGCTGCTTCCCTGTGTTTGTTTCTATGTATTGGTAAAGCTGATATGTCTCCTGGAATTGGTAGAATGGCCTTATACGGTAGGTGTCCTATAGGGCCCAGTCCTCAGCCTCCCTAGTCACCTGAGCTGGACAATTTAGGTGTGCCCCTGTGTGGGCTGTGTGTACACTCTTCATGCAGTTGAACCTTGATTGCTGTTGGCATCACTGGGAGGAATTAACTTCCCTGCCAATTGGCTGTGAGAACCAGCTTTGACTACATTGTGAGACCTGCTGTGCAGGAAACACTCCTATGGAGCAGGACTTGCTTAAGTGAGGTGTTTGTGCTAACTGGGTCTGCTCTTTGAGTGTGTCGCTTGTGAATGTGAAGAGTTGTAATCTGGTATGGTCTGAAGCTGTCCACTGGGTGCAATGGCTTTGGGACTTCCCAGGAGGTGCAAAGTCAGCCACTGTGGGAACCCCTTTCACATATTGCGTGGTTCAGGGTTCCCATTCAGGGTTCGGGTTCTGGAGGAGGCTGCATTCAAATGAAAAGAGAGATTAGAAAAGTATTAATTTGGCGATATTGGGGTGGGGTGGGGGGCAGGTGGGAGCCTTCCTCTAGTGAGAAGACTGCCCTCTGGTCTGGCCTTGCTATCCTTTTTATTGAGACTTTGGGACATACCCATAATCTTTAGGCAGGAAATTTCAATAACAAAAATACATAAGACATACAGAGGTGGAGGCTGCTTCAGCTAACAATGTTTCAACTAAACAGTGAGTAGTTAGAACAATTAAGGCTTCCTGTCCACATCTATTAGTGAAACAATGTTTGGTTTCTGGCAAGCCATTCTCTGGGTCTGCCTGGCAAGGGTTACAGAGAGATCCAGATTTCTCCTATTTGTATTGGGCTTGAGGTGCCCAGGTGAGGCCAAGCTGTAAAGCAAGGCAGGATGTTGGTAGTGTTGGGTCTTGTGCCACTTATTAATAGGTTTGGGGCATGCTGATGGCAGTTGCTACTTGTTTGAGAGATTTTAGGAAAGTCTGAAGCCTGAGCCAGAACAGGCCATTCATATGGAAAAGCCACGCAAACAATCTGGGTGGGCCTGCAAGTTGGTTGGGTGGGGTCTCAGAAATCACTAGGGTGGAGCCAACAGTGTGAGCCATGCTGATGGAAACTCAGATATGGCTGCCAGTCAGCTCTGTCACAGAGGCAGGGGAGGGAGGTCTCAGCATAGGAGACCCCTTTGACACCCTTACTTGGGAGAAAGCTGCCCCTGAGTTCTTGCTCCAATGCCAGACAATCCAGTTTGTCCCTGTATGTCCCTGAATCCTTCCTGAGTTATTACCCCAGGGCTGGAGCTCAGTGGAAGCAGGATTGTGTAAGTCTGTGTGTTGGCCCTTTAAGAGGAACTGCCTGGCTCTCCAGCATCCTCCCTGTCACTCAGCAACAATACCAGCTGGATTTTACAGTCTAAAGTTTCAGGTACTTCTCTTCCCATCTCTAGAACCCTGGGCTGGGGGATCCTGTGTAGGCCTGGGAACCATGGCTTCTCATGTAATGCCTCCACAGGGGAGATATCCCAATTCAAAAAAACACAAAAACAAACAAAACAACACACCACACTGCCTGGCTGGTGTAGCTCAGTGGTTGAGCATAGACCTATGAACCAGGAGGTCATGGTTTTGATTCCTGGTCAGGGCATATGTCTGGGTTTTGGGCCTGATCCCCAGTGTGGGGCATGCAGGAGGCAGCCAATCAATGATGTTTCTCTCTCATCATTGATGTTTCTATCTTTCTCCCTCTCCCTTTCTAAAATCAATAAAAATATTTTAAAACAACAACAACAACAACAGAAACACACCACACATTGGTGTCAGATTAGCCCTTTCTGCACCTCTGCCCCTCCTACCAGTCTTGGTATACTTTCTTTCTCTAGTTGTAGGACTTCCATATACATAGTCAGATTTCAGGCAGTTCTGAATGATGATTGTTCTGCATTTTAATTGTAATTTTGATGTGGTTATGGGAGGTGGTGAGTACTAGTGTTTACCTATCCTGCCATTCTGGTTCTTGCTGGGCAATGTCTCTTCTGTTCCTTACTGTTTGTGACTACCTGCTCCTCCTTTCACTACGTCCTGCTATATGTGGCTCACTGGAGAATATCCAGTTTAACTGTCATCAGGTTAGCTTCTCCCTACTTCTGCTCTGGAAGTACAGTATATGTAATCATATGGTCAGAATTAACTTTTTAAAAACAGCTTTCCAGACTTAACTGACTTTATGTTTTCTAAGAAATTTGCCTTTTTTCTGAAGTTTTTGAATCCTGCTTACACCAGAAGTTCCATCTTTCAGTGCTTCCTCATACTCTAATTAATATAGGTACTTGCCTTTTAGGTTTTTTTTTTCTGAAGTGAGCAATTCAAATGTAGTCATAAAATAGAATGTTTTCTACTTAAAAAATTGTTTAAGATAGAGCTTTGTTCATTGCTAATCTGAGTGGTGATATAAAAATTAGGGTAGAAATAGGGAACTATGCAACAGTAGAATGAAATGAAGATAAGGTAAGTTTTGTTCTTCATAGTTTACCCAAACCTTCCTGAGTGTAGTGTTACATCATGTATCAGTTAAGATTATGCACTTTGGGGTGATCTGGGTTTCATATACCACCCCCATCACTTACTAGGTATATAGCTGTAGAGTGATATAATTTCTCTCAACCTCTTTTTCCTTGTCCTTAAAATCAGAGTAAGAAGACTTACATAAGGATGTTAGGAAAATTCAGTAATATCTATTTAATTTTCACAATGTTCTTGGAAACAATAAACACCCTAATTGTTAGCTGTTATATCATGATCTCATCTATGAAGCTTAGTGAAAAGTTTACTTTTCTTTGCTACTGTAACTTCCTTAAGAATCTGAACATGTTACAAAATGATGGGAATGTGGAAGAAGATTGCTTCATGGTTCAACTTAAGTCTATTTTGTCACTTGAAAGCCTGACACATCAAGTTGTGGAAAATATTATTTAATAAATCGTATTTCCTAACTTAAGATACCTACTTTTTGAAAGAAATGATCGTGTTTTAATTGGTATGTTTTTTCAGGGGTAGTAAAACGAATCATTCCTGCAGTAGCTTCCACAAATGCAGTCATTGCAGGTGAGGAAAAAAGACCATCACTTAACTGTTTTCTTGCCTTTAGTTTTTGATTCGTTATCTAAATTGACATTTCTGCATCTTCTTGATCTCAGAAAACTGGTGTGATAGGAATGTGATATCTTTTAGGGTGGATGGTATAATTAAGCTGTCCAAAAAAGAATTGGCCATTAGGCCTTGTATATAATTGGTTTTACATTATATCACATAGTGGTCTGTAGTAAGCAGACATTTTCATACCATTTCTGTTTAATCTTTATAACAGGCTGCTCATTAATCTGAAGAGGAAGGAAAACATTACTCTATTAATTGGACTGTCTAAAACAAATATAAAATGTTACTTTTTCAGTGTTTTAAAAATAAGAGCATATAAATTTTAATCTTTTTTTAATCAATAGCCTTGTAAATTTATCTGTTCTGATTTACAACTTACTTTCTAAAAAACATCTAATTTTAAATATTTTTATTGAGTTAAAGCTCCTTTATTTTCTCCCCTTTCAAGCTGTGTGTGCCACTGAAGTTTTTAAAATAGCCACAAGGTAATGAGTTTTATTTTTAATATGGATGCAAATTTATCTTTTGATTTGGTTCCATTATATAAATGTGGACATTTTTTTATTACAGTGCATATATTCCCCTTAATAATTACTTGGTATTCAATGATGTAGATGGACTGTACACATACACATTTGAAGCAGAGAGAAAGGTTAGTAGTATTATACTAATGGGAACTTTTTTTGATCATGCATACTTTAATTTTTAAATATTAATAAATGAAATTGCCCATACCCTAAGTATTACCTAGCTTTCAGAACCTTAGTTACTATGTATCTTTTGTAGGGTAGCCTGAAAGAAATACTATGTAGCAAAATAATTTAGGAAAAATGGCCTATTATGAAAAGCATAGATTTTTTAAGCATAACCATATGCATGGTTATAAAACAGCTTCATTTTTATTTCATTATTATAAAGAGACTATTATTGGTGCATGTGCCGCTGTGATTTATTGTGTTTCATATATATAGGAAAACTGTCCAGCTTGTAGCCAGCTTCCACAAAATATTCAGTTTCCTCCATCAGCAAAACTACAGGAGGTTTTGGATTACCTAACCAATAGCGCTTCTCTGTAAGTGTTCTGGACTTCTGTTATGTTGTAGAAATAATTTTTGAGATTTTAAAACTTTTAAACGAGAATTAATTTATAAAAAAGTGATCTTTTGATTTTTCCCCTCATACTTATATTTAGACAGATGAAATCTCCAGCCATCACAGCAACATTAGAGGGAAAAAATAGAACCCTTTATTTACAGGTGAGAAGTGTTCATTTTTTATTTCTTTCACAATTATATTAAAAATCTAATTTCATTTTATGTGTTTTACATTAAAATAATTTTGTTTTCTAGTCAGTAACCTCTATTGAAGAACGAACAAGACCAAATCTCTCCAAGACATTGAAAGGTATTTTAAATGAGTATATTTAATAATCAACTTATTTTTTTGGTAAAAGTAACAATTCCTTTTAGGTTTGCTGTTAATACCTTCATATAATGATATCATCTTAAATACTTATATCTTTAGAAATAATAGATTTAATTGCTCTTTTAGTAGAATACATGAAAATTTCTAAAGAAATCAAGTATATTTCTTTAATCAATATATTTTACTGATGTTTATCTCAATCATAATATTCTATATTTTGTGTATCTGTTTGTTGTTACCATTTTTGTTGAGTTGTTTTTTCCCCCTTGGGTTAATTATGCTTTTTCCGTTTTAGAATTGGGACTTGTTGATGGACAAGAACTGGCAGTTGCTGATGTCACCACACCACAGACAGTACTATTCAAACTTCATTTTACTTCTTAAGGAAAATAAATCTGCACATAATATAAAATGTATGAAAATACTATACTTTGTGGATGCTAAGAAATTTATTTTTAGCATTAATAATGCTGAAATTTGACCTTTTTTCTTTTTAAATGTAATGAGCCACTCTTTTTAAATAACTTTCCCTTGAAGACAGAATTTGGGGTTGGTGCTTGTAAGCATTTTCATTAATAATATGGGACATGATGCTTGGAGAGTAAGAGCAAAAAATGTATTGCTTCTTTTAGAGAGGAGACAAACACCCTCTTTTTTGTGAATTTTTTTATTATGGTCAGAGTGCATTCCTCAGTTTTCATTTGAGCATCCACATATATAAAGATGGCCCTTTAAAGAAAATAAGAAAATTAAGTTCTAAATAATATTAAATGTTATAACTTGACATCTGGCGCATATTGAACATAGTCTGTATCTTGCTTGTTTTAGTATTCATTTAATCGTGGCTGTTCAAATGAATATTAACTTTTGCAAAGGTTACCTTGCCCAGGATAATTTGTTAATGGTGTTAGAGCATGGAAATGAGAAATATTTTCATGTGTTTACTTGCAGTGCCATAGAGGCCAGTATATGCAACATTAAAGTCAAGACATGGTTGTTTAAAAGAAATGTTATCATTGATAATTTCACACTATTTATTAATAAAATCATATGTTGTCTACTTTTCTCACAGAATCTTTTAAAAATATATTAAGGAATAATTTTTAAATGTATAGCAGAATTACTAATACAGAATTTTTATGGCACCTGCATTAATATTTTTGTCACAGTAAATATCTACTGTTTTAATTTAATTTCCTCTCATATAAATATTATAATGAAGTAGAATTAATTATATTTTTATGTTAAGGTTTCTTAAAATGTCCCGCCTCATCCCCCCAAAAAACATTGAGGTTTAAAAAAAAGTCAAGCATAAGTTCTGAAAAATGAGTTTTAGTATGTGTCAAAACATGTATAAGTTCTCACTGTGTCTTTATCTTAGATGGCAGTCTTCTCTTCATAAGCTTTGTGACTAATTATCACTGGTCTACATAATTCACTTTTTTTTTTTTAGCTCCATATTGACATAATTTGTTTCATTGTAAAATCATACAGGATAGACTTCTCTACTTAAAAAGTTACAGGGTTAGTATAAATTTTTGAAAGTGAAGGAACTAACATTTAGCACTTCTTTTATACAGGTGCAGTAATGATTCTCAAAGTAGACTTGTAAGGGCTCTCGTGGGAGCATGCCTGCCTCTGTGGCAATGTTAAGGATATTCCACTGACAACTTAGGCCCCTCCCCCAAGGGCTCCTGGACTGCAAGAGGGCACAGGCTGGGCTGAGGGATCTTTCCCCCACCCTCCAGTGCATGAATTTCATGCACTGGTCCTCTGGTACATTCTATAATACATTATCTGTATATTATATTGTGTGTTCATCAACCCAAGTCAGGTTTCCTTACATAAATATCCCACCCTCTCCATTCCCTTCACCCTTTCTCACCTCTCCCGACCCTGGAGTGAAAAGCACTTGTTAAAAGGGGCAAACACTTTATCTGAGTTTTCCATGTTGGAATCCTTATTTTTCAAAATCAATTGGAAGTTTGGATTTTTGTATGAAATCTGGCTTTTAAATGTTGGTAGAATTTTATCTTTAACACTACACTATAGGGGCCAAACCAAACAGCCTCTGATTAGATTAGGAAGGGCACCAATTAGATTTTTTTCATGTAGCTAGATGTTTGAGGAGTGCATGCAGAAAAAGTGGTATTTGAAATAATATGCATAGTACACATTAATAGAGAAATAAGCTTAGTGCTTCCCAGGTTTGTTGTGACAGGGTGGGAGGGAGGATCTGTATTGTAAGGGAGAGGTGGTGCCTTCTATATCCTTGTTCCAGCCTCTAACTCATTGTGGAAGATGGCTTTTTCTCTCAGGTGGGCTGGGTCAGGTTTTTTTTTTTTTTTTTTTAAATACAAAGTCCAAGTCCAGTGTTTCTAGGTATATCCCCAAATCCAGGGTTTCTTCTTATGACCAACACAGAAAGAAGTAAATATTTGAGACAAAGCGCTAAGTATAAGTGCGCTTCCCAAACTTCACTTGTTTGCAATTATTGTTGGCAGAGCGCTAGTTCTTAGTATAGAGAGCGCAAGGGGAAAACGTGAATTCCTGTTCTACCCCTGGAATCACCTTCAGTGGAAACCGTTCCGCGTTCCTCGGTAACTAATGGCAACTCTGGGCTCCGGATGTGACGTCAGCGTCCCTCTGCTTCCGCCCATCGTCGGAACTCCGAGGTCTGGTTGTTGTGGACGTGGAAGTAGCCGGCGCATGCGCAGTGCGCCCCCTCGTCTGCGGTGGGAAGGGCTCAGGGTAGTCCGCGGCTCGGGATACCGTCATGGGCGCCCGCTGAAGGCCCGCCGAGTGTAGAGGGGGCGAGGCCAGTCCCGCACGCTCCCGGGCCCGCGCCTGTAGGCTGGCCGGCCAGGCGGAAGGATGAGCTGGTTCAACGCGTCGCAGCTCTCCAGTTTTGCCAAGCAGGCCCTGTCCCAGGCGCAGAAGTCCATCGACAGGGTCCTGGACATCCAGGAGGAGGAGCCGGGCGCCTGGGCCGAGACCATTCCTTACGGGGATCCGGGTACGGCGGGTCCGGTCGGGCCGCTCTGTCCCTTCCCGCGAGAGCGCCGGCCGCGGTCCTCCCCGTCGCGGCCTGGGGGGCGGGTCTGCGGGCCTGGTCTCCGCGCTCTGATCTCGGCCTCCGACCAAAGGCGTGGGGGCGCCCCAGTCCGCGGGCAGGCGCCCCTCCACAGGGAGGGTCGCGCGGTCCGGGTTTTCCCCCGGAAACCGGCTCAGAAAGGCCACTGGGCGGCGGGCGGGACTTTGCCCTGGGCCCGACGTTGGGTCTGTTCCAGGGAGCCCTCCCACACTCGGCGGGGTCTTCGGTTGCTCTGGGCTCTACACCTCTGAATTAGCCTTTTGTTGGGGGGTAAAGATGTGCAGATTTGGAGTGTGTGGCCTCTGTGGGAAGGAGTAAGTTATTCTTAACGACTCCTTTCTGGGTTTTGTTCTTAATTTTACATCGTTAAAAAGTCAAGACCTGAGTTTGAGCTACCACATTTTGAGATTTTTTTGGCTTCATGTCTACTGTCATGATCCTGTTACTTTTTTACAGGATGTTAGACCTTGTTGGATTAGCTCAACTACCCTTTTCATAGATTCCCCACATTTTTAATTACTGAACTTTAAATAAGACAGTAAGTTTTAAATATAAGAATACTTGTTTTATGAAACCTGGGGCTTGAATTGTGCTATATAATTCGTTTTAATTTTTTATTGTTTTAAAAATATTTTTATTATGTTTTAGAGAGAAAGGAAGGGAGAGAGAGAGAAAAACATCCATGTGAGAGAAAAACAATTGATTGGTTGCCTCGTGCACAAGCCTGGACAAGGGATCAAACCTGCAACCTGGGCACGTGCCCTGACCAGGATTGGAACTGGCAACCTTTTTGTGCACATGATGCAGCCCAACCAAGTTAACTACACCAGCCAGAGCTATATAATCATTTTTAAAAAAATGTTATCCAAAATAGACTCAGATTTTAGTGAAATGCCATTAATGTTTATTGATCATCTATTTTTATTCTACACTGATTTTTATTCTACACATGATTACAACATGACCAGTCTTCAGAAAGTAGTATTCTTTAAATATATATTTTTATTCATTTCAGAGAGGAGGGGAGAAGGAGAGAGAGAGAAAAACATCGCTGAAGAGAATCATTGATCTGCTGCCTCCCCCAGGCTCCAAACTGGGTATTGAGCTACAACCTGGGCATGTGCCCTGGCCAGAATCGAACCATGAGCCATGCTGGCTGGACCAGAAAGGAGTATGTTAAGTGGATATCAGATAACCTGGGCTTTATATAAAACATTTTCCAAGAGGCAAATTTGACTTTTATAATTCATTGCGATGACTTAATAAATAATTTAATTAGACTTACTCTTACTTGTTCATTTGCATCTTAAATTTTGGTTTTCACCTTTTTACATTGTTTTCATCCAAAACAATGTCCTTAAACTGAAGTTTTCTATATGCTGCCAAAGTCATATTAAAGGATAGACTTTAATAATAGGGTTTGGCAGTTTGTAGGAGTTTTTAGGTATTTGTGTTGTGGCCACCAACTTATAATTGTGCATAATTTGTGATAATTCTCAGCCACTTTTGAATATAGAAAAGGCATAATTAAAAAAAATTCTTTAAACATTTTAGGGAATATGCCCTTTTTTGTGTATCACTAGTCATACATGTCTATGATGAATACAATTACCTCTTTTTTACCCAGTGATATTTTCTCCTGTTTTTAAAAAATTCCAGTATGTTACCATCTATATCAAAGATCAGTAATTTTAATAAAAATGCACATTTATGAAATTCATATGACCTAATTGCTGACATAATTTAGAAATTAGAACAAAACTTTCTCATGTATTGGATTTGGAAAGTGGGACTTGGAGAATGAGCTTGTTATTAAGTGAATGAAAAAGAATTTCAAGTTACTGTCCCCATCAGTTTACTTTGATCTTTTGAAAAAGGACATTTGTCACCAGTATTTTGGTTTAGTTTTTTAGTGTTGCTCTCTTGTCTAGCTCATAACTATGTTTTATTCTTGATATTACAAGAATAAAATTAATAGGAAGCTAACTTAATAGAAGGTGAAATCAATTTGCCATGACTGCATATGACCTAAAAGTAAAGATACTGCCAATTATGAAATACATCATATGTGTCTTGTGCTTAGCATCTTTTAGAATATACCACTATTTTCTTGATTTGTTGTGGGAGGGAATAATATATTTGCTTTGGTAGTCCAGGCTCCATCCAGTCTTTTATCTTTGTTCTTAGTTTCTCTTGGGAGGATGCACACCAGTTTTCCATTTTAAAGTCCAAAGTTAACCCCCTAACTAATTAATTATATAGTAGGCAACGAGTTTAATGGACAAATTATAGATTGTATTCCATTGACTTTTTAACATATTAATATTGACTTACAATAACGATTATTGTATAATATATGTAATTTTTATTTTTAAATATGTTTGTTTGTTTGTTTGTTTGTTTATTTGTCAAAGGAATAACTCCCCCTGTCAGTGGAGGATGGGATACTTCAACCTGGGGAATAAAATCAAATGCAGAGCCTCAGAGTCAACCAGCAGCCTCTCCTAAAGCAATTACAAAGCCAGTTCGGAGAACGATGGTAGATGAGTCTGAAAGTTTCTTCAGTGCCTTTCTCTCACCAGCGGATGTCCAGACCATTCAGAAGAGTCTAGTGGTATCCAAACCGCCAGCTAAATCACAGAGACCAGAAGAAGAAGTAAAAAGCACCTTACAGGAAACCGTGCACACTGGAGAATCAAGAACACCTGAAACAACCAAGTCAAAAGTGACAGACTCTTTTCCCTGTGTATCCCCAGGGGAAACTCTGGCAGTAGCCACTCTGTCACCTAAAACTGCAGGCGAGCATGGAGAAACTGTTAATAAAGATTCTGATATGAAGATGTCAACCATAAATTTGAAAGTACCTGAGAGTGTGATTAATGAGAAAACAACTAGGGAAAGTGTATCTAACATGTCTACTCAGTCTCCCACAGCAGAAACAAAGGACATAGCTTCAGAAGCAAAGGAACAGAAACACGAAGACAGACAGAGCAATACACCTTCTCCTCCCGTTAGTACCTTCTCATCAGGTACTTCTACTACCAGTGATATTGAAGTGTTAGATCATGAAAGTGTAATAAGTGAGAGCTCAGCAAGTTCGAGACAGGAGACTACAGATTCAAAATCAAGTCTTCACTTGATGCAGACATCTTTTCAACTTCTCTCAGCATCTGCTTGTCCTGAGTATAATCGTTTAGACGACTTCCCCAAACTCACTGAGAGTTGCTGCTCATCTGATGCTTTTGAAAGAATAGACTCGTTTAGTGTACAGTCATTAGATAGCCGAAGTGTAAGTGAAATCAATTCAGACGACGAATTGTCAGGCAAGGGTTATGCTTTAGTACCTATTATAGTTAATCCTTCAACTCCAAAGACTAAAGTAGTTGAACCTGTTGAAGGAAAATCTGAGGAAGAAATAAATGAAACATTAATTATACCCGCTGAGGAAACAGAAATGGAAGAAAGTGGACGAAGTGCAACTCCTGTGAACTGTGAACAGCCTGATACCTTGGTTTCTTCTACAACAATAAATGAAGGTCACACTGTCTTAGACAAGGTGGCTGAGCAGTGTGAAGCTGCAGGAAGTCAACCAGAAGCACTTTCTGAAAAGGAGAATATTTGCAAGGTAACCGGAAAGTGCAAGAGGTTTTTTGGATAATCTTTAGAGATTAAATTGTGTTTATTCTATTTATTTATTTAATATATTTTTATTGATTTCAGAGTGGTAAGGAGAGGAGAGAGATAGAATCATCAATGATGAAAGAATCATTGATTGGCTGCCTCCTGTACAAACAACACTAGGGATCAAGCCCAAAAACCAGCATGTGCCCAGACCAGGAATTGAACCATAGGTTGGCACTCAAACACTGAGCCACGCCGGCCAGGCTGCATGTGGCATCTTTAATAGATTCCTCTGAGAAATAAAGGATGTCTTGAAGAACTGCCTGTAAATGCCATGTACTGAATTACTTGATGTAAAAAAGTGCCAGCATCTCTACCTAGGTCTAATATTCACAAATAAAATGCCTTGCTACAGCACTTTGAATTCCTAGAAACCAATACTATTTATTTCAATAAGATATTTTGGACTGTTTTCAGAAGATAAGTAATTTCTAAATTAATCTAGACTTAAATCTAGTAAGAGTTAATTTTTTTAGTACAGAAGGCACAATTTGATTTTTCCTCCATAAGTATATCACTGCTCTAGCAGGACCTAATGAATCAGATATTCTAACCATTTCTTTTGGCTTAGCTTTTTTTATTCCATTATACTCTGGAGATTTTAAAATTGCATGCCTGTGGATTTTCTAAAGTTACTTAAGTGCAGTGTATTATATTTAAAAGATTACACGTTACATGTTTAGATTAAAAATAATATGGAAAAAAAATACACTAATATACCCACTGCCCTGCTAAGATATATAACGTTATCCGAGGTTTTGAAGCCCTTCTTTGATTTATTTACTAGAGGCCCAGTGCATGAATTCATGCACCAGCGAGGTCCCTCAGCCTGGTCTGCGGGATCAGGCTGAAACCGGATCTCTGACATCCCCTGAGGGGTCCTGGATTGCAATAGGGAGCAGGCCAGGCTGAGAGACCCCTCCAGTGCACAATCAGGGCCAGGGAGGGATGCAGAAGGTTGACCAGCTGGGGAGGGACCACAGGAGGCTCCAGGGCATGTCTGGCCCATCTTGTTCAGTCCCTATCGGCTGGACCCCAGCAACAAACTAACCAGTTGGAGCGTCTGCCTCTGATAGTCACATCATAGCAAATGGTTAAGCAACCTTAGCATATCATTAGCATAATACACTTTTATTAGTTGAACAGAGGACTGGACAACTGGACACTTAGTAATTTAGGCTTTTATTATATAGGATTTTTTAAACCACATCTGTCTTCCTTTCTTAGTGAAATATGCACACTCTTTCCAAGTTTTACTGTTACTAACTGCTGTAGTTGTTCTTACATAAAACATGCATCAAGTTTCTCCTCTAGGTAGACCTAAAAGTAGAATTTTCTACATCTACAGTTAGATATTGCCTGATTGTTTTTCAGAGTGGTTTACTAATTTATACTCCCACTTGCTAAGTGCTTGTACTACTTTATACTCTCCTACTAGCTGTATATGAATTCTTCTTGTGCTGTATTCATTTTGTTCTCAATATTTAATTCTTTTTATGAGATAATGCTGTTTTATTGATGATAGTGGTTAGTTTCTTTTCAACTCGTCACTGCATGTTAAATGTATGACTTGTTTTGCTCCTTATCTAGAAAGTTGAATTTCTGAATGAGAAACTGGACAAAAGGGAGGCTCAGTTATTATCTCTTAGTAAAGAAAAAGCACTTCTAGAAGAAGCTTATGATAATTTGAAAGAGTAAGTATTTTACAAATGTGAGTAATTTTTTACATTTCATAGAAGCCCATACACTTGGTTATTATTTAAGAAAATGGTTTATAATTTAACTTGTTTATAATTATTAAAATTTGAATAGCATTTCAATTCTAACCTTAGAGATTACTCTTTTCCTCACATTATCTTGAGCATATTACCTTTGGCATTGAAGAGATATATTTTGCAAAACAAAAACAAAAACCTTTTTTCCTTATTAACTAGAGGCCTGGTGCATGATATTCATGCACGGGAAGGGGGGGAGGTACTCTCAGCCCAGCCTGCACCCTCTCCAATTCGGGACCCCTTGGGGGATGTCTGACTGCCAATTTAGGCCCGATCCTGGGGTTGGGTTTAAACTGGCAGTCAGACATTCCTCTCACAATCCTGAACCGCTGGCTCCTAATTGCTCACCTGCTTGCCTGCCTGGTCACCCCTAACCCCTCCACCCCTCTTGCTAGCCTGTGTCAATGCCATGGCACCTATGTATGCAAATTAATCCACCATCTTTGTTGGGTTAATTTGCATACTCCTGATTGGCTGGTGGGCTTTGTGAAGGTACAGTCAATTTGCATCTTACTCTTTTATTAGTGTAGATATTAGAGATTTAAAACAGGTCTTTAAAGAAAACAGTAGTAGTATGGTTTTTTAAAAAATACCAAGTATTGACTTGCTTTATGAAGTTGATTGGTAAAATGTGACAAAATTCAAAATGAAAAATTTTATTTACTTTTATCATATTTTTACATATCAAACATCGTTGACATTTTCAGTTATTAATGGGTTTTCTTTCAGGTGTTTTAAAATAAATTAAGCAGGCAATTTTTCTCTGAAAAGTTAACAGGACTAAAACTAATCTATTTTATTATAGTATGTTTTAAAGACAATGTCATTTTCCTTTTGCAAACTGAACTCATTTTGTTAATTTTGGAATATTTAAACAAGTATCCTCAATCTCAGTATTATTTTAAATTTAGTGAAATGTTCAGAGTGAAAGAAGAAAGCAGCAGCATTTCTTCCTTGAAAGATGAGTTTGCTCAAAGAATTGCAGAAGCAGAAAAGAAAGTTCAGCTAGCCTGCAAAGAGAGAGATGCTGCTAAAAAGGTAATGGAAGTTTAAAATAACATTAATTAAACTCTATAGAGACATAGGTTTTTAGCAGTGCCTTCATTGTATTTTGGTATTGGAAAAAGAAAGGTAAGAGTAAAGGGATACTATAGAATATTAACACTTAATTTGTAAATTTTTCAATACCTTTATAATGATAAATTTTGCTACTTTAAAAATTTCTAAGCAAATACTTGTCTGTGCAATTTATAAGTCCTTGCAAGATATATAGCAAGGATCACTAGAATAATATTTGTAAATGATAATTTCATCAAAGTAAATAACACAAGTCTAAATGGCACACTCTAAATAAAATTTATCATTACTCTTATTAATTTTCTACCACTTCAAATATATATACTTTTTCAAGTCAAAGTAATTTTAAAGTATATTAACTCTTCAGAGGCATAACATTTATTTATTCTAATGTAGGATTTCTCAACCTTAGCACTGGTGACATTCTGGGCTATATAATTTTCTGTTGTATAGAACTGTTGTGGGCATTGTAGGGTCTTGACCAGCATCCCAGGCTCCTGCATACAAGGTGACAGTATCACCCTTCCCTGTTGCCATCCTCCTTTTATCCTCAGCTGTGCTAATTGAAAATGTTAGCAGACACTGCCAAATGTTCCCCTTGAAGTCATATCACTCTTAGTTTGGGACCATTGTTCTGAGTCTTATTACTTGGAACAGTTGGTTATTTTTCAGAAATTGGTAACCAACTAAGGTTAGTAATTATTGCTTGTATTCCAACTATGAATAATCACATTTCTTAGCATTTGCCATTCTCAGTTAGGTTGCCTTCCCCCTTCTTAACCACTGTTAATGTTAATATAATTTTTCTGCATATACTCTTACAGAAAAGAAATATGTCATATACCTCCACCATTTGCTTGGTTGTTTTAACTAGGTAGTTCATTTCAGATACTAGTAATAACCTAAAACTACCTAACTTACCTCTTCTTGTCCCTACTGTATTTTGTCCGGACCAGTTTAATCAAGAAATTGGATTTTAAGTAATGTTTGTTTCCTATAGTGCACTTTGAATTATAAATCTAAAATAGATTGAAACCATTAACTGTAGAGGAAAAAATTTAGGCCCTAAAGTTTAACACATTTTTATATATATTGCCATGTATGACCTGCTAAAGAGGCATAGGGCATTCAAAGGTAAATTCAATTACCTTAAGTGACGAATTTGCTTTTCTAGTGATAAAAGACAGTGTCAACAATGGTAAAGTACTAGGCAGAATTAAATAAGTTACACATATGAATAAGCAGCCTGGAATGGTATTATAGAGGATGAATTCTGACCAAGATAATTGAGGAAGGTTTCATGGAAGACATAATGTTCTTACTAGACCTTGATGTGTGAGTCAAAATTTTAACAGTTGGGAATGGATAGCACTGTTATGGGTGGTTCAGAGCATGGGCTTTTCTGACCTTGAAAGTTTATTCAGTCTTTCTGAGTCTTAGTTTTCTTATTTATGTACTTGAATCATACAGTAGTTGCCACCCTCATAGAATTGCTGTCAGGATTAAAAGATAATGGGTACAAAGTATGCTTTACATACCTAATAAATGTTTAGCTATTGAGGTTTTTAGCTATTTTTAATTCCAGAGCATCTCTTAAAACCAGATTTTAAATTATAGAAGACTTTCCATCTTATCATATTTCTCCATTGTAACTTTTAAAGATAAACTATCTTGACATATTTCTGCTGAATCTCTGCTTTATTAAAGTAGATCAGACTTTATATAATCATGTTTTTCCTTTCACTTCACAACACTAGTAAGTATGAGAGAGTTTTAATAAGGAAAAGAAATTCAGTGAGAAATGGAGACATGTACTGTTTGAAATGTTTTGTTCCAATTATAATGCTTGTAGGAAATGTAGGTAGAGAAAATAAAGAAGAGTATTGAAATTTAACTTGTTCTCATTTCCATTTCCATATTAAAACCTGTTCATATCTGAATTCAGGTTTTCTATATCATTTTCAAAACTGTTTTCTTAGTCTTAATTAACCAAAATAATAAATTCATGGTAACAGAATAAAACTTACAGATTCTTATCAAGAATGTGATTATTGCCAAAACCAGTTTGGCTCAGTGGATAGAGGGTCAGCCTGTGGACTAAAGGGTCCCAGGTTCGATTCCGGTCAAGGCATGTACCTTAGTTGCGGGCACATCCCCAGTTGGAGGCGTGCAAGAGGCAGCTGATCAATGTCTCTCTCCCATTGATGTTTCTAACTCTTTATCCCTCTCTCTTCCTCTCTGTAAAAAATCAATAAAATATATTAAAAAGAAAAGAATGTGATTATTGATGACTTTTGGGAATATGGAAAATATTGAAAAATATGCTCAGAATGAAAGTAATTCTTTATAGTATTTGTTATTATTTTTTAAAATTAGGAAATCAAAACTATGAAAGAAGAACTTGCGACTAGATTAAATTGTAGTGAAACTTCAGACCTTTTGAAAGAGAAGGATGAGCAGATCCGAGGATTATTGGAAGAAGGTGCGTATTTAATTGATTATGAAAAATCTGGTAAAGACAGGAAAAATACTTGCCACATAACTAGCTGCTGCTTTCTAATAAAAAACATTGGAAGCAAGTGAGTTTTGCACTTAAATCTCAGAAATGGTAGGTTATAATTTATGAAAGAATGAGGAGCAAGATGTAAAGAGGCAGATAGACACATAAGGTAGCTTTTTGTTTCTAGAGAGGGAAATAAATAATTCTCTGAAAAATAGAAGTTTATGCTTCCTAAAGCAAGCTTGTAACAGGTCTTACAGCCTTGTCATTTATTTTTTAAAAAATATTTTTATTCTCCTAGTTTGTTTGGCTCAGTAGATGGAACATCAGTCTGTGGACTGAAGGGTCCCAGGTTCGATTTCGGTAAAGAGCACGTGCCAGAGTTGTGGGCTCAATCCCCATTGGATTTCAGAGAAGAAAAGAGAGGGAGAAAGAGAAAGAAACATCAATGATGAGAGAGAATCATTGATCGGCTGCCTCCTGCACGCCCCCAATGGGGATCTAGCCCACAACCGAGGCATGTCCCCTGACCTGGAATTGAACTGTGACCTCCTGGTTCATATATTAACACTCAGTCACTGAGCCACGCCAGTTGGGCACAGCCTGGCATTTAAACCAAGATGTTCAACGCAGGAGCTGTCCCTGATGGTCAGGGTGCTCATACAGGGGGAGCGCTGCTCAGCCACAAGCCAGGCTGACAGCTGGTGAGCACAGTGACTAAGGATGTCCGCCTGCGGCTTAGGCCCGCTCTCTGCAGTCAGTTGGACATCCCCAGAGGGATCCCAGACTACAAAAGGGCGCAGGCTGGACTGAACAGTCCCCTGCCTCTCCAAGTGCCTCTAGTATTGAAAGTGATATCCCTGTGTGTTCTTGATCTTAAGGGAAATGCTTTTAGTTTTTACCCATTGAGTATTATGTTGGCTATATAGGTTTGTCATATGGCCTTTGAGATATGATCCCTGTGTTCCCACTTTATCATAAATAGGTACTGGATTTTGTCAAATGCTTTTTCTGTATCTATTGATATGATCATATGATTTTTACCCTTCATTTTTATTTATGTGGTGTATCACGCTTATTGATTTTCAAATATTGAACCATCCTTGCATCCCTGGAATAAATCCCACTTGGTCATGGTGTATGATCTTTTTAATGTATTGCTTGATCCTATTTGCTAATATTTTGTTGACAATTTTAGCATTTGTGTTCATCAGGGATATTGGCCTATAATTTTCTTTCTTTATAGTGTCTTTATCTGGTTTTGGGATTAGGAGAATGCTGGCCTTATAAAAAGAACTTGGATATCTTCCCTTCTCTTGAATTTTTTGGAATAGTTTGAGGAGAATTGGTGTTAATTCTTCTTTAAGTGTTTGGTAAGACTTACCATGAAGCCATCTGGTCCAGGGCTTTTGTTTACTGGGAGTATTTTGATTACTGCTTCAATTTCATCAGTTGTTATTGCCTATTGAGGTTTTCTGATTCTTCCTGATTGAGTTTTGGAAGATTGTATGTTTCTAGGAATTTGTCCATTTCACACAGGTTGTCCATTTCATTGTCATAAAGCTCTTCAAAGTATTTTCTTACAATCCATTGTGTTTCTGTGATCTTAGTTGTGTTCTTAGCTCTTTCATTTCTGATTTTATTTATTTGGGTCCTCTCTCTTTGTTTCTTGATGAGTCTGGCTAAAGTTCTATCAACCTTGTTTATCTTTTCAACGAGCCAGCTCTTGGTTTCATTGATCATTTCTATGTTTTTTTTTAATTTTTTTTTTTTTTAGTTTTGTCAATTTATTTCTGCTCTGACCATTGTTATTTCCATCCTTTTACTTACTCTGGACTTTTGTTGTTGTTTTCCTTCTAATTATTTTATTATGCTGTTATTTAACAGCATATTAGATGTTATGTTTGATACAGTAATAAATACAACACACCCTGGTGTCCTTTAGAAGAGTGAAATATAGGTACTAAGATAATTATCAAACACAGTCTAAGCACTGAAATAGAAAAATGAAGGGAGAGTTTATTAAAACATCTTGAAGTCACTAACTGTCTTATGCTACAATGTTAGAGATTGAGGGGAAGGCTAAGTACACGGTTTTATTATTAAAAATATTAATATTGCCCTAGTCAGTGGATAGTGTTGGCCTACAGTCTGAAGAGTCTTGGGTTTGATTCTAGTCAAAGGCACGATCCCTGGCCCTGGTCAGGGCTGATGTGGGAGGCAACCAATCTCTCTCTCTCTCCCTCCCTCCTCCCCCTCTGTCTCTCATTGATGTTTCTCTCTCTCTCTTCCCCTCCCTTCCACTCTTTCTAAAAATTAATGGAAAAATATTGGGTGAGGGTCAACAAAAAAAATTTTAATATCTAATGATGAGAGAAAATCATTTATCAGCTGCTTCCTACATGCCCCCTACTGGGGATCAAGCCTCCAAGCTGGGCATGTGCCCTGACCTGGAATCGAACTGTGACCTCCTGGTTCATAGGTCACTGCTCAACCACTGAGCCACACTGGCTGGGCTAGCACGATTTTTTTATGGGAGTACTTACGTACTGCCTTTGTAGCCTCTAGAGGTATTTTTAAACTCACAGTTGAAAAACTAAAAGACTCAAAGCTGAAAACATGCTACAGTGAGATTACCTTGGTTCATCAACTATTAACATTTAGCAATACCTCAATATCTTTCTGTACACACTAACTACACTTTTGCCAAGCATTTTTTAAAATATATATTTTTGTTGATTTTAGAGAGAAAGGGAGAGGGAGAGAGAGATAGAAATATCAATTATGAGAGAGAATCATTGATTGGCTGCCTCCTGCACACCCCACACTGGAGATTGAGCCCACAATCTGGGCATGTGCCCTTGTGGACCCTTTAGTCTGCAGTCCAATGCTCTATCCACTGAGTAAAACCAACTAGGGCTATGAATTCAACTTTTTAGATTCTAGATATAAGTGATATCATGCAGTATCTGTGCCTGGCTTATTTTATTTCTTCCTCTAGGTTTATCCATGTTGTTGTAAATGGCAGGATTTCCTTATTTTTTAAGGTTAAATAATATTACATTTATACACATATGCACACGCGTGCGTGTGCGCACACACACACACACACACATTCACACACACACCACTTCCTTTTAAAAAAAAATCCTTACTTAACATGCTTATTGATTTGAGAAAGAGAGAGAGAGGAACATCGATTGGTTGCCTCCTGTACACATCCCAACTAGGGACTTTGGGGATCAAACCCACAACCTTTCAGTTAGGAGAATGCTCCAACCAGCTGAGCCACACAGCCCAGGGCCATACCACATTTCCTTTATATACCACATGCATTCACCCATTGACAGACAGACAGTTTGGTTGCTTCCATATCGTGGCTATTGTGAATAATATTACAGTGAACATGGAATTGCAAGTAGCTCTTTGAGATGGTGATTTCATTTTCTTTGGTTATATACTTTAGAAGTGGGATTGTTATATCATAAGCTATTTTTAATTTTTTGAGGAATCTTATATTGTTTCCCATAATGGCTTCACCAATTTACATTCCCACTAATAATGTACAAGGGTTCCCTTTTTTTTTTACATTCTTGCCAATAAGTATTTTTTATCTTTTAAAAAAACATTTTTTTTTTTTTTTATTTCAGAGAAGAAGGGAGAGAAACATTGATGAGAAAGAAACATTGATTGGCTGCTTCCTGCATGCCCCCTACTGGGGATTGAGACTGCAACTTGGGCATGTGCCCTGACCGAGAATTGAATGGTGATCTCTGGTTCATAGGTTGACATTCAACCACTGAGCCACATCAGCTAGGCTATTTTTTTGTCTTATTGATAATAACTATTCTAACAGGTTTGAGGTGATATTTTATTGTAGTTTTGATTTGTATTTCCCTGAGGATTAGTGATGTTGATCATTTTTTCATATACCTGCTGGCCATTTTTGTCTTTCAAGAAATGTCTGTTAATATCTTTTGCCCATTTTAAAATTTTGTTGTTATTGTTGTTATTGAGTAGTATGAGTTCTTTATATATTTTGGATGTTAATCTCTTATCAGATATATGACTTAGAAATATTTTCTTCCATTCTGTAGATTGTCTTCTTTTTTCCATTTGACATTCAATATTATTATATTAGTTTTAGGTGGATATCATAGTGGTAGGACATTGATGTAATTTGTGATGTGATTCCCCCGTAACTCTAATACCCACCTGATACCATGCATAGTTATTACAATATATAGTTTGCAATTTAAAGTATACAATTCAAAGGTTTTTGGTATGTTACATTGTTTTTAATTGTGATAAAGTATAACAGAATTTGCCACTTTAATGATTTTTAGATGTACAGTTCAGTGGCATTAATTACACTCACCATGTTGTGCAACCATCACTATTTCCAAAACTTTTTCATCACCTCAGAGAGAAGCTGTAACCGTTAAGCAATACATCCTCATTTTTTCTTCCTTCTAATCTCTGGTAACCTGTAATCTGTTTTTTGGTATCTAATAATATGCATATTCTAGATATTGAAATGTTGATTTCACTTATATGTACAATTTAATGAACAAAATAAACTAACAAATAAAATAGAAACAGACCTACAGAAATAGACTGACAAGTAGCTGTCAGAGGGAAGAGGGTTGTGGGGCTGCCTGGAAAGGATGAAGGGATTAAAAAACAAACAAATAAAAACAACCTCAGACTCAGGGAAAAAAAAAGTATGGTGACTACTAGATGGAAAAGGGGAACAGATGGGAAGTAGAAGATGGTAAAGAAGGGATAAATGGTGATGAAAGGAGACATGACTTGGGGTGATAAACATACAGTACGATATACAGATGATTTATAGAATTGTATACCTAAAACCTATATAACTTTATTAACGAATGTCACCCCCAATAAGTTCAATTAAAAAATATTTAAAAGCCAGAAAATAAGTATTGGGGAGGATATGGAAAAATTGGAACCCTCGTAACATTGCTGGTGTAGCCACTATGCAAAGATTTGCAGATTCCTAAAAAGCTAAAAACATAATTGCCTTATGATTCAGTAATTCTACTTCTAAGTATATACCCAAAGGAATTGTCCCTAGTCAGGTGCTTGAACACCAGTGTTCACTAAAACATTACTCATAATTGCCAATAAATATAAATAACCTCTAATGTTCATCAACAGATGAACGGATAAACTAAATGTGGTATATCCATACAATGGAATATTACTGAGCCAAAAGTAGAATGACATTTTGATACATTCTATAAAATGTATGAATTTTGAAAACAAGAACCCAGACACAAAAGGACAAATATTTTAATATGTAGATTGTCTTTTCACTTCGTTGATTGTTGTCTTTGCTGTGCAATAGTTTTTACTTTGATGTAATCACTTTGTTTATTATTACTTTTGTAGTCTATGCTTTTGGTATCATATCCAAAATATCATTGCCAGGCCAAAGCCAGTTTGGTTCAGTGGATAGAGCGTCAGCCTGTGGACTGAAAGGTCCCGGGTTCAATTCCGGTCAGGGGCACGCACCTTGGTTGTGAGCACATCCCTCGTGGGGGGTGTGCAGGAGGCAGCTGGTCGATGTTTCTCTCTTATCTATGTTTCTAGCTATTTATTTCCCTTCCTCTCTATAAAAAAAACAATAAATTATATTAAAAAAAAATCATTGCCAAAACCAATGTCAAACTTTTTTTCCTGTATTTTCTTCTTAAAGTTTTACAGTTTTAGGTCTTAACATTTAAGTGTTTAATCTGTTTTCAAATGATTTTTATATTTGGTATATGATAAGGTCCAATTTCATTTTTCTGCATGGGAAATTCAGTTTCTCATTAGCATTTATTAATCAGACTATCCTTTCCCCATTGTGTGTTCTTGGCATCCTTGTTAAAGATGAGTTGGCTATAAATGTGTGGATTTATTTCTAAGCTCTCTGTTCTGTTCGTTTGCTCCATATGTCTGGTGTTATGTATGTACCATATTGTTTGGATTGCTGTAGCTTTGTAATATGTTGTGATACCTCTGACTTTGTACTTATCCAGGATTGCTTTTGCTATTTGAAGTCTTTTGTGGTTTCAGATGAATTTTAGGATTTATTTTTAATTTTTATTTTCTGTGAAGTATGCCCTTAGAATTTTGATAGGATTGCATTAAATCTATAGTCTACTCCTGAATTCTTGTGTCTACATCTCTTAAGGGCAAGTAATTTTCCTTCACAAGCACATCATAATCATACATAAGAAAATCAGCATTAATTCAGAAGTGTATTCCAGTATATATTTCATCATTTATTCCAATTGCCTTTAAAAATGACCTTTATAACTGGTCATTTGTCCTACCCCAAGATCCATTCAAAGTTTGTACATTGCACTCGACCATTATTTCATTGCATTTGGCCATTAGTTCATCAATCTAAGATAGCTCTATCTTCTTCATGACATTGAAGACTTTGTAGAGTCCCAGCCAGTTGTTCTACAGAGTACCCCAGGTTCAGGAATTATTCACTTTTCTTCATGAATTATTTTCTTCAGATCAAATTCCTAATAACAAATATTATAAGTCATATTGTGCACCTGCCACTTTATCACATCAGTAAACACATAATGTCAGGCTGTACCACAATCACTGATGCCAAAACTAGATGTTTAATTAAGATAGTGACTGCCATATTTTTCCATTGTAAAGGCACATCTTTGCTTTGGAACTCATCAGTAATATGTGGGAATGCTTCTTTAAGACTGTATATAATATCTTGTTTCCCACCATCCTTCCACCCACTAATTCTAGCATTCATTAATGATTTTTATCCAAAACATTGGTGCTTACAATATTATGATTTTTAAAAATATTCTATCATTTTTGTTTTACTGGTTAGAGAAACATTCAATTTAGATCGGTAGGGAATCATTGTTATTTGGACTTATACATTTTTGCCATTGCCAGGAGAAAAACTTTCAAAACAGCAGCTGCAGAGTTCTAACATCATTAAGAAATTAAGAGCTAAAGACAAAGAAAATGAAAATATTATTGTAAAGCTGAAGAAAAAAGGTAAAGAGCTAGAAGAAGAGTTGCAACATTTGAAACAGGTGAATGTTAATTATTTTCTGTATAAACTGTTATTCTTATATGAGCAGTTCACTATGGCTTATAAAATATTTGGAATTATTTATTGGGATTAATCATGTGGTAAGTATTTTTCAATAATTTAATAGACGAATGTTAAGATTATTATTTATTGTTATAATACTTGAGATTCCTGGAATACATTTATTTACCTTAGTGTTATTTATTGGAGAATACTTTTGCCTGTTTTTATAATATAGGTTCTTGATGGTAAAGAAGAAGTTGAAAAACAACATAGAGAAAATATTAAAAAACTAAATTCTGTGGTCGAACGTCAAGAGAAAGATCTTGGCCAACTTCAAATGGATATGAATGAACTTGAAGAAAAGAACCGAAGTATTCAGGCTGCTCTTGACAGTGCATACAAGTAAGAAAATGAATAAATATGCAATTCATTCACAATTGGTTAAATGCAGGATATTGAAGAAATCCTTTTTCTGTTATCTGATCACTGACAACACGTAAATTTAGCTGTAAATGAACTTGTAACTTTTCAAAGCAAGTTCAACAGAAAGTATTTACTGCAGTGAACTCTCCCTCATTCTCTAAATCTAATGGAAATCTGCATGGAACTTTCATGTTCTTGGCCATGTAATTACTGTAAATTACATGTTAATTTAGTTTATCTTTTTCCTTAATTCTCACCTGAGAGAGAGAAACATTAATGAGAAAGAAACATTATTGATAGGTTGCTTCCTTCATGCCTAATGGGGTTCCAGCCAGCAACCTGGGCATGTGCCCTGACTGGGAATCAAACCTATGACCTCTTGATTCCTGGATCATTACACAATCACTGAGTCACACCTGCCAGGATCCATTGATTTTTTAGAGAGAGTGGGAAGGAGGGAGGGGAGAGAGAGAAATATCGATGTGAGACACATCGATTGACTGCCTTCCACATGTGCCCCCACTGCGCCAGGGATCGAGCCTGGAACTATGGTACATGCCGTTGTCTGAAATCAAACCCAAGACCCTTTGGTCTGTGGGCTGACACCTAATCACTGAGCAAACCAGCCAGGACTACTGCATATTATTTTAAATACAACTTACCAATCTAATTTTTTTAAGGGAACTTACTGATCTCCACAAAGCCAATGCTGCAAAGGCTAGTGAGGCACAGGAAGCTGCGCTGAGTCACGAAATGAAAGCTAAAGAAGAACTTTCTGCAGCACTGGAGAAGGTCCAAGAAGAAACCCGTCAGCAGCAAGAAGCATTAGCCATTCAGGTAAGCAGTGGAGAGTGAATTACATCTGCTTTTTAAATCTTGGTGCTTCTGTGAATTGAAAAAATCTATTAGTTTGAGTCAAACCTTTTTTTAGTGGGACATTATTATATTTCCTTTAAAATGCTGTTAGGCAAACTTAATTATGTATTTTTTTAACTGTTGTTAAAGTGATGCTTAAATTATACAAATATTACTTAATTTTTTGTGATTTTCAGACTTATTTGAGAAAATTATGAAAGCTAAGGACCTCTTACCAGAGAAATGCAGGTATTCAGAAAAATACTAAACATTTGTATAATTTAAGGAGAATCGATGTAACTCCATGAAACCCAGATGAATGAGGAACCCCAAAATTTGTCAGACTTTGTCTTATAAAATCATCCGTTAATGGATAATTGGATTTTTTACACTCTTTGTTAATATGAAAAGTGCTGTTTTAAACCTTCATTTATAATTTTTTTTGTGAACATATATTTTAATTTCTCTTAGATATGTATCCTCGAGTCATATGATAGCTTTAAATTTAATTTTTTTGAGGAACTGCCAAACTTTTCTGCAAAGGTGCGTCATTTTAGATTCCTACCAGTAATATATGAGGGTTTTGATTTCTCTACATCCTTCCCCATATTTCTTATTGTCAATTTTTTTCAATGTAACTCTTTTAGTAGGTGTGAAGTAATATCTGATTGTGGTGTCAATGACTAGTGATGTTAAGTATCATTTTTATGTGCCTATTGGCCATTATGTATCCTCTTTGGAGAAGTTTTTTCAAATATTTAAATCCTTTCTCCATTTTTAAATTGGGTTGTCTTTTTATTAATCTACTAGAGGCCCAGTGCACAAAACTCATGCATGGGAGGGAGGTCCCCTCAGCCCAGTCTGCATCCTCTCTGATCTGGGATCCCTTAGGGGATATCTGACTGCCAGGGATCAGACCTAAACCAGCAGTTGGACATCCCTCTCACAATCCAGGACTGCTGGCTCCTAACTGCTCACTTGCCTGTCTGCCTGATTGCCTCTCACATATCCCTCTGCTGGCCTGATTATCCCCAACTGACCCCTACCCCCACCGGTCTGGTCACCCCTTACTGCCTCCCCTCCTGGCCTGGTCGCCCCTAACTGCCCTCCTCTGCCAGCCTGTCGCTCCTAACTGCCCCCCTACCAGCCTGGTCACCCCCAACTGCAATCATTTGGTCATTCCTTACTAACCCCCCTGGCTGGCCTGGTTGTCCCTCGCAGACTGCTGTTCAATTATTTGGTCATCCCTCACTAACCCCCCTGCCAGCCTTATCACCCTGCCAGCAGGCTGTATGGTCTTTACTGTTACTTTGGTGGCATCCTGGACAATTTGCATATTTCTCTATTATTAGTATAGATATTATTAGTATAGATACAGGATTTGCAAATATTTTATCCCATTCTATATAAGTTACCTCACTTTCTTGATAGTGTCCTTTGATGCACATAAGTTTTTTAATTTTGATGAAGTAAAGGGGCAAGGAAGATAAAAAGAAAACATATATAGCTTACTATTTATACTGTTGACAGCTTGCTTTATTTACAAAATAAAGTATCTTTGTGATCACTCCATAGCAGAACATAGAACTTCTGTTTTAACCTAGAGCTTTTAAAAGAATTTATTTTTACAGTTATAATGCTTCATTATCTTTAGTCAGTTCTTAATAATATATATTTGGGTTAAGTCATGCGATGGTCCATATACCCCTTGTGTTTCTGTGACTCTATCACTAGGATAGAGAAATTATTAATGCTTTACATTAAAAATATACTAGAAAAATAAAATAATAAAGAAAAATTAGAGGAATGGCAATTAGAGTGTAGGGCACTACCAGTCATAAAATTGTCACCTTTAGGATTACTGTCAATTTTCTGTATTACCTTCTTGTTCTTATTTCCGGATACATATTTTTATACTTTGTATATTATTTTACAGTTTTTTTTAAATTTAAGATTAAGTCATACACTTATACACGTACCATAATTTTTCATAAGTATGCTTATGTTATATTAAGACTTGTAAAAATAGATGACTACTGATGGATATTTAGAATATTTTATGATTTGTATGTTATTGCTGATGAAGCTGACGGTATAGGGATCATGTCTATGTTTATAGAGATCTGCTTCCATAGAGTGAATTCTCAGGACTAGCTCTTATAGCTCATGTAGCTGTCACATGCAGCCTGCACTGCAGACATATGTGGATACATCATCTCTCTTATGGGGCAGTGGCTGTGCCTTGTTTACACACACATACACCTTTTTTTTTTTTTTTTTTTTTTTGCCTAACAGTACTATCGCTTTGGAATTGCTTGATGAATGGGACGTATGATAATCATATGTTAAAGCTCATTGGGTAGTATAGAGTATTATACATGAACAGTAAGTCAACAGAACACAGAATATGTAGTTAGCAGGCAGTTACAATGTTTGCGATGGTGATAGTGTATTGGTTTTCCTTATGCAGGTGGGGGACCTGAGGCTGGCCCTGCAGCGTGCAGAACAAGCAGCTGCTAGAAAAGAGGATTATTTGCGCCATGAGATCAGTGAACTCCAGCAGGTGCTGCCACAGTTCTTTTAGAAATAAAAAGTGACTCAGCGGGTAATGTTTGTGGAATTGGGAGGATTACTATCATATGTGTCATTTGCTATTTTTTTTGTGGCTTGTGTGAATAAAATCAGAGTTGGAACCTTAAAAATATATAAGAAAAGCCCTAATTGTGTTTTAGAGCAAATCATTTTATGACAGATTTATTCAGTATTGTTTTCATTTGTAATAGCTGTTTTATTAATTATTATCAGTCTGTGCACTGCCCGGTTTTTATGTTACCTGCTATTCAGTTCCAGTCAGTGAGCATGAATAGGAAAAAGGAGAGGCAATGCAACTTTGATCGACTTGCCTGTTGATAAATACTTAGAAATTGGAAGAGGAGGCCACTACAGGGAGGTTTGGACCATTCTCATGTTTACCTTATGATGATCAAAGGCTCTCTTTATCTTAGAAAATGCTTTCTAAAAGAGCACTTATTTAGACAATCATGCAACATAACTCTAACTTAAGGATTGAATAATTATAAAATAATTTAACTTAAAAAAGGAATTCTCTCGTGGAGAAATAGTTTTTTCCAGAAATCCCATAAAGTTTGTTTGCAAATGTTTTTATTGTTGTCAGTGGTAATAACTTAAGAATTTTATGATTCAGAGACTCCAGGAAGCAGAGAATCGAAACCAGGAACTGAGTCAAAGTGTTTCATCAACGACAAGACCATTGCTTCGACAGATAGAAAATTTGCAGGCAACACTAGGGTCCCAGACATCATCGTGGGAGAAGCTAGAGAAGAATCTCTCTGACAGGCTGGGTAACTGCTTTAGTTCTTAAGCTCAATGCAGAAGCCCTTTCATCTTGTCTATGGAATTAGGGTAATGGTCTGAAATTGAAATTCACTTGATCTGATAGTTGTATTTTGTGTCTGACTTTTAGATTTTTACCTCTTTTCCTGTTTTACATTTATTTTCTAGTATCTCAATTGGTTCTCAGATCATTTGTTTTCCCTAACACAATATTTCAGAAACTGTCTAAATTACTTTGATATCATTTTTTCATTCATATTTACAGACTACTACATTCAGTTTCCCCCTTGTTTGTTGCTGAATCTGACCTTTTTCTAGCTTGTCTGCAATAGTGTGAAAGGTACAGAACAGATATGTTTTAGTGCATGGAAGAATTTCAAGAGCAAAGCCAGGTCTGTGGAGGATCAAGGTTAAATAAATCTAGTATTCAGGTGCTCTGCTGTCCTAAGATTTCATATTTTGCTTCTTTACAGGAATGCCCCAATTTGCCCTTCTGTACTGTTAATAAAAAGAAAATTATTTTTCTAAGATGTTTATTCAAGCACAGACAGGTGATATATGTATATGCTTGATATCCCAGAAGCTAGCAAATTCATGAAAAGTCCATGGAATTGGAGAGAAATCATGGTGTAGTGATCAAAGTAAACCTGGACTCAGGGCTTTGTTTTTTTTTGAATCATCCAACTAGACAGTTTGAAGCAAATTACTTTCCTTTTCTGGGCTACTCGTTGGAAGTCCTGAGCAGTGAACTAAGTTAGTGGCTTTCAGACAGCCCTCAGCAGTCTCCCTAGGACTGGCTGTCATAGGCCGGAGAAGCTCACAGTGACGTGCTGGGGCCTCCAGCTGCTTCATTGCAAATAGTGCCTCTGTTGTCTGTCTTTTTTTGAGTTTCATGTCCGATTTTGTCTCAAAAAAGACTTATCTGGTTAAAAAGAAAATCTCAGAACTAGATGACCCCTCATATATGGTTTAATTTATCTGTATACATTTTATTTCTGACATTTATCTCTGTCAGTTTGAGACCAATTTGTTATAAAATGTGAGGTAACTGAAAATGACCCCTGAAACAAATACCTATCTAGCAATAAGTGGAGGCTAAAAGCCCCATATTGTTGTTTTACACTGGGGTCTGCATACTCTTGGGGATATGTGGCATTGTGGTGGAATGAATAGAGGCAAAGCCACAGGACACACATAGTCTGTGATGCTATTAATAGGACCATAGATGCAGTATAATTGAAAAATCTTATGGAGGTAATTGTACATATATATACAGTAATAATTCTCACTTTCTCCAGAATATCCAAATGCTAACATTTTACAAAATTATATTACAACCAGGGTATTGACACTGATACAGTTTACTGATTTTATTCAGATTTCCCCAGTTTTCCTGGTACTCGTTTGTGTGTGTGTGCTTCTTGTGTATATTAAGTTCTACACAATTTTACCACTTGTGTGGGTTCATGTATTCATATTATAATAAAGATATCAAGCTCGACCAGCATGGCTCAGTGGTTGAGCATTGATCGATGAACCAGGACCATGGTTGGCAAACTGCGGCTCACGAGCCACATGCGACTCTTTGGCTCCTTCAGTGTGGCTCTTCCACAAAATACCACGGCCTGGGCAAGTCTATTTTGAAGAAGTGGTGTTAGAAGAAGTTTAAGTTTAAAAAATTTGGCTCGAAAGAAATTTCAGTCGTTGTACTGTTGATATTTGGCTCTGTTGATTAATGAGTTTGCCGACCACTGAACCAGGAGGTCACAGTTAGATTTTCAGTCAGGACACATACCCAGGTTATGGGCTGGATCCCCAGTGGGGTATTGTGCATGAGGCAGCCAATCAATGACTCTCATATCAAGTGTTCCTTCCTCTCTGAAATCAGTGTGTGTGTGTGTGTGTGTGTGTGTGTGTGTGTGTGTATGGAGAGAGAGAGAGAGAGAGAGAGAGAGAGAGAGAGAGAGAGAGAGAGAGAGCAAGCAGTTCCAACACTGCAAAGACCCCTTACGTCCTTTTATAGCCACACTTACCACCTTTGTGCCCTTTCTCCCTGTCCCAAATCCTGGGCAACCACTAATCTGTCCTGTGTTTTGAAAATTTTGGAATTTCAAAATGTCATATGAATAGAATTGTATAATATATGACATTTGGGGATTGGCTTTTTTGCTCAGCATAATTCCTTGGAAATGCATTCAAGTTATTGTGTGTGTCAATGATTAGGTTTTTTATTACTAGGTGTTTTTTTCATATGTATGTACCATGTTTTGTTCACCTAATGAAGGCTGTATGGGCTGATTCTAGATTGTCTGTACAGGTAAGCTGCTATGATGAACATTCACATATAAGTTTTAGTGTGAACATAAGTTGTTGTTTTTTATTTCTCTGGATAAATGCCCAAGTATGCAAATGCTGAGTTATTTGGGTAATTGTATGTTTTGTTTTTAAAGAAAATGCCAAATTGTTTTCCAAAATGGCTATATGTGAGTAATTCAGTTTCTCCATATCTTGTTTTAAAATTTATCATTTTGTTGAAAGTATTACAGATGTGCCTCTCCCCCTATCGACCCCCTATAACCTGCAATAGCCCTTCTTAGGCCTTCACCACACTATTATCTGTGTCCATAGGCTGTTTTTCCATATCTTTGCCAGGATTTTGTGTCTCCCTGTTTTTTGTTTTTCATATGTTTTTATTTATTTTGGAGAGAGAGTGGGAGAGAGAAACATCAATGGTCCCTACATGGTCCCTACTGGGGATTGAGCCCGCAACCTGGACATGTGTGACCAGGTATGGAACCACCAACCTTTTGGTGCTGGGACAATTATCAACCAACTGAGCCTTACCTGCCAGGGCCCTGTTTTTTATATAGTCATCCAGACAGATGTGCAGTGATATCTATTAGGATTTTAATGTGCATTTCCCTGATGACTAATCATGTTAAACATTATTTCATGTGCTGCTTTTATTTATTTTTATTGCTGAGATGTTTATTTTCTATTTGTGCATTCTCTTTAGTGAAATATCTGTTTAAGTCTTCCGCCCATTTTCTAATCAGATTGTTTGTATTTTCACTGCTGAGTGTTGAAACTTGTTTATATATTGTAGATACCAGTTTTCAATAGTGTGTTTTGCATTTGTTTTCTCCAAGTCTGTAGCTTGTCTTGTCATCCTGTTCACATAGAGCAAAAGTTTAAAATTTGGAAAAAAGTCCTGACTTAGGCAATAAGCAGTTAGAGTTTTAAGTGTGGCTACTTGCATCATGGGAAATCAGAACTTCTTGGTGTCTTGGCCTCTTGGGTATATATATATATATATGTGAATTTTCTCTACCCTCCATTCAGGTGAATCTCAGACCTTGTTGGCAGCAGCTGTTGAAAGAGAACGTGCAGCTACGGAAGAACTCCTTGCCAACAAAATTCAGCTGTCTTCCATGGTGTCACAGAATTCTCTTTTAAGACAGGAAAACAGTAGATGTCAGGCCCAGCTAGAATCAGAGAAAAATAGGCTAAGAAAACTAGAAGATGAAAAAAATAGGTGAGCATATTTCTTGAGTTATTTTTTGGTACTTGATGGCATTTTAAAGCACTTAAAAACATGTGCTGTTGGCTTTTAGCTACATGGCCCTGAGAACTGGAAATAAATACTCTTAGTGTTTTCAGTTAAGATCATTAATAATAGGATATTACATCAAGACATAGTACTGGGATTCGTTGACTCTTGTATTATGAAAATTTTGTTGCATGTTGTATATGCACATTTTTTAGAGAAAAGATTCATTGCTTTAATCAGATTTGTTAAAGGAGTCTGTGTGACCAGAAAATAGTTTCGAAACCTGTTGTATTTATTTTTATATTACAAGGGTTTTAGCAGTGTTTCAGTCTTTCTAAATAAATGTACTGGTTCTTTGGAAACCACAAGCTATAAAATACATCCACCTGAAATTATATTAGGCTATCTTTATATAAAGGCTATGATTAGTTCATTTTTACCCTCAGTTCTTTCTTGGAAATTTTACTTTTAAAAATGTAGTCAAGTAAAAATGATTTATTAAGTATGAACTTTTTAAAAAAATATATTTTATTGATTTTTTACAGAGGAAGGGAGAGGGATAGAGAGGTAGAAACATCGACGAGAGAGACATCGATCAGCCGCCTCCTGCACGCCCCCCACTGAGGATGTGCCCACGACCAAGATCCATGCCCTTGACCAGAATTGAACCCGGGACCCTTCAATCCGCAGGCCGATGTTCTGTCCACTGAGCCAAACCAGTTTCGGCAATATCTGAACTTTTGCAAACATTTTCATTGGATCCCCTAATAAACTTTTGCAGAAGCTGAACATATTATGAAATGATTGCATTCAAATTTTTTTTAAGGAAATCTCTTTGTAAGTGAAATCTTAACCCAAAGCACTGATATATATAATACACAATAGTAGTAGTTTGGCTTCTGAGTAAAACCCACGTCATCTGGAAAAAAGCAGTAGGAAAATCAGTCTGGTAATAAAAATGACTATTTGTAGCTGAAGTTAATAAAGTAGTGAGTTTTTGTAGCTGGAGTTAATAAAGTAGTGAGTTTTTAATAGTCTGTACTATCATCTTTTTTGTTTTGTTTCATTCCTTCTGGCTTAATAGGTACCAGGTTGAATTAGAAAACCTAAAAGATGATTATGTGAGAACACTTGAAGAGACAAGGAAAGAAAAGGTATGTATTTCTATTAGTCGTTCGATCATCTCTTAGGGCTAGGGGATGGTAGCAAACCAATGACAAGATGAAATGAGTGAGGCTTACTGCTTTTGGGACTGACTCTTTATAGACAAATAGGGTCTATACTTCATGCTCCTAATTTTCAGATTGACTTTTGGGAATGATTTAGTATCATAAAAATTATCTAACTGTATTTTTCTCCATTAGACTCTGTTGAACAGTCAGCTAGAAATGGAGAAAATGAAAGTTGAACAAGAAAGGAAGAAAGCCATTTTTACTCAAGAAGCAATAAAAGAAAAGGTATGAATTTTTTAGTGTAACCGGTTAGTAGCTGTTGTGATAATCATTGTTTTTAATTTTAGTTGCACTTTATAAATAACATTTCTTATGTCTAAAATCAGTAGCATGGTGAATTCTAGTAATGTAATCAGTGTCTTGTTCAGAGTAGATCCAAAATAATTCGAGTTTATCCAGACAGATCTGTGATTTCTAGGATTTGAATTGTAGAACCTCTTTAAAAGTGAGTTTGCTGCTGAAACCAGTTTGGCTCAGTGGATAGAGCATTAGCCTGTGGACTGAAAGGTCCCAGGTCCGATTCCAGTCAAGGGCATGTAACTTGGTTGTGGGCACGTTGGCAGCTGATTGATGTTTCTCTCTCATCGATGTTTCTAATTCTCTCCCTTCCTCTCTGTAAAAAATCAATAAAATATATATTTTTTTAAAAAGTGAGTTTTCTATGTTTAAAAGATTGGCATGTACTCGGTAGTTAGAATAATATTATAGAAACTACCTGTAATAACATTGAAATTACCTTTTAAATTTATTTGGAATTTAAAAAAATACACTAAAAATAAAATGGATAAGCCAGAAACTTTTTATGATTTATAAAACTCATTGGTAATCTTATTCTATAAATAGGCTTACCTCCACCAGCGTGGCTCAATGGTTGAGCGTCAGCCTATGAACCAAGAGGTCAAAGTTCGATTCCTAGTCAGGGCACAGGCCCAGGTTATGGGCTCGATCCCTGGTGTGTGGGGCATGCAGGAACAGCCGATCAATGATTCTCTCTTATCACTGATGTTTCTCTCTCTCTCTCTCTCTCTTGCCCTCTTTCCCTCCCCACCCCACATCTCCTCTCTCCCTTTCTTTCTCTCCCTCTCCCTTTCTTTCTGAAATCAATTAAAAAAGAAAGAAAGAGTTTTAATCTGCACTGACTATTGTGTCTCAGTGGTTATAGCGTCAGCTCACGCATTGAAGGTTCAATTCCCAGTCAAGGGCAGGTACCTGGGTTGCAGGTTAAACCCCTAGTCCTAATTGGGCTGCATGCTGGGAGCAGCCAATTGATGTCTATCTCTCACATTGATGTTTCTCTGTCTCTCTCATTCTTTTCTTCTTCCCTTTCCTCCCTCCCTTCTTACTCTATCTAACAATCAGTGCAAAAAATATTTTCAGGTGAGAATTAATAACAACAAAAGAAGAAATAGGTTATAAATATGAAGCAATATTCATATAATTGTTTTAACGAGAATATTTTAGCCCTAGCTGGTTTTGCTCAGTGGATAGAGCATTGGCCTGTGGACTGAAGGGTCCTGGGTTCAATTCCAGCCAGAGGCACATGCCTAGATTGTGGGCTTTGCAGGAGGCAGCTGACCAATGATTCTCATCATTGATGTTTCTATTTCTCTCTCCCTCTCCCTCTCCCTTCCTCTCTGAAATCAATAAAAGACAAAATATTTTAAAAATACATTTGCATTCCATTAAAAATCAAATTATGTTGTTGCAATATACATGAGTCCCTAGATGATTTGACCAAATCTGTCTATACTTTTAGATTACTAAACATTGAGCCTTGCAAGGGTAAGACTTCAGAAATTATATCTAACATTTTATGAGGAAGTTAGAATGAGTCTTTGTTGTCATTAATCCTAGAAAAGTTTCTTGTTTTTTTTATTTATCACTTTGCTCTTTAATCCAAACTGAATTTTTTTTTACTTCTTAAAGGAACGGAAACCATTTTCTATTTCTAGCACACCCACAATGTCACGATCAAGTTCAATAAGTGGAGTTGAGATGGCAGGGCTGCAAACATCTTTCCTGTCTCAGGTGATATTTTACTTCCTGTATGTGTGTGTATCAAAACTGAATAATGATGAATGTGCAGGTAGTAGTTAGCTTGTCTCCATGATCTTGCCATTTTATAGGCAGTTTCATCTGAATATTTGTGAAACTCAAGAAGTATAGATGATTTTGTGCCTTTGAGAGTTAGACATTTTAAAGCAAAAATTGACAGAATCATTGTTTTGAACCATATAAGGGAATACAGTCTATACTATCTGAATAACTATGTGTTTTCTTAACATAGGATGAGCCTCATGATCTCTCACTTGGACCAATGTCTGTATCAGCAAATGGAAGCAATCTTTATGAGGCTGTAAGGATGGGGGCAGGATCCAGCATTATCGAAAATCTACAGTCTCAGCTACAACTAAGGGAAGGAGAAATTACTCATTTACAGGTATTGGAAAATGAAATATGCTGTAGAAAATTTGAGGACCAATAAGTAAACCTGAATTTATATTCACCTGAATTCTGAGCAAGTTTAGAAATAAAATGAAATAATGGCATGTGAAGACCAAAATGTATCACATGTATTAATGATAAGGGTTAGTTAGAGAAATTCACCAAGGATAACAGCCAAGTGAGCCTGCTGAAGGCCAGAATTGGGGAGACTTGCTTAACTCTGTCCTGGGAAATGCTGGGCTGGAATTGGCCTCCCCAGGTGGGGTAGCTGCCCAAGTAAGATGTAGGCATCAGAGCAGAGCACTCCTTTCAAGAAGCTTTCCATACAGGCTGCGGGAGCTGAGTTGCGGTCGCAGGAGGAGAAACCAAGTTAGTGGCATAGGTAAATACCTAAACTGCTGCCTCGCACAACAATTTCAGAACCATAACTAAAAGAACAGACATCATCCAAAACCACAGGAAAGCTGGCTGAGTGGAAATTCGACAACTAGAAGGAAAGAGAGGGGCTCGCAGAGACTTAGAAGAGCTGCAAAAAGCTGAGGTACGGAGACATGCGCATGGAGAGAGCAGGCAGCAGAGTGCCTGGCTGGCTTCCTCTGGCAGAAGGGAGATGGAGACTCCTGACAGCACTGAACCCCTTATCTGACTGCACTGAACCCCAGTTCTGGGCAAGACTCATATGGGGGGGAATCTGGACGGTCATGAAAAGGGAGGAGTGCATAGAAATTTAGGGGAGCTGTGAAAGAGCAGAGGTCTGGGGGCACCCACACCACTGCATGCGGAGAGAATGGCCTGTAGATTGCTCCCAACTGCGCTGAACTCCACTTCTGACTGCACTGAACCCCAGGTTCGGGCAAGACCCTGGGGATCCAGATTCATATGGGTCCTGGAGCACCAGGGAAAGGCAGAGGTCTAAAGGCACATGTGATTACAGAGGACTGCAGTGATTACCGAGAGACACTTGAGACCAAAGGGCTGCGTAGGGTAGGGCTGACTGGAAGCCAAGACTTAGCCCTGAGACTCCACCCCATCCAAGTTCAACAGAGAGGCTTTTGCAGTTTTGCAAGTCTTATATCATAAGGCTGACTCCAGCACAGAAGTTTTCCTGGCATAGCGAAAATGCAGAGACAAAGAAACAGATCACAAACAAAAGAAATGGAGGAAAACAAATGACTTGATATAGAGTTCCATACCACGGTTATAAGGTTTATCAAGAATTTCCTAGGAAAAATGGATAAATTTAGCGAGACCCAGGAGGAGATGAAAAAGGACCAACTAGAAATTAAAGATACACTGACTGAAATAAAAAATTCAGAGACCTAACAGCAGACTAGAGGAATGCAAGAATCAAGTTAAAGATTTGAAATACAAAGAAGCAGAAAACACTCAACTGGAAAAGCAAGAAGAAAAAAGAATCCAAAAATTTGAAGATAGTGTAAGGAGCCTCTGGAACAGCTTCAAGCGTACCACATCAGAATTATTGTGGTGCCAGAATAAGAGAGAGTAGATACTGAAAATCTATTTGAAGAAATAATTACTGAAAGCTTCCCACATCTGGTGAAAGAAATAGACTTACAAGTCCAGGAAGCACACAGAACCCCAAATAAAAGGAATCCAAAGAGGACCACACCAAGACACATCATAATTAAAATGCCAAGAGCAAAAGACGAAGAGAAAATATTAAAAGCAGCAAGAGAAAAACAGTTAATTACCTACGAGGGAGCACCCATACAACTGTCAGCTGATTTCTTAACAGAAACTGCAGACCAGATGGGAGTGGCAAGAAACATTCAAAGTGATGAATAGCAAGAACCTACCACCACCAAGATTATTCTACCCAGCAAAGCTATCATTCAGAATTGAAGGGCAGATAAAGAGCTTCATAGATAAGGAAAAGCTAAAGGAGTTCATCAACACCAAATCAGTATTATATGACATGCTGAAAGGTACTCTTTTAAGAAAAGGAAGAAGAAAAAAGGTAAAGATAAAAATTATGAATAACAAATACATATCTATCAACAAGTGAATCTAAAAAATGAATAAAAAATCTGATGAACAGAATAAACTGGTGAATATAACAGAATCAGGAACATAGAAAGGGAGTTGTCTGATGATTCTCAGGGGGATAGGGGCGGGGAGAGACTGGACAAAAATCATACACCTATGGATGAGGACAATGCGGGTGGAGGTAAGGGCAGAGGGAGGGGTGGGAGCCAGGTGGGGAGGAGCTCTGGGGGGAAAAAAGAGGAACAAATGTAACAATCTGAATAATAAAGGTTTATTAAAAAAAAAAAAAAAACTTTCCACACATTAAAAAGAAAAGCTGTTGCCCAGGTGGCATGGCTCAGTGATTGATTGTCAACCCAGGGATCAAAATGTCACTGTTTTGATTACTAGTCGGGGCCCATGCCCTGGTTACGGGCTCGATCCTCAGTAGGGGTATACAGGATGTTGCCTAGCAGTGATTCTTTCTGATCACTGATGTCTCTGTCTCTCTCTCCCTCTACCCTCTTTAAAAAATCAATAAATAAAACATAGTTTAAATAAAAAGGAAGCTGCTGATCTGAACATATAAATTGCTCTGATTCCCTGTGAGGAATGAGTAGAGAGGTTAGAACTACAACCTTGTACACATGAAAGTAAACATCCTAAGTGGGAAGGGAGGAGCCGCTCATCATATCTTGACTTTTAAAATATAATGTAGTGAGAAATGTTAAAATGTTTAACCTATTTTTTGTTAAACTTGTTATACTCATAAGTAAAACTTTCCTCATTTATTCCCATTGTATGACTTTAGTAAATTGAAAATATTACTCTATTAAATAAGATCTTGAATTGGGAAAAAATATTAAAACTAAAATCTTAATACTCATGTTTATAAAGCCCAGAATGCTATGCTTGAGGGACCAAATGAACATTTTTGGTAGTCTGTCAATTTGATCTACACAGTTGGAGATACAGAAAGTATGGTTTTATTTCTCAGGGATTTTGTAGTAATTTAGAATAACTGAAATATATGCTATTTCTTTAGATTAGAGAAAAATACAAGGTTGCATAGTTCAAACAGATGATTGAATTCTCTTTAGTTCTTTGTCTTATCGTGGTACACCTCTGAAGAAAGTTGAAACCATTTTTTTGTCACTATTTCCTTTTACTTAAGACCTACCTCATGGTTATATGCTGTTATATTTTTCTTTAAAAATAACATATTAAATATGTTTACATTAGTAAGAACGTTAAACGAGATATATTTTTATTTAAATTTCTTTCTGATAATGTTTCTCAGGTAGAAATTGGCAGTCTAGAAAAAACACGCTCCATAATGGCTGAAGAGCTAGTTAAATTAACAAATCAAAACGATGAACTGGAAGAGAAAGTGAAGGAGATACCCAAACTTCGAACTCAGCTAAGAGTAAGTATTCTTCACTTAAGGTGAACCTAAGATATTTTAATCCTGATATTTTTAATTTATGTAAAATGTATATATGTTAATAACTTATTTGAAAATTAGAGTATTAGTATTTCAGTAAATAACTTTAAAGGTAAATCTTCTATCTTGTCTTATTATACAATCAGAACATTTTTCACAATCATGTTTAATCTCATTTGGAAAATAACTAGATTTTATTTGGCCAAGGATCATTTATAAAACACTTAAGTAGTATCTCCATACTACTAATTTATTGATGTGTGTGTGTATGTGTGTGTGTGTGTATATATATATATATCACAATTAGCATATTTGGTATTAGTAGTCACTATTAAGCCATATTTAATTTGGGTAAATGCCAGGTAATACTTAAACCACAATGAACCAAAGGGACTAAAATATCATCAGATATGCTTCAATTAATGGAAGAAATCACTGATTAGGCTATATATATGGGGAAAATTGCAGATTTAGTGGAGAGATATGGTAAGATTGATAGCCATTTGCCCAGCCAGTGTGGCTCAGTAGTTGAACTATGAACCAGGAGGTCACAGTTCAGGTGGTGGGCACATGCCTAGGTGGTGGGCTCGATCCCCAGTGGGGCGCATGCAGGAGTCAGCTGATCTATGATTCTCTCTCATCATTGGTGTTTCTATTCCTCTTTTCCCTCTCCCTTCCTCTCCAAAATAAATAAAAATAGATTAAAGGGGGAGAGGGGGAGCTGTAAGAGATCAACCGAAAGACTTGTATTCATGTCTATAATCATAACCAAGGGATACAATACACTGGGTGGGGGGCAGGTGAGGGCATGTACTGGGGGGGGGGGAAGGCTGGGAGGAGATCAATCGGGGGGGGGAAGGAGACATATGTACTACTATTTGTAATACTTTATAAACAATAAAAAAAAAGAAAAAGTGTATTAAAAACCCTAAATTAGATGTTTTGGTTTTTTAGCATTTGTAAATATTTAATTAGCATCTATTGCATTAAAAATATTAAACATCTACATATTCAGGATTATCTTGTTTTTGTTGAAGATTTTCACTGAAAAATGTGAATACCCCATATGTTTCTTTTCTGGATGGATAATGATTTATTCTAAAATTCTAAAGATCTTTGGGTTTTTGCTTTATTCCTGTGTAAAGCTTAACAATTTTATTTGGAGACAATGAAGAATAAATATAAGAGGCCCAGTACCATTCTGATAGGAATAATAGCCCTGGGTGATCACAGATCATCAGACAAGAAATGCAATTCAGATAAAAAAAATTAACAGAATGAAATGAAAATGTATTTCTCATTGCTTTAGAACAGTGGTTGGCAAACTCATTAGTCAATAGAGCCAAATATCAATAGTATAATGATTGAAATTTCTTTTGAGAGCCAAACTTCTTAAACTTAAACTTCTTTTAATGCCACTTCTTTAAAATAGACTTGCCCAGACTGTGGTATTTTGTGGAAGAGCCATACTCAAGGGGCCAAAGAGCCGCATGTGGTTTGCGAGGCACAGTTTGCCGGCTTTCGGATATCTCTATGTACATTTGACACACTGATGCTTTTGTCTTAGGGTAATCTACTCCATGTCCTTGTAGGACATGAAAACACAGTTTTAACAAGAAGCTGTGAATTGATCCCTAGGTACTGATGGGAGAATTTGTTATGGAATTAGGAATGGGGTGGTTTATTCTTGTACTAGAGGCCCAGTGCACTAATTCATGCACTGGTGGAGTCCCTAGGCCTTGCCTGTGGGATCATCCTGAACCGGCTCTCCCAACATCCCCCAAGGGGCCCTGGATTGAGAGAGGGCAACAGGCTAGACCAAGGAACCCCACTGGTGCACGATCGGGGCCAAAAAGGGACGTGGAAGGTTGGCCTGCTGGGGAGGGACTATGAGAGGGCTCCAGGGCATGTCCAGTCCATCTCGCTCAGTCCAGATCAGCCAGACCCCAGCAGCAAGCTAATCTACCGGTCAGAGCATCTGCCCCTTTGGTGGTCAGTGTACATCATTATAGTGAGCAATTAGCCGCCTTAACATTAGCATATTACGCTTTGATTGGTTGAATTGCCAATGGGTCAACCGGACACTTAGCATTATTAGGCTTTTATATAGGAATTAGGTCTTCCATTATTTTCATTTCTGTATGTCTTGTGTTGTTTCTGGCTCTGCTCCAATGCTTTCCATGCTGTCTGGCATCCTAGAAAGTGAGGGTTTTTTTCTGCATTTGCAAACACTTTCCAAATGGTGGGGGCACTAACCATCAGCAGTGTGAGCATGAGAGTCCCCATGCCTGTGCTGAAGCAGCAATTGAAATACTGATCTGGAGTGGACTAATGTATTTATTTTGAAAAATCACTGACTACTTCCATGGCATGTGTTCAGATTTGGCTAGCATTTGTTTGTGCCTATTTTGTACTAGAATCGTATTTTACACTTAACATTTGTTATTTTAATTAAATTGTTCCTTGTAAACCCAACTCAGCAGAAGGGCATATATTATTACCTAAAATTCAGAAATGAGCAATGAACTTGTTTCTGTTAATACAAGCATAAGTGATAGTCAAGTTTCAATGTTCTAAGCCTCATGATGGATACTTCATTTTATTTTTTATTTAAATAATTTATAAGCTTTATTTAAATATACTGTTTTTATTGTTTTATTAAAGCTACATGTCCTTATAATTTTAATAGTATAAATAGTAAAATTAAGATTGTATTTCTGCCACCTAGAGGCAACCATTATTAACTCATTTCTGTATTAGCTTTTAGCCTTTTTTAGGGCGTGTGTGTATATGTGGTGTGCATGCATGTACTATTTTAATGTATTTGGGTTCATACTATAAATACATTTTATATTCTACTCTTAATTACTTGCTATTGTATTGTGAAAATGTTTCCATATTGTTAAATTTCCCCAAAGCATAGTTTTATGAATAATCTTATGGCTATATCATAATTTATTTAACTCCCTTGATGGTGGGTGTAGGGGTGGTTGTGAATTTTTTAACTTGATATTTAAAAGGTGCTATAAACAACTTTATGCATAAATCTCCACCAAAACATCTGGCTCTTGGTTTAGGCATGGGGTTACTGGGCCCTCATGTGCTTTTGTTTGATGCACCTGGAGAAATGGCTTTCTATACCAGGTGCTTCTTTGAGTCAGGACACAGGGTGTGTGGTGTCTTCACACTTTCTTTGGGGTTGACAGTGCGTGATTGTATGTTTGTATGTGTAGGGGACATATGTAGTAGTGAATACTACATTCTAATTCTTTTCAGATTTGCCTTTTTCTTAGTATAAATTCTTGCTAGACCCAAACCATAAACTGACCAGCTCTCAGTCTTAGTTTTGTTGGAAGTGGGAATTTCTCCTTTAAGATGGTCTTTACATGTATTTTAATAAGATGTCGGGAGCAGCTCAAAAATGCTAGCCAGAAATTATTTTAAAATTATATTTTATTGATTTTTTTTTTTTTTTACAGAGAGGAAGGGAAAGGAATAGAGAGTTAGAAACGTCGATCAGAGAGAAACGTCGATCAGCTGCCTCCTGTACGCCCCACTACTGGGGATGTGCCCGCAACTAAGGTACATGCCCTTGACCGGAATCAAACCTGGGACCTTTCAGTCTGCAGACCGGCGCTCTATCCACTGAGCCAAACTGGTTTTGGCCAGAAATTATTTTAATCTTAAAAACCCCTATCCTCCCAGGGTACTTTAAAGATTCTTTTGAAGGTAATCTTTGAAGTTTCTATAGAACTAAGTGTTTTCCTAAAAAGTCAAAAAATGTGGCATGACAAATATGCAAAATAAGTCTGTAGGGGGACAGAAGAGTGATTGCCGTGTGAATGGGTTTATTTTTAAAATTTTTTTTACTTGATATTTATTTCAACAGACTGGAGTATGAATTTAATTTTCCTAAGAGCTGACTATAATTTTACTTAGAATGTAATATATTTATTGGTGACTTGTTTATGATAATATAAGTATAATCAAGATGTTCTGTACAGTTACTTTACAAATTGTAAACAAATCTGTTTTGTAGGATTTGGATCAGAGATACAACACAATTCTGCAGATGTATGGAGAAAAAGCAGAAGAGGCAGAAGAACTGCGATTAGATCTTGAAGATGTAAAAAATATGTATAAGACTCAAATAGATGAACTTTTAAGACAGAGGCTCAGTTAACTTCTGAAAATTACATTCCCATCAAACTGAAAGTAATCATTTAATAACAAAATGCAGACTTTCAATAAATTCTCTTATGGAATTAGAAAGTGGAATTTATTATAGTTAAAAATTGAGGAAAGTTTTATAGTACCCAGTAATTGCAGTTAAATTATTTTGTGCAATATTTGAACTTTATTTTTGAAACTGTCTTTAAAGATTTATTTTTTAAAGAATCTTTTTGCCCCCCCCCCCCCCCCCACGAATAGCACCGAGATTTATTACTTTATCCTTATATCATATGGTTAGGGAAGAAGAATGATGTTCATACATTGTATTATAGATAAATATTATATCTATAATTTATATGTGTTTGTATATATTGAGAACATTTAATGAGTGATATTGACATATTGAAACTTTGAAATCTTTCACATTTAAATCTTCAACATTTCTAGTTACTGCTCATGAAAATAGACATTAGATGTTCAATTAAAAAATATGTTAAACTTCCTGTTATTAAATTTTGAACTGAATATTTTTCCTTTAAAGTAGAAGTGACACACAAGATTAAAGGATGAATAAATTAAAAACAGTTTTGTGTCCCTAGCCGGTTTGCTCAGTGGATAGAGCCTGCAGAGCAAAGGGTCCTAAGTTCGATTCCAGTCAAGGTCACATACCTTGATTGCAAGCTCCTGCTGGCCCAGGCCCTGCTCAGGGCTTGTGCAGGAGGCAACCAATTGATATGTTTCTCTCACATCAGTGTTTCTCTCTGTCTTTCCCTCTCTCTTCCACTCTCCTTAAAAATCAATAAAAAATATCTTCAGGTGAGGATTAACAAAACAAAAAAAAAGAACCTAAAAACTAAAAACATTTTTGTGGTCTATAAAGATTTATTTTACCCAGATTCCACAATTAAGTCTGTACAAATTGTGTTACTATCTGGAGAAAGCTAAGCTATGCAGTTATCTAGGCATGGTTGGATAATGAGGAAAATGTGCTCTTAGTGATTTGTGATGCTATCAGTAACATTTAAGCCATTTTGAAGAGGTTTTATTTTTACTACCCTATGAAATGAATCAACATAATAAAATTGTTAACATAATTTTTTCTTGAAAATTTTTTCACATTTTGTAAAATCTTATGGGTAGCACATTAAAAATGAAGGTTTCATATTACAGAACATTCATAACAAAAATAGAGAAACAGTAGGAATCAATTTAAATTTGACATTTGCAGTTCTGTATAATTTTATCATTTTATTTTTTTCTTGAACCTTTAAACACAAAAATAGTGCAAATAGCTTTAAAAAATAGCTATGCCTTCTTCCCAATGTTACTTTATTCAGAAGTTAACCAATGTGTGTTGTATACTTATGAAATATTATAATACCTTTTATTACTGAAAGTCATTTAGCTGTCTTTACTTACAAATAAAAGAATTCTCAACTGTGAGTTAAATGTTAAACACTAGAACTTTGGAATATAACTAGAAGTAAGCATGTTAAGGAATTGAATACTTTTCAGGGTAATTCAAGTGACATTTTTTTCTTTCCTTTTTGTAATCCAGACCCTATTTCTGGCACTAGATTTTTGATGTTTATTGAGCATTAGTATATATTCTTTCAGAGTGAGCCAAATTCATAAAATTATCTTTCTATATTTTAGTGGTAAGATGAGTGTAATCGCTTTTTGTTATCTTGATTTTTTTTTTTAATTCAGACTGACAGGAAATGGCAAGACTGATAGCAATAAGAAATCTACAGAATTAGAAGATATAGAAAACTTAAGTTGCAAAATTCTGACAAATGTTTGAAATTAGAAGTTTAGGAATTATGAAATTATTTTTAAAATATGCATTAGTAAGAAAAAAAACCCTAGTTGTGGGGAAAATTAAAATAAAACGATATCTTCTATTTTCATATTAAACATTCTGTTCTCTTAATCCTTCTTAACATTAATAAAACCAGTTCAAATTAAAACTTTAAAGTGTTTTCAGTTTATTTAATTAAAAAATTCAAAGCAGCTAATTTTGTCTCTGGCTGTATATTACCATATGTTGTTCTTTATCTGCAAATGAATAGTTGATATTCATACTGATCCTATTTTACTGTAAACTTAGATATCTCAATACATTTATAATTTGAGAAGTATACTAAATCAATTTCTTGATAGATTTCACTAAGTAAAAGAATATGTATTGAATATTGGTTGCCATATTTTGCTTTGTCATTAATGCTTCTCTATCCATATTCTAATAAAATAATATTTTAATGGATAAAAATATAGTTTGCAGTTAGATGTTTCTATTCTTTGAAGAAAACAGAAGGATACTACAAATCTTAACTTCAAGATTATGAAAGAAGAGTAAAAGAGGTATGAACATTATTTTTTATGTATAGACATCTAAGCACAGATACGAGGCATCCTTCCAATTCTGGGGAAACTAAGTTGAGGGTGCTTCTATTTTGAGAACTTCCAGTGTTACAGTATTTAGCACATGGAAGAATATATTGTGATTTAACATATTGTAAGTGTGGATAATTTCTGACCTAAGGAAACAGTTTTTGTAGTTAAATGAAAAGAATGTTCAGCCTAGTTGGTGTGGTTTAGTGGTTGAGCAGTCGATCTATATGATCCAGGAGGTCATAGTTCATTTCCCGATTAGGGCATATGCCTGGGTTGCAGGCTTGATTGCCAGTGTGGGGGGCTTGCAAGAGGCAGCTGATCAGTGATGCTCATCATTGATGTTTCTATTTCTTCCTCTCTAAAATCAATGAAAATACATTAAGAGAAAAAGAATGTTCAGGAAAAATTTGTTCTCACAATCCCTCAATTGGCATTTGATTTATTAATTGGGTTAATAATGAAAATTAGAAGTATATAATTTATAGTATTTAGAAATAGTATTAAGAAAACAAAATGTAGATAGTTTATCTTGTTTTACTTCTGTTTGTTTAGTATGTATACATTTTACTATTATACCATAATTTTTCATTTTTATTTAAAAAATTCTCACACCAAAACCGGTTTGGCTCTATGGATAGAGCCTTAACCTGCGGACTGAAAGGTTCCAGGTTCAATTCCAGTCAAGGGCATGTATCTTGGTTGTGGGCGCATCCCCAGTGGGGGTGTGCAGGAGATGGCCGATCGATGTCTCTCTCATCGATGTTTCTAACTATCTCTCTCCCTTCCTCTCTATAAAAAAATCAATAAAATACATTAAAAAAACAAAAAATTCTCACTATTAAATTTTAAATTACAAAATTTTGTAAAGGGCTGAAAGTATGATTAAACAACTAATTGATATAAACATTTTAATTTTAAATGAAATGTAAATAATAGCAAGGGTCTAATTTGAATAAAATTTTAAAAATAGTAATGTATTTCATTTTTGACTTAAAGTGGTCAATACCAATGAATGGAGCTGGTACTGTTTTATGAATATAACTTGTATAAGTTTGGAATTCATATTTTAAGAAAATGAGGATAAGCCCTAATTTTCTTAGGCATTATTAAGACTACTTGTATTAAGCATAGTTTTTCTAATTAAGATTTATTTTTGGAAAGCAATTTTAAGGCTTAATGATTGTTTATAACTGGCAATTACTGGAAGGATGATTTTTGTGACTTTTAAAAATCTTAAACAGTATCAAACTATCCTAAATGTCTTAAAATATTTCTATATTCAGATAATAGATAATGCTACCCTCTGTTTTTGAGTTTATATTGGGGCTTATATTCTTGAACTTTGCAACTTAATCCCTTAAGGTACTTGTAAACTATTGTAATCCGTGTTACCTTTTAGCAAACAAAGATCTTTTAACAAGATAATATGGAAATTAAAAGTATGTTCTTAATACTTATGTTTTCCCAAAACAAATAGCACACAAAAACCCCAGTATTTCAGTTGCAATGCAGAGAATTTACTCTATTACTGTCCAAAATTTATTCATCATACTGTCCTATTCCCTAGTAAGATACATTTAATTTTAGAATCCTCAAATAATCTATCTCTATATATAAAAGCCTAATCCACCAAACAACTGAATGACCAGTTGCTATGATGTGCACTGATGACGAGAAGGCAGACACTTAATGCAGGAGCTGCCCCTGGTGGTTAGTGCACTCCCACAGCCAACCTCCCCACTGTCTCCCCCTCTCCACCCACACACACATCAGTCCCAATTACTGACCAGGCCAGGGGACTCCATCTGTGCACAAATTTGTGCACCAGGCATCTAGTGAATAAGAGGTGTGAATGAAAAACTGGACAAGCTCAGGGGCTACTCAGCATGCCTGACAAGCCTGGTGACTGAGTAACCACATGGTGGTGTGGTCATAAATTCTTAGGTAGGTCATAATGGTAGTCATGCCTATAGTTTCCTTAGCAAAGGGGTTATCTTTGCCTCAAGTGAGCCCTGTGCATTGGTATTTTTTAAATTGAATTAGTTGGGATAACTGGTTAATACAAGTTTCAGGTGTGCATCATTATAATACATCATCTGTATATTGTGTACTCAACTTGAAGTTTAATCTCTTTCCATTACCATATAGTTGACCCATTTGGCCTCTTCATCCTCTCCTTGCTGCATTCCCCTCTGGTAACTATCATACTGTTGTCTGTGTGGGTTTGCTTTGTTTGTTCATTTGTTGCTGACCCAGAGCACATTGATGGGGTTGGTTAGTAAATGGTTTGCATATACTCTATTCCATACAAAATTCAGGAACACATATGATCCCAAGGAATTTGAAAAGGGATTGTATACCTACACTTAAATCAATATTTTGAAGTTGATGTCATTAATTGGCTTCATTTATTTTTTTATTTTTATTGATTTCAGAGAGGAAGGGAGAGGGGGGGAGAGAGAAACCATCAATGATGAGAATCATTGATTGGCTGTCTCCTGCACACTCCCTCCTGGGGACCAAGCCCACAACTCGGGCATATGCCCTTAACTGGAATTGAACCCAGGACCCTTCAGTCCACAGACTGATACTCTCCAAACCAACTTGTTAAAACATTATTTTAAATGACTGTAATTCATTTGAATCAACTAATAGGGAAGCTACACTTCCTGTACATAACAAAAGGCAAGTAAAGCAGAGAAAAGCATTTTCAAAAATTATCCTGCTGGCAAGTGTGGCTCGGTGGTTGAGCTTCAACCTATGACCTAGGAGGTTACGGTTGTGGATTCGATCCCTAGTGTAGGGTGTGCAGGCCACTAATCGATGATTCTCATCATTGATGTTTCTATGGCTTCCTCTCTTCCTCTCTGAAATCCATAAAAATACTAAAAAGAAATTACTTATTGGTATGAGGTGGGCAAAGTGTGAAATAGGCCAAGTCCTTTACAAAAAGAATAAATTAGTTAATACCGTAAAGTGATTCAGAACAATTACTGGCGCATGTCAAAAACCATGTGTTTTTGTGTTATTTGAAAAAAAAAAATCGATAACATTCCTAATTTAGCAGGTTATTAACGGAACTTGTAGCACCTAAAAACTTATTTTAAGAGCATATAAGCCTTTGGAGATGTGGTAGGCAATTGGATATGAGCAGAGCAAGAACAATGGGCCAGGTGCAGGTCACCAGATGGAAAGCCCTGGGTGCCTAGCAAAGGACAATGGTAGGGTGGGACCTCGCCCTCAGGGTGATCTTTTCTCCCCTAGCATTTGCGGATCATGCCTTTTGGACTCCCTGAATCTTTCCTCCCTAGAGGTAACATTTAGGCCTCAGTTATATTTCAACTCCAGGCTCAGGAAAGCAGCCAAACCTGACAAGTGACCCCAGGGTTGACCTCAGGACCAGCTGCATTAAATAATGACTCCTCTGCAGACTCAGACCCATTAATCAGTGGAGACCTAGACCCTGAAAGGACACCCCTGGAAAGCTGCTGAATATGCCATTGAAATCTTCCTTCAGGACTTCCCCTAACATCTCACCCTTAAAACCCTTAAGATGGAGGGCTCAGGAGTACAGGGAGCCTGCACGTATCTCCCCCACCACCCCAAGCAAGTGCCTTACCATCATCTTCCTCATTCCCAAGCTCCAAGGCCCCTTCCTTTATCTTAGTAACTGGTTTCCTAAGCCCATCTCTTCTGGAATTACTTCTTCTACCTCTGTGATTTACCAAATAAATGTTTCTTTTATTTGGGTCTTGGCTCTGATTTCTTTCTTAGCCAGAATTCAGGTTACCGAGGTTGCTGGACTCAGGTCCGGTCAGAGCCCACCCATCTAATACCTGCTGCCCACAACAGAAATAAACTGTTGTGTTAACTCATGATCGTATTACTTAATACTTGGTGACTTTCTGTGTCTGAGCATACGTTTACTCTGTGTCAACCTTCATGTAATCCGCAATTCAAGATGAGTCAGTGTTGATCAACTCTAGTATGCTCTATACCAGTGTGGCAGATGGAGGTTCAAAAAATGACACAATAAAAACAGTTAAAATAATTATAAAATAACAAAATGATAAAAATTAAACCACAAAATAGCATTAGAACTTGGCGAGTTTTCTGATAGTACGAAGAGAGGCAAGTATATTACATATAGTATGGACTCCAAAAAAATCTCTCCCCCAGAAAGTGCCCCAGCCTTGAAAGCCGCTTCGGTCTTAATTAAAGGAACAGTAAAAACCCGCCTCCATACCACGCAACCAGATGAAGCAGAGCCACTGTCCTGCCGTCCTGGACAGCGCCCGAGTGGGCAGTTCCGCTGCTCTCCCAGCTCTGCGGAGCCCGCACCCCAACCCAGCCAGGAGCGCTGGGAGCAACGGCCCGCCCCGCCGCCCCGCCGCCCCGCCGCCCCGCCGCCCCGCCGCCCCGCCGCCCCGCCGCCCCGCCCGCGTGGGCTGGCGGAGCAGGGCTCCCTGGCGCCCCCTGGCCCGGCGGGGCGCGGCGCGGTTTCCGCTGAGCCGCAGTGGCGAGTTCTGGCTCCCTCCTCCCGAGCAGCGGCCTCTCCTCCAGCTGGGCCCTGACTCCCCGGCTCAGGTGGGACTCGCCCCTCGACCCGCGGCGCCTTCACCACCCTCTTCTCTTGCTCCCCTTCCCTTCCCGCGGCGGCCGGGCTGCGCGCCCCGGATCCCAGCGCCTGATCTCCCGGCGCGGCTCCCAAGCAGACTGCAGCCTCCCCGGCCCCGAGCTCTTGGCCCCTTCTGGGTGCGGGCGGCGCGCGTGGCCCTCAGGTGTCCAAGGACTAGGTCGGCGGGTGCGGCGTGCGGAACAGGGTGCGGGCGGGCCAGGATCGGAGTCCCCGAGGCAGCCCTGCAGGGCCCAGGTGTGGAACCCGAGCGCTGCTGGGTGGCCGCGGAATGGCGCTCGCGCTGACTCCGCTGCCCTGGTTCCTGGTTGACGTTCTCGCCGAGCTTCAGGCATCCCCGCCGGGCAGCCCGGCCGCTCACCCGGCCATCCGCCGCCCGCCAGGTTCCGGGCACCGCGGGGGCGAGCGCTCAGGGGTCACTGTTTCAGATGCCTGTAGCTTCCCATTTGTCCATGCATCCTTGAAGCTTTCCCGTCTGTCTCGGAGCATCGCCCCAGTTCACCCACTGCGGTCCCCGTCAGCCGCAGCATTTCCTCTCTCATCATCTGCTTTTCCGCTTCCTCTTGTCTCCTTTAGGCCTTTGGAAATACACTCAGGGGATGCAGGAGTGGAGGGAGCGGCCGCTTTGAGCTGAAGGAAAAAGTAGCTCAGCTGCTAAAGCTTCCATCAGCCTGAGAAGGCCCCGCACCCCCCGCTCCCCGGGGCCTGTGGAGGACTCCACACCCAGACTGCCTCCACCAGGCCTCAGGGTGTGCCTCCTTGCACCAGCAGCCACCTGCCTCTAGCTTATGCAAGTGGGTTATGTGCCCTCCGCGAAGCCAGGCTTCTGATCTGATTTAGATTTTCTCATGACTGAAGCATTACCCCTCCGTGGATCCGTGGGTTTAGTTATGTCTAGAGCTCAGTCCAGGACAATACACATGGACAACCCAAGGGCAGGAGAACTTGTTCACAACAATGACTTTATTTCTGGGGAGGATGAGTTAAAGGATAGGATATCTGGCCTCTTGCACAGGGACGCTCCAGTCCAGTCACTGTGATTCAGTGAGGGGTTACTAGGTTGAGAGCAGGCAAGTTGTTTGCTGTAGGAATGCTTATCTGCCTGTAGCAGTTGATACCTGTGTACAGCGGGCATCTCCTTTCCGCTCAGCTCGAGGTTGGTACCTGTAACTCTGAGTGTGGTTTCATTAAGGCAAAAAGAGCACCAGCAACAAGACCTTTTAGTTAGGCCTTAGCTCACTAAATGCCAGACCCTTTACTTACAGGTTATTTTATCAAATTGTTTTCTCTCTCACTATTTCCATGGACTCAGAATATCACCTGGGTAGTAAAATCTACATCTGCATCTTTGTAAGGGAATGTGTTTCATTTCTGACAGGCTTTATATATCTGAAACATTACAACAGCTGCTGGAGGGTTTTGAGGATTAAAGTGTTAAATATGTTCATTATAAGATACTATTACTATTTAAAACTATTTTTATTGATTTCAGAGAAGAAGAAAGAGAGAGAGAAATATCAATAGTGAGAGAGAACCATTGATCAGCTGCCTCCTGCGTGCCCCACACTGGGGATCAAGCTCTCAACCTGGGCAAATGCCCTCACTGGAAATTGAATCATGATCATAGATCAATGCTCAACCACTGAGCCATGCCAGTTGAGCGATACTATTACTATTAAATGTTCTTTTTGTAAAGATTTTTAAATTGAGTTTTAGGGAGAAAGTGAGAGTGAGAAAGAAAGATCAATGTGAGAGTGAAATCCTTATTAGCTGCCTCCCACATACCCCCTATTAGGGATCAAGCCTACAATCGGGGCATGTACCCTGACTTAGAATCGAACCCACAACCTTTGGTTGCACAGGACATACCTAACCAACTGAGCCACACTGGCCAGGGCTAATTTATACTTTTAAATTTTATAAACTTGCGATCAACTTCCTGTTTGATAAAAGTCCTAACCAAAAAGATAATTTAGATCACCCTTCAACAGATAACAGTATACCCTAGCTCTACCTACAAGAAAATTGGAGTTTACACTCCAGAGGGAAAGGGTCTCTCCTTGGTGTCCCTCCTGTCCGGAGGTGACCTGCTGGCCTTGGAAGCTGGGGCTTAATGGAGCAGAGCAATCTGCTTCTGAAAGCCCCTTCTTTATCGCCCACAGTGAACAAACACTGATTTTGAAAGTTGAGTTTCCCAGTGTGTCCCCGTGACAGCAGACCTAGGCAGGAGCAGCTAAAGTGTATAGAGCTCCATGACCTTGTGGAAAGAGCACTATTTTTAAATAGAGAAGATACCACTAAAGTGAACCGAGAAGATTATTGTCTGTGGTATTTTGTCTATGATACTGTGATTATTATCTACCAGAGGCACGAGTTTGTGCATGGATGGGTCCCAAGGGAGTAGAGGGAACTAGGACATGATTGGCCCTCTGGGTGGGCAATGGGATGCCCTTACCAGCCTGGGATCCGCTCCATTCTGCTGACATTTGTACCGGTTGTCTGGAGCCATCTGGCAGTGCTTTTTTATTGTTTCTTCCTTATGGAGCATCTAGGGAGGGGAAGCAGCATGGTGCCTGAAGCTGACTTCCAGGAGGCTGGCAGCGCTGTCAGGATAGTGCCAGTGGTGCTGGTTCATCAGTCCCTGGCCCATTCTCCAGAGATCAGAACTGCAGGACTATTGAGGGAGGGAGTGGCTGCTGCCAGGCTGGTGGGCCATGGGAGAGGTCTGTCAGCTGAGTGGCACTCCTGCTGTGAGAGCACACTGATCACCAGGGGGCAGCTCCTGCATTGAGCATCTGCCCCCAGTGTTCAGTGCATGTCATAATGACTGGTCATTCCAGTTGTTCCAGTTGTTAGATCACTTAGGCTTTTATATATACTATTTTACTAGAGGCCCAGTGAACGAAATTGATGCATTGGGGTGGGAGGAGTCCTTCAGCCTGGCCTGTGCCCTCTCACAGTCTGGGAGCCCTGTGATCCATCACCCCAAAGAGGTAGGCCCTGCCCACCTGGTCAGGGCTCCATGATGGATTCCCCTGCAGAGGGAGGCAATGCCCACCCACCACAGACCACCAGTCAATGGCCTGGGTCTCCCTCTTTGGGATGATCATGAAGTCCCCCGACTGATCAATTGCCCCACTGGCCAGTGGCCTGGACGATCATGGGGTGATGGCTGGCCCCCCAACCAATCTCATAGCACCTGCCTTGGCTGGCTTAACGCCAGTGGGTGTCATAGTGTTGTCATCTGGAAAGTCGTCCAGAAGGGAGTTCGAGTGCCTGGTCTAATTAGCACTTTATGCTTTTATTATTACAGATTATTATAGATTGATGATATATAGGGATATCTGTTCCAAGAGATTTAGATGGGGAGAGTGGAAGTACACTGAGGTCTGTAACCGATATCTCTTCACAATTCTGAGCAGGACAGGGAGAGCATTGGGAAGAGCCTCGGGGAGGCAGACCGCCTGGATTTCACTCCTGGAGTTTCCAAGGAGTGAAACTCTTACTACCATCATAGCTTGTTATACACCCAGGAGCATGTTAGCTTCACAAGGGCAGGGAGGGAGTCCAGTTCCTGACTGCGTGCTTGTTGCTGCATCCTCAGTGCCAACTCCCTGGCGCGTGGTGTACTTGCTCATGCTAGTTATATTATCATCTCACTCAGCACGTGCCCTGGCTCCGAGCCATGGAACTTCTTTTCCTTTGTCTTTCTGGCCTGTGTCCCTGCTCCTCATCATTCAGGTCTCAGCTCAGATGTTATTGAGCACCCTGCACCCCATCCAACATGGCTTTAAACATTTGCTTTATTTTATTATTTTAAAAATATAGTTTTATTGCCGAGACCGGTTTGGTTCAGTGGATAGAGCGTCAGCCTGCGGACTGAAAGGTCCCAGGTTCGATTCCAGTCAGGGGCATGTACCTTGCTTGTGGGCACATCTCCACTGTGGGGCGTGCAGGAGGCGGCTGATCGATGTCTCTCTCTCATCGATGTTTCTGACTTTCTATCTCTTTCCCTTCCTCTCTGTAAAAAATCAATAAAATATATTAAAAAATATATATAGTTTTATTGATTTCAGAGAGGAAGAGAGAGAAACATCAATGATGAGAGAGAGTCATTGATTGGCTGCCTTCTGAATGCCTCACACCGGGGATCAAGGATCGGGGATTGAGCCCCCAACCTTAGGTGCTCTGACTGGGCATTGAATTGTGACCTCTTGGTTCATCGGTCGAGGCTCAACCACTGAGTCACGCCAACCAGGCTAAATGTTTACTTAATGTTTAGTTTAACAAACCAGTTACATCTAAACACTTTACCAATATTTAATGCATAGCCCAATGAGGAAGGCTTATTATAATTTCCATTTTACAGGTGGAAAAGCTGAGGTACAGAAAAGTTAAATAACTTGCTCAAGGTCATACAGCTTAGGAAGCTGCATCTGGATTAAAACCTAGTTGGTCCAGTTTTAAAGTCCAAGTTCTTAACTATGTTATGCTATGTTGTCTATCATATTTCTTTTATTTCAGGCATTAGCAAACTGGGTCATATTAAGGCCTTCCTCCAATTTTCGTAAATAAAGTTTTATTAGAACAGCCACCCCGCTACCTCCTTCTGCTGCTTTCCTGCCAAAGGCACCAGTGGAGTAGTCGTCACAGAGACTGTTCAACCTGCGAATGCAAAGTAGAATTGGCCCTTCGCAGAAAAAGGTCACTGGCCCCTTGAAAAAAGGTCACCAGCCCCTGGGTTACTTGAGTCATAGCCCCAGTCACCATCTGAAGTTGTGTGTTGTTTATTTTTTGTCTCTTGCACTAGGTTACAAGCTCCAGGAGAGCAGAGGTTTTCTTGCTTTGTTCTCCCCTGTATTCTTAGCTCTGATAAGAAAAAAAATATTCTGAAATGTTCTCAATTAAATTATAGCAGCTGGAGAGCAAGAGAAAGAGAGCTGTTAGTCTGAGAATGGCTATGGGCCTGCTAACAAAAACCTAGTCACAGTCTTGTTTTACCTGTTGGGATTTCGGATTAATTTCCAGGTGGGTACTCTGCAGATTGTTTTAGCCAGGCACCATCTAATCTCAGGAACCCCCGCTTCTCCCAGCCAGCCCATGGGCGCTGGCATTTTCCTACAGACTGGCTGTCTCCTGCAGGGGCGTCACCGTCCCCACTGCTTTGCCTGTAACTCCTGTAAATTCTTCCGGACCACTTCCTTCTTTCCCTGCCCCTCCTGGATGTATAATGATGCTTGCGAAACTCCAGGAGGACAGACATGTTTTATCTTGCATGCTGCTTCAGGTTTTGACTCCATGCCCCAAAACCCATCTTCATTTTGGCTAGCTTTTTTGGCTCAAGAAACCTTACTTTTCAAAAGATTTGTAAAAAAGATAAAGACTTGTAATAAAGATAATTTTTTTAAAAAGTAAAAAGATTTGCACCATGGAAATTGAAAAGTTTTAGTGTAACAGCTCCTTAAACAGTGTCTGGCACATAACAGCTGCATAATAAATGCTGTATTTATGGAATAAAGGGACATTATGCAGTGATGTAGCAAAGTTCATTGTAATTATGCTGAGCAATGCCCCCTTTGATTGTTAAAGGATATGTTTTGAGGAATGTGTTTACAATTTGATCTCTAGGTTTGGAGGCTGCAATGTTAATGCTGCTTGTCTTTGGAATGTTGCTTCATGACCTCCCACTGAGTTGCCCTGAGAAGGCTTCATCCCAGGTGGGGGTCGAGGACACCCAGGGCGGGCCTTGGTTTGACTATGCCAGCATCCACCTGCCAGAGGAGCACATCCCCTTCTTTTTGCACAATAATGGGCATGTTGCCAGCATCTGTAAGAAAGATGCATACTGTCCTTATAAGGTAAGTTACTTCCCTTGTTTATTAAAGCATGCAGTTTAGACTAGTTTACTAATTCTGCTTTACAACTTGAACTTGAAGGTAGCATTTTATCTTTTGGTTTTAAGGTGAGTTGATCATTGTATTGTTATGCCCAGAGTTCGGGGTCCCCAATAATCCACCACTAAGGAGCCTTTTCTGATGCAAAAGCAAAGAGTCTTTATTCAAACCTGGGTTTGGCTCTCAGCGTCTTTCTGGCGCAGCAGCAAGGCGAGAGAGTGAGCCGGGTGGGAACAATGAGCTTTATAGGGTAGGATAATTGGGAGGGCTTAGGAAAGCGATGAAGGTTACAGAGATTGGTCACTTGAATTAGGGTCTTTCTGTGGTTTAGCCTTATTAGGACCCTTGCTGTGTTCCTGGAGCTTCATTGGTCCATTTAGGTGGGGGTCGGGGAAGTTAAGACATTGCTGGCACACCTGTGGCCACTCCCAGAAAAGGGAGAGGGTTTAGGCAGGGGTCCCAGCCCTAAAGGACAAGATGGAGGGGAGTTCATTTCCTTTCAGTATTTCATTTAAGGCTTCTAATGACCAAACTTTGTTTAAAACTCTGTCCCACTCACAGCAATGAGATTTAAAATCTAAATCACTAGTAAATAGGAAACCAATCCTATTTGTATACTCTATAAATGACTCAATCTAGATTTTATGCACAAAAGAATAACTAGTTCAAAGCAACTAAAGAATTTGACACCTCTTCCTTTTTCAGCTGCACTGAGGGTCTGTCTCTTAGCACTTCATTTCCATAATAACACCTCTGCCCCTGTCTCCACATAATTAAGGTTGGTATTGAGGCTGTCCTGGTGTAGAGCTGTTGTAAAGGTCTCAAATGGGAACCCATTAAGGCAGCTCATGAGGTCCTAGAGATCAAAGCTGGCCTGTGGGACACTTCCTTCCCCAAGATGCTGGCACAGGAAGCCTGCTGACAGGAGGCCTGGGAACCACACACTCTGCCCCTGGGCTGGCTGTGGCCCCCAGAGGCTGCATAGCTCTCCATGTCTTGTGGGATCTCTGCTGATCTAGACGGATGAGTAAAGTTGCTGATCCATTTAATGTAGCTGATTCTTTTGGTGACAGAAATTCCATTTTAGGTGACTTTTAGGGTCTGATTTTAGAATCAGTTTGCTCACTGAGAAAGAAAAGCTGTTTTATGAAACTGCTTCCAGAAATTGCAGTGCAAGTGGTCTTTGGTAGTTTAGGTAAAGGCTAGACTTTTAGTTAGGGAACAAACGTGGTGAAGGGCTGGTAATTAAAGGTAATTGTTGTTAAGAATCTTAAGACTCCTATTCTTAGAGTTTACTCTTGTAATTTTTATTTTTTTAAATTTACTTTTAATTTATTTTGGTATTTATTTATTTATTTTTATTAAATCTTTATTATTCAGATTATTACATTTGTTTCTCTTCTCTCCACCCCAATAGCTCCCCTACACCTGGCTCCCACCCTACCCTCTACCTTTACCTCCCCCCCGCATTAACTTCATCTATAGGTGTATGGTTTTTGTCCAGTCTCTACCTGCACCCCAATCACCCCTTTCCACCTGAGAATTATCAGTCCACTCCCTTTCCGTGCTCCTGATTCTATTATATTCACCAGTTTATTCTGTTGATCAAATTTTTAATTCACTTAATTTTGAGATTCATTTATTGATAGATATGTATTTGTTGTTCATAATTTTTTATCTTTTACCTTTTTCTTCTTCCTCTTCTTAAAGAGTACCTTTCAGCATGTCATATAATACTGGTTTGGAGTTGATGAACTCCTTTAGCTTTTTCTTATCTGTGAAGCTCTTTATCTGCCCTTCAATTCTGAATAATAGCTTTGCTGTATAGAGTGTTCTTGGTGGTGGTAGGTTCTTGCTATTCATCATGTTGAATATTTCTTGCCACTCCCTTCTGGCCTGCATCTTTCTGTTAAGAAATCAGCTGACAGTCGTATGGGTGCTCCCTTGTAGGTAATGAACTGTTTTTCTCTTGCTGCTTTTAATATTCTCTTTGTCTTTTGCTCTTGGTATTTTAATTATGATGTGTCTTGGTGTAGTCCTCTTTGGATTCCTTTTATATGGGGTTCTGTGTGTGTCCTGGACATGTAAGTCTATTTCTTTTACCAGATGTGGGAAGTTTTCAGTCATTATTTCTTCAAATAGGTTTTCAGTATCTTGCTCTCTCTCTCCTTCTGGCACTCCCACAATTCTGATGTTGGTATGCTTGAAGCTGTCCCAGAGGCTCCTTACATTATCTTCACATTTTTGGGTTCTTTTTTCTTCTTGCTTTTCCAGTTGAGTGTTTTCTGCTTCTTTATAATTTAAATTTTTGACTTGATTCTTGCATTCCTCTAGTCTGCTGTTAGGTCTCTGTATAATATTTTTTATTTCAGTCAGTGTATGTTTAATTTCTAGTTGGTTCTTTTCCATCTACTCTTGGGTCTTGCTAAATTTATCCATCTTTTCTAGGATATTCTTGAGAAACCTTATAAGCGTGGTCCTGAACTCTATATCCATTTGTTTTCCTCCATTCTTTTGTTTGTGATCTCTTCCTTTGTCTACGCATTTTCACTATGCCAGGAGAACTTCTGTGTTGGATTCAGCCTTATGATACAAGAGTTGCAAAACTGCAAAAGCCTCTTTGTTGAGCTTGGGATGGGTGGAGTCTCAGGGCTTAAGACACTGCCTTGCCTTCCAGTCGGCCCAGCCCTACAGGGCCCCTGAGTCTCAGGTGTCTCTGGGTAATCGCTGGAGCGGTCCCTATGTGTGCGTGCGCAGTGCCTCTAGACCTCTGCCTTTCCGGCTCCCCTGCGCTCCGGGACCATATGAGTTTGGGTCCCCAGGGTCTCACCCGAATCTGGGGTTTAGTGGAGTTAGAAGTGGCGCAATTGGGAGGCTCTGTCTCCCACCCACTCCTGAAAGCCAGCGGCACAATCAGCAGTCGGTCTTCTGTGTGCAGTGCTGTGCATGCCACCAGACTTCTGCCCTTTCGAGGCTCCCCTAAATTTCTGTGCACTTCTCCCTTTTCACAGCCCAAACTCCCCCCGTATGAGTTTCAGCTGGACCTAGGGTTCAGTGCCATAGGATAAGGGGTCCAGTGCATTGGGAGTCTCCGCCTCCCTCCTGCCAGAGAAAGCCAGCCAGGTACTCTGGTACCCGCTCCCTCCAGGCGCGCGTCTCTGTACCTCAGCTTTTTGCAGCTCCTCTGGGTCTCTGTGAGCCCCTCTCTTTCCTTCTAGTTGTAAATTTCCACTCAGCCAGCTTTCCTGTGGTTCTGGATGATGTCCGTTCTGTCTTTTAGTTGTAGTTTTGAAATTGTTGTGCGAGGCAGCAGTATAGGTGTTTCCCTATGCCATCTTGGATTCTCTCTACTTTTGTAATTTTTATTGCATGGTAACATGTAAAAGTGAAAGTCCTATAATGTTTTGGTTCTTCATGGAAAAATCTAAGAGTCCTTTCTCAATGTCAGAAGGGAGCCTCATTTAAATGCACATTGTTAGGGGCGCCGAAAGCCAAATGGGGGAAAGAATTAGGAATTTATTAGGTCATCTGGATATCATTTGGGCTGAGCCCCCAAAGTTGCCAGCTCCAGGGACTGGGAGTCAGAGACTGTAAAGGAATCAGGTCGGAGAATTCTCTGCGCAGGCCCAGATCCTCGAATGGTCCAGAGGGGGAGGAGAATTGTCTTAGCAAGTGGAAGGTGGTCTAAGTGAAAAGGCATGTCAGTGGTGAAGTGGCGTAAAGGTCAGTCTCCCAGGAAAGGGGATATTGATTCAATTATTTGATCAGACCCAACACACATGTTTTATGTTCTAGAAACACTTAGAAAACCTGAAGTCCTGCTGGGGCTATGAGGAATCCTGCAGACCCAAGTACCGGTTCAGTTACCCTGTCTGCACCTACGTCGATGTGGGATGGTAAGTTTCCTAATGGAATAAGACTCCCCTGTAAGCCATCCTTCACGGAGGTAGTCTGTGCCCCCATTCTCAGCGAGGCTCTTTGGTTTTAGATAGTAACTCCTTTAGATATCAGTTTGCTCACATGGTCATGGGTTCAACTTGACTACCCCCAGGAATAGCTGTCATTTCCTCTGTCAGGGATAGAAACGGCATAGGTCACAGAAGATATTCCCCTCAGCAAACAGTAGGAAGATAAACTGATGTTTCCTCACGATTCTGGAGGGGAAAGTTAAATTAATTGAAACTGGAAAAGTTGGTGTTTGTGCTGCCGGTCACCACCAGAACCAAAAAGTAGAGGTGAGGATTGAGTCTTTACCGGCGCTTTATTCAGAGGGCCTGCAATCTGAGAAGCTTGCGGGTTGTGTACCCTAAAAAGACTATCTTACCTGTCATCTCAAGCTAACCCTTTTATAAGAAGAAGAGAAGTGCAGGTAAAGGTTTGGAATTCAGGAGCAAGGATGTAGGGGTTTGGAATTCAGCGGAAAAGGTTAGCCAGGTAAAAGCTGTGTCTCTGATTTTCCGAGCATCCTCTCACCTGCTGACGGTGACTCTAGATCTGCATCCTGGGCAGTGGTCGTTCCCTCCCAGGAGTATGCACAGTCCTCCTGGGGTACAGGGTCGGATTGCTGGCAGGTCTTACATTCCAGTCCCCAGAACAATAGCCTTCTACATGCATTGATTACCAAGCCTATTAACTATATCTAAAGCTATAAATTTTTAATATCTTGAGTCCCCCGCTACAATTACTATAATCATTACATTCATGGTGGGAGGGAGGGGTGTGATGAAGATGGAAGAGGCATAGAGGGGATAAATGGTGATGGAAAAATAAAATAAATAAAAATGCATGCTAGGTTAATGGAATAAGTAAAATACAATAATTAGTGATCCAGTCTCATTAGTAGTCCAGATCCAGATGACCCTAACTTATGTGTGCATTTGTATTTTAAGTGAGTACATCTGTAAATAACGTATTTTGGTAACTTATTCATGTAGCAGAGGATCATTTTAAGAAAATTGTGATAGTTTACTTAAACAATTAATGAAAAACTTACAGCAATTTAACCTTAAAAGAAGATTCAAGTCTCAGAAAAAAAGAAAAGAAAAAATGTGACACAAAGTCTTTATTTGCAAATAGGACGGATACCCTGGAATCAGCCCAGGACACCTTCTGGCAGCAAGCGGACTTCGGCTACGTGGGCGCGCGGCGGCGGGAGCTGCGGGAGCTCTGCCGGCCCCAGCAGACGGTGGGCTGGCGGTGGGCGGGCGGTTTATTTAACTTGCTCCTGTGTTTAGATCATGGTGTGGAAACTAGGCGGAAGGCCTTGAGAAAGGACTCCTCACTCCTACGTGTTTATTGGCTTAGACTCTTTTTTAACTTCTGAAAACAAGTTGTTCTGTGTCCTTTGGAAACCGCGTCCTAGTTCACACAAACATCAGATGGCCATGTTGTGAGGCAGTTAAAATATCGCTAGGATTAGCATTTCCCCTCAACATGTGTTAAAGAAGAAAAATTGATAAAATGCATCTTTACAAATTTGCTTGCAAGTAGTTTGGACAGATGATACACCTCACCGTGCTGATCATATTTGCTTAGGACTTCACAGTTTGCAAACAGCTCTTCCGTATATATGAGCTGGTTGGGTTCTCACAAGCATAGCAGAAGGTGGGCAGAAAAGCACCCGGGTCCTCAGGGACAGTAAGCAGCTTTGGTGAGACCAATAGCTGCTACAGGGACTGTGTGATGCAACCCTCGCTGCAGCGAACTCAGCCGGTAAACGCACCTTTGCTAGATGCAGCCAGGGCAGTCAGAAGAAGAATAGGGCCTACACTGCATGGTTCAAATCCTGACTCCTGGACAGGCACACAGATGTCTGTTTTCCAATTTCTTCTGCTTTTTAAACTTTAAAAAATATATGGGTTTTTATTGATTTCGGAAGGAAAAGAGAGGGAGAAAAGTCAGTGATAAGAATCCTTGATTGGCTGCAACCTGCATGCCCCACACTGGGAATCAAGCCCACACTCTGGGCGTGTGCCCTGACTGGGAATTGAACCATGAACTCCTGGTTCATAGGTCGATGCTAAAACACTGAATTATTTAAGCCATGCCTATTTCAGAGCTTATAGGGATGAAATGAGATTCTGAATATAAAAACGCTCAGTGCAGGGCCTGAGTCCAAGCAAAGGGCTCGGTGTTAGCTTTTATAGGTCCAGGGAGTTGTAGGCACTTATGATTAGGATCTGTTTTTCCCCATGTGCTTGAACCGTGGCCAAGTCTCGGATATCTCGGGCAATCAGAAAATTAAAGAAAACATTTTTCTTTTCTTTTTTTTTTAAATTAAATGTTTATTATTCAGATTATTACATTTGGTTTCTTTTTTCCCCTCCATAGCATCCCTCCATCCAGTTCCCACCCTTCCATCCCTCCCATTGATCTCATCCATAGGTGTATGATTTTTGTCCAGTCTCTCCCTGTACACCCCTCACCCCTTTCCCCCTGAGAATTATCAGTTCACTCCCTTTCTGTGCTCCTGATTCTAGTATATTCACCAGTTTATTCTGTTGATCAAATTTTTAATTCACTTAATTTTTAGATTCACTTGTTGATAGATACGTATTTGTTGTTCATAATTTTTTGACTTTAATCTTTTTCTTCTTCCTCTTCTTAAAGAGTACCTTTCAGCATTTCATATAATACTGGTTTGGAGTTGATGAACTCCTTTAGCTTTTTCTTCTCTGTGAAGGTCTTTATCTGCCCTTCAATTCTGAATGATAGCTTTGCTGGATAGATTATTTTTGTTTGTAGGTTCTTGCTATTCATCACGTTGAATATTTCTTGCCACTCCCGTCTGGCCTGCATCGTTTCTGTTGAGAAATCAGCTGACAGTCGTATGGGTGCTCCCTGGTAGGTAATGAACTGTTTTTCTCTTGCTGCTTTTAATATTCTCTCTTTGTCTTTTGCTCTTGGTATTTTAATTATGATGTGTCTTGGTGTGGTCCTCTTTGGATTCCTTTTATATGGGGTTCTGTGTGCTTCCTGGACGTGTAAGTCTATTTCTTTCACCAGATGTGGGAAGTTTTCAGTCATTATTTCTTTAAATAGGTTTTCAGTATCTTGCTCTCTCTCTTCTGGCACTCCCACAATTCTGACGCTGGTACGTTTGAAGCTGTCCCAGAGTCTCCTTATATTATCTTCACATTTTTGGATTCTTTTCTCTTCTTGCTTTTCCAGTTGAGTGTTTTCTGCTTCTTTATATTTCAAATTTTTTTACTTGATTCTTGCCTTTCTCTAATCTGCTGTTAGGACTCTGTATAATATTTTTTATTTCAGTCAGTGAATGTTTAATTTCTAGTTGTTCCTTTTTCATCTTTAGTTGGACCTTTACCATCTCTAGTTGGCTCTTTTGCATCTCTAGTTGGTCCTTTTTCATCTCCTCTTGGCTCTTGCTAAGTTTATCCAACTTTTCTAGCATATTCTTGAAAAACCTTATAAGCGTGGTTTTGAACTCTATATCCAGTCGTTTTTTTTCCTCCATTTCTTTTGTCTACAGTGATCCCTTCCCTTGTCTCGGCATTTTCACTAGGCCAGGGAAACTTCTGTGTTGAATTCAGCCTTATAATGCCAGACTTGCAAAACCGAAGAAGCCTCTGTTGAGCTTGGGATGGGTGGAGTCTCAGGGCTTAAGGGACTGCCTTGCCTTCCAGTCGGCCCCGCCCTCCACGGCCCCTAAGTCTCACGTGACTGGGTAATTGCTGGGGCGGTTCTTGTGCCATAGCACCCGCAGTGCCTCTAGACCACTGCCTTTCCAGCTCCCCTGCACTCCAGGACCACACGAGTCTAGGTCTCCAGGGTTTTGCCCGAAACAGGGGCTTAGTGGAGTCAGAAGTGGCACAGTTGGGAGGGTCTGTCTGCCGCCCACTCGAGAAAGTCAGCGGCACAATCAGCAGTCTGTCCTTCACGCAGTCCCGTGTGCGCTGCCACCAGCCCTCTGATCTTTTGAGACTCCCCTAAATTTCGGTGCACCTCTCCCTTTTCACAGTCCCAACTCACCGTGTATGAGTTTCGGCTGGATCTGGGGTTTAGTGTCGTAAGAGAAGGGGTTCAATGATGTTGGGAGTCTCCGTTTCCCTCCCGTCAGAGAAAACCAGCCAGGTACTCTGGCACCCGCTCTCTCAGCGTGCGCGTCTCCGTACCTCAGCTTTTTGCAGCTCCTCTGGGTTTCTGTGAGCCCCTCTCTTTCCTTCTAGCTATAGAACTTCCACTCAGCCAGCTTTCCTGTGGTTCTGGATGATGTTCGTTCTGTCTTTTAGTTGTAGTTTTGAAATTGTTGTACGAGGCAGCAGTGTAAGTGTTTACCTATGCCGCCATGTTGGATTCTCCAAGAAAACATTTTTTTAATGCACGTGTATGTGCTCTAGCTTTTGGAGGTTGTCACCTAATAGAAGGAGGCACTTCTCGCAAGAAGCATGGCAGGACCCACACTGCTGCTCGCGCCCATAGCAGACTCCGTCTCATCCACCCAGTCCTCTGACTTGAGTCTGCTGTCTGTGGACAGGGCAGGGAGGAGCCACGGCCCACCTGGCACACTCCTTTGGGAGGTGTGTGGAATGCTTTCTTAGCCAAGATCTACCTCCATGTGCTTTGTGCTCTCAGAGTCTGATTTCTTACCAACTGTAGACTCCAGAACACTGTGCCCGTCATGGGAGTAATTGGAAAAACAAAATGGCATTTAATCTATAAATAAAATCCAGAGCAGATAAAACTCTTGAAACTCTCTCTTCTGGCGCAAACCAGACTGGTAGAGACAGAAGCAGGCTCTGGCGGCCGCCTCGCCAGCTCGCTTGCCAGTGATTTAGAAAACACTGCCCTCACGTCACATTGAGACAGGGACTCTCCCCAGCTTTATGTTTGCAGACTGCACCTCTTATGGAATTGGCACACTGCCCTTCAGTCTTGCATTTCAGTGTCTTGGGTGGATTCTTCTTATTTCATTTGGCTCGTCTTAGAAAGATGCTTTTCACACACTGTAGTGGTGATGGTTCTGAGAGCTATCCTTCTTAGAGGACTGAACCACACTTTCCGCTCTTGCTTTATTTAACGAGGTGATGTACATAGAACATCGGAGTTCTTAGTCACTGGAAAATGTGGAAATGAGCAAAACTATGTGTGGCCGAAGCCCTAGTGGGAGGGAAATGTCCTAAACAGAAGCAGCCTTCGGGAGTGTGCCTTGTCATACTGTGGGGCTCAGTCTCAAGATGCACATGCCCTCAACATGTCTAGCATATCTGGGGGTGTCCTTGGAATGTTAATACTCAGAGTTGTTTTCTCAACCTTATTTCAGAGTGACTCGAGTCTGGTCTGTTCCCGCTACCTTCAGTATTGCAGAGCAACCAATCTCTACCTTGACTTAAGAAACATTAAAAGAAACCATGACAGGTACTTAAGTGGTTGATGTTAAAAATCGAATGGAAATTCTGAAATATTTTCAGGCCCAGGGATATGCCTTAGGTTTGCTCCATAAAGATAGGGCGAAGAGGCTGGGACCGGTGGAGGATGGGGCACTCGATTGGCCATGAGTTAATATTTGTGAAGCTGGGTTTTGGGTCTATCAGCTTCCTTTCTATACCATTCTGCTGCTTTTATATACATTTGAAATATTCTATTATAAAGAATTAAATTCTGATGAATTTCCAAACATAATTTAATTTTTTGTTATCTACCAGGTTTAAGGAGGATGTTTTCCAGACTGGGGAAATTGGAGGACACTGTAAACTTGATGTGCATACATTGATGTCTGAAGGTCAGCGCAAAAGCCCCCTGCAGTCTTGGTGAGATTTTTTTTTTTTTACTGTGTTTGTAAAAGATTTGCCTTTATTTCTGGAACTTGCAGATCTTGGTAGGGAATCTCAAATGGAATAATTTGGCATGAGCTTTCAGGAAGTGATGGCTACAGAGCAAATCCACCAGTTATAACTGAATTAAATATATGTTTATAAAATATTAGGAAGTATGATATAGTACATACTGTTTGCTAATGAAAGAAAAAAATGAGTTCAAAAATAATGAATTTTTATTAACTCGTAATTGCTGTGTTTTGGGAATATATTTAAAAAAGAAACACAATTTATTGAAGTCTGTAATAAACATAGAGAGAAGTATATAGTTTGGATAATGAACGAGTGAACCTACCTGTGTGACTCTGACATAGGTCAGAAATAGACCGTTATCAGGGGACATATGTAATACTTTCAACAATTAAGATAAATTAAAAAACAAAACAAAAAACAGACTATCATCAGCAACCAGACTCTTCCAGTCCCAACCTCATCCTCCTCTCTAAAGATAAACACTATTCTGACTTTCAACACCATTGATCAGCTTTTTGAACTTTATATAAATTGGGGAATACATTTTGATTTAAAACATTAAAATTGACTTAGTTCTGTGTTTACTAAGAAAGTTACCATCTCTAGAAATGAAATTAGGGTAATTTAAAAATTTTTTATTTTAAAATACTTTTAGACTCAGAAGTTTAAAGATAGTACAAGGAGTTCCCATTGTAGCCTATCCTGGCTTCCTCGAATGGTGACGACATCTTACATAACCATAGCATAATGGTCAAAACCAGGAAATTGACACTGGTTCAATAATAATTTATGAACACATTTGAATTTAAGTATTTGCTTATATATTTTCATCTCTGGGGATGCATATTTCTGAAATTTATACCACACCTACCACAGTCAGGGTGCAGACCTGTCCCAGCATCCCAGAGAGATGCTCTCAGCTGGTTTTTCTGGCACCTGGTTCTGGTGTGTGTGGGCAGTTTCCCCACCACCAAGCAATTCTCCAAAACCACCTGGGTGTCCTACAGTGCAACTCAATTCTGATTCTGTGTCCCAAGGCCAGGTTGTCATGTGTCCTCTGACTATAGGTTGGGGGATCTAAGGATTTAATTTGGGTTTAGTTTGCCAGAGCTTTGAAGAACATTTTAATTATTAAGTGGTTTTTTATAAAAGCACATGGCTCAGGAACACCAGATGGAAGAGATGCGCAGGGTATGTTTGGGGAAGGGGTGCCGGGCTTCTGTATCCTCTCCAGGCACACCAATCTCCAAATCTCCAAGTGTTCCCCAACCCGGAAGCTCTCCTTTTTGTTTTTTTTTATGGAGGCTTCATTGTTAGGCATTGCTGATTAAACAATTGGCCACTGATTGGTTCAACCTCTAGTCTGTCTTCCTTTCCCAGAGGTCAGGAGGTAGGACTGAAAATTCCAAACCTCTCATCATGTGGTTGGTTCTTCTGTCAACCAGCTCTCAGTTTTAAGGGTGGGCCAAAAGCTACCTCACTAACACAACAGAAGACACCCTTATGATTCTCATGATCTCAGCGATAATTCTAAAGGTTTTAGGAGCTGTATGCCAGAAATGGGGATGAAGATCTAATGTAATATTACTATAAATCACAATATCACAGGTCACATACTCTTATGCTAATTTTTGAGGTCAAGCACTCATTCTAAGAAAAATCCTTCAGGATAATAATCTACTGTGCATTTGTATGACATCTTATAGTTGGCAATGCAGTATTTTCTTTGATTTAACAGACTTTTGCAGTAGGAGCTCCTGTATTCTAATGGGCGTTCTTCGTCCTGTATATTTTGCTATCTGATTTAACATGGTAGTTGCCTAGGGTATATTTGTATTAGTTGTTTATTTCCTACAACAAATTATTCCCCAAAATACTTTGGAGTATATTTGCATTCATTATCTATTGCTATGTGACATATTACTCCAAAATTGGGCAGTTTAAGACAACAAACACTCATTATCTCATGAGGTTTCTGATGGTCAGGTTTTGGAGGCACCCACACTGGGGGCTCCAGCTCAGGGTTTCTCACGGGGTCCCAGTTCAGTTGTTGACAAGGGCTGCAGTCATCTCTAGATTCAGCAGCCTGGAGGTTGCTTCTGAGCTCACACATGTTGTTGTCAGTTGACCTTAAACAAGTAGGCAGCTTGATACTCCTCTAAGCAAAATATGTTTATTTGGGTATATCAGAGCCTTGCAATTATAGCCATGCATTCTCATGGTGAACCATGCCCAAGTCTAGAGAACAAAGGAGAAGAACATTATTTTATAGAGAAAAGAAGTTTAGAGGGGTTGTTATAACTAAAGACCCCATTCGAAGAAACTGAGAGTTTGAATGCAGCAGTTTCTCATTGGCTGAGTTGTGGTCATCTTTCATTGGTTGGGTGGGTTCCTAAGTGAAAAGAATCTACTTCTTACTGTTACAGTCCTAGGGTAGTCATTTCCCTGTGGAGATTTTCTTCCTGTTTGGGGCCATTGACCATGAGTGGTAGGATGGGAGAGCTCTCTCTACAGGCCCTCAGAACTCCAATGTAAGTGAGCCTTCTGTGAACTAATCTTCACATAAGTTTCAGCTTCTCTCTGGCTATTGTAGGGGACGTCATTTCTTTGTCATATGGGTCTCTTCCTAGTGTTACTCAAAGCAGCCAGGTTCCCCAAGAGAGCATGTGGGGACACACACACACACACACACACACACACACACACACACGGCATGTCCAGTCTCAGAAGTGACACCATCACGCTGCCTCACTTTGTTCCTTAGGAGTGAACCATTAAGTCCCGCCCACACTCAAGGGGAGGGACTAATCACCACTTCTGGAAGAGAAAAGTTTCAAAGAATTGTGGACATATTTCTGAAACCACATTATTTCACCATTGTGTGTTTTAAAAGGATCTATTTGATATTTGTTTTACATCAGATGTGTTTCAAAGCTGAAGTGTTGCGAAGGTTAATATTAAAAGTCTCTTGTCCCCTGTGTGTGATTGCCTTCATCTCTATGGGAGAGACCTGTGCCCTGTGGCTTCCTAAGAGGTTTTCCAAGACAAAGACTTCCCTTTCTTCTGGGAAGCTTAGCTGTGTGCTGCTCTTTGAGACACCAGGTGATTCTTAGAATGCTGTCTTTCCAGGAATCCAAGAAGCCCATCCCCAGGAGCCTCAGGGTAGGGTGACTGCCCAGCCTTGTCAGATTGCAGAAACCTTTGAATCCTCCCACCCTTCTTGCCTGGGTTCTTGTCCCAGTGTTACAAAGGGTTGAGCAATCTGGAGAAAGGAGCTGATGCGTAGATTAAGGAGTCCAAAGATGAAAGATAATTTTGAAAGGCTTTGGGGATTAGAGGGGCTTTAGCTAAAGGAACTAAAGACTACCCCTTGACTCAGGATCTCTTCCTATTTATTAATACAATTTGTTCTAAGGCAAGGTGGAGACATACACTTCAAAGGGTAAAGTTTCAAAGAGTAGGGTACAGAAGCATGGTCAGTTTGGGGGATAGCCTACAGCTCTTCAGGCCTTTGGCCAACAGAAAGCAATAACATACAGATTTAAGATGCCTTGAGCTGTCTGGCAGTAGGCAATTCTATTCAGGTTTGGGGGAAGTGCCTTTTAGCCGTTCCAACAGATAATTACATTTTGTGACAGCCCTTGTTGAGCTCCCCAAGCTTCACCAACCTTTTGGTGAATCTCGGTAATTATTACATGCTGGAATTGGTTCCTGGCACCTACTGATAGATTATTTAGGCCATTCACTGTGTACATTTCTCTTTTGTCTGGAACATTACCAGTGCATATCGCACTGAAATGTAAAATAATTTTTGTTCCTGGTCTCAGTATTGAAATGAATAGCAAGTTATGTAAATGTTATAAGTTGGGAAGGTCCATATGGCTTCCTAGGAGACTGCTTTGGAAGTAAAGTCCCCCTGATGGACAGAGTTTCACTTATAGTGTTGCAGTAGGAGATTCAGGAGAATCACTTTGAAAGCATCTCCCAATTCATAATTCCAGGTTCGCTGAGCTCCAGATCTACACTCAGCTCAACTTCAGGCCAATAGAAGATGCTAAATGTGACATTGTGGTTGAGAAACCAGCCTACTTCATGAAATTGGATGCAGGTAAGAAGTTAATTTGTAATTTATTAGTTAACGAGGCTTTGTTCCTTTTAAATAAATTTTATTGATTGATATTTAGAGAGAAAGTGAGAGAGAGACTGACTTGTTGTTCTACTTCTCTGTGCATTGGTTGGTTGATTCTTGTATGTGCCCTGACCGGGGATTAAACCTGAAACCTTGGCTCACTGGGACTATACTCTAACCAGCTGGGCACACAGCCAAGGCAGTGTTTCTTTTTTGATACATTATGTGATGTCCGGTAACTTTTTGGGAAGCAGTATGACTTTAAACAGTAGTTTTGCTTCCTGCTTTCTTCTCTGAAGCAGTGAACTGGTTGGGATTTCCCTTCATTCAGCACCTTTGGTATTTTAGAAGAAATCTGCACATTTGTATCCCGTGACTCAATCAAAAGGCGAGAGAAGAAGGTGTTTGACTACCTTTGTAGCTAGCTGGATGTACCCCATTACCTTTCTCTAAGCACTTAGATGTAGGTTGAGCTTTGTTGGGACTTTCCTCCAAGTAGAAGGCCTGTATGCACTGCAAGCAGGAAAGGGTCTGTGAGCTCTTCTGCAAACGTTCTGACATCATTCCCGAGACGGAAGTGAACGTAAAATTCCTCTGGAAGTTGGGTTTGCAGTATATTCTTGAGGGAAAACGTGGAATTACAGTGATTTTCCCATTTATGCGTAAATCTTCTAACTCTCAACTTGTAAGCACACTTCACTTTGTGAGCTGCTTGACCTGCAGGGAAACATGGTCTTGCTACGCTCAGTTGCTTGCTGTGCGAGGTGAGGGTTATGCTGCCGTGCACATCACACTCATGTGTGCCAGCCTACGGTGAAACAGAGCCCTCTGTCCTGGCTGTTTCAGCATTACAATGATTTATTGATTGTATTTTTAATGTGTTCTGCTTACTGATGTCATAATTCTTACATTACAAAGTATTAAGTTCAGGAATCAAACAAATTTGCATCTTTTTAAAATAAGAGCAAGTAGCCCTACCCAGTTTGGCTCAGTGGATAGAGCGTCAGCCTGCGGACTGAAAGGTCCCAGGTTCGATTCCTGTCAAGGGCATGTATCTTGGTTGTGGGCACATCCCCAATAGAAGGTGTGGAGGAGGCAGCTGATCAATGTTTCTCTCTCATTGATGTTTCTAACTTTCTATAACTCTCCCTCTCTATAAAACACCAATAAAATATATTAAAAAATAAATAAATAAGAGCAAGTAAAAATGCTATGTTTAATGTCCTGACTCATTTAAAAATATACTAGTTAAAAGGGGCCAAGAAAACACTGGGGGTTTGCATGTAAAAGGTTTGAATGTGTGCACTGATATACCTGTGCAATAGCATATGTTGAGTGGGAGTAATTGGCCAGTTCTTTCCTATTCTACATTTTTCTTCTAATTTATGCTGTCTTCCAGTTTTCCTTTTTTTTAAAATATAGAATTTAATGAAGTTTTTTCATTTGCTGATCCATTTATTTTTATTTTTTTATTGAATTTATTGGGGTAACTGGATAACAAAATCAGGTGCATAATGCTACATTATCTGTTCATTGTACTGTGTCCCCATCCCAAGTCACGTTTCCATCCTTGTCTCCCTTTCATGAGCATTCTTCCCGGAGGGAGTAAGCAGGGCTCACAGGGGGCATGTGTCTTGAGGACAGAGCCTGTGATCGTCCCTAGCTTAGCACCTTCCTGGTCCCGTGCACTGTTCTGTGTGCTGTGCTGCGGGCACATGCTGTGAACCTGTTGAGTGACGCACGAGATTTCCCGTGTGCTGTGAGCTGGCCTGGGCAAAGGGCTGTGCTGGAATACAATTTCCTTTTTCCCGTTTACTTGAAAATATACTCTTTGCCAACCTTTCTCTGGGTGAAAAAGGAGTCCCTCCAAACATCCATCTAAATTACTCATCTAAAAAGAACTGAGTATTACGATGACCAGTGTGGCTGAGTGGATGGAGCATTGGCTTGCAGATTGAAGGTCACAGTTTTAATTCCTGGTCAAGGGCGCATACCTTGGTTGCAGGTTCCCCAGCCCTGGTTGGGGTGTATGCAGCAGGCAGCCAATCAATGTTCCTCTCTCTCTCTCTCTCTCTCTCTCTCTCTCTCTCTCTCTCTCTTTCTCTCTCTCACTCCCTTCCTGCCTCCCTCCCTTCCACTCTCTCTAGAAATCAATGGAAAAAATATCCTTGGGTGAGGATTAAAAAAAAGAACTGATTTTTTTAAACTCATTTTCTGGCACACAATGTAGTTACTCAACTATGGAAATGAAGTCAGAATAGTACATGATTTCTGCTTTTAAGAGCCATTATTTTTCTTTTAATCACCATTTTCCTCCTTTAAAGTACATGTTTTTAATGTCAGTTTCTGGAATCTCATCCTATTTAGAGTTGCACATTTTCAGGGTGAATCCTGCACGCTGAGCCTGGGTGGGACGTCTGAGGACCCAGGACTCCCGTTCCTCTCCATCCATCTGACCCAGCCTGACCCAGCTAGTCGCTGTTGTTTCACTGGGTGCCAGGCCTTAGTCTGGCAGGGGTGGGTAATTTCTAACAAAGCTGGCGCCTCTGTATAATGATTCCTGTTCCTAGTTGAGGAGCTTGCTGATCCATTTATTTTTATTTTTTTATTGAATTTATTGGGGTAACTGGAACTTGCCTGAGAATGTGGCTCGTGAATGGCTGAGCTGCGGTTCAGCCCAGTTCCTCTGATTCCAAAGTTCAGGCTCCTTCAATTAGAACACGATAAACAATAGTTCGCTAATATTTCCCCAAAAAGCAATGTTATAAGTAGTGATTAAGTATTAAAAAAAAGAGACAGGAATGAAGAAATTCTCAAATGCTAATAGTTGTTGTGGTTTTCAATCCTATGATGAACAGGTGTAGCCTAGTTTATTTTTAAAAAGAAATGATCCTAAAAATTAATTCATGGTCCTATAGTTCTACCCAATTCTGAGCTAAATAGACTTCTGTTATTTTCACCCCTGGGAACTTAATGATTATTTGTTACTTAGTTTATATGGGAAAATGTAGTCCTGATTTCTAAATAATCAATTTTAAAGTGAATTTTTGAATGCAATCAGTCTGTAAATTGAGGATTGTCTGAGTATAAACCATGTCATGTTTGGAAAAACTCATTTTTATCCTCTCATTTATTTCAGCTAAAAGTCCATCATGGGATAAATAGAAGGGGTAGAGTAAAATTGTCTGTTCGCTGGGGCTCGTTAACGCAGGTTTCTTTTTCCGACGCCAGGTGTTAACATGTATCACCACTTCTGTGACTTCCTGAACTTGTACATCACTCAGCACGTGAACAACTCCTTCAGCACCGACGTGTACATCGTGATGTGGGACACGGTGCGTAGGCTGCCTCGCTTCCACTCTGGCCTTGCTCCTCAGATCTGTGGCTCCACCGTGGTGAATGGGACTTTCTAAGACACCACATTCAAATATACATGCACGCACACACGTCCACAGGCATGCAGGTGAGCGGGGGCATGTCTCTGTGTGTACTTGTACATATACAGATGGGCGGACACATAGATAGGCTTACATTTTGTCTCGGAGCTTTAGAGGGAGGCAGTGGAAGAGTTCCCTCTCCATGTGGGCAGGTGGGGCTCCCAAGACCAAAACAGTCCTCGTGCTCCTGTGAGGCAGTAGGAGCCCAGCATTCACTGACCTCGGCAACCGCGCTGGCCGGGGGCAGGGGTGGGGGGCAGCTGCCCCTGCGTATAGCTGTGGCCATGTGGATGAGCTCACTACAGGGCAGGACCTAGGCGTGCGCATCAGTACCACACCTGCTTTTTGCTTGTTTGTTTTTACTGCTGTCTTTTTTCTTCACTTTTTTCCTGCTTTTCCCCTATTCTTTCATTGCTGACCCCTCCACCTGCCAAGGTAAACCCCCAAGAGTTGCTCCTGTGTACCCAGCTGTGAAAGAGGACAGGATAATCTCCACCCAAGTGTCATTTTGAGAATAAATCATATGGTGTATGAACAGTCACAATGCCCGATGCAGCAACTGGGCTTTGCATGTTCCTCTGACAGAGACAGTGGTGAGGACACGTGGTTTGTTACACACACAGGAGAGGCTGCCTAACCAGAGAAGTTGGAATACTCACTGAGAAGTGACCTCAGGTTCGACTAAGCATTCCAACTCGCAGGATGCTTGTTGACTCCCTCGTGGCACCAGTCTATTCAGACAGTCTTGCAGGGGGACTCAGTTTGCTGGCAAGGCGCATCTGCCACTTCTGGAAGGATTCTCTCTAGAGGCCCAATATAGCATAGCTCAGGTGCAAGGATGTGCACCCTGGGGGCAGGCCTGGGTGCTCAGGTCCTACAAGATGTCCCTCGTATGTCCTGGGATAGCTGCATTGGCAATACCTCCAAGTTCCCCAGAGAGAGATGGCCAGTTCCAGGAGTCATTATGTGGTTTCCCATTGCAGGCGCAGTTGACCAAGAAAGCATCTTAAATCATAAGCAATGTTAGCTTGAAGCACAGGTGACACACCAGAGAGCAGAGCGAGACAACAGACTGGAGGTCCAGTTCTTGTGCAGAAGGGGAAATCTTTTTGTTAACATTTTTTCACTTACAGGAAGCTCATGGTCAAGCTACTTGGAAGTTTTCATTTTCCCCACTCCCTTGATTAGCCCTGAAGTCTGATGGGAATCATTCCCTAAGTCTTGGCCATGACGGCATCTCTGGTTCTGAGTCCCACTATGGGTGTGTCCCTGGTTCTCTGAGTGGCTATGGGTGAGTCCCTGGTTCTCTGAGTCCGGCTGTGGATGTATTATGGGTTTACATTTTCCTTATACTTTTGCTGCCACTGATTTCACTTCTTGGAAATGTTTCTGTGAGCAAAGGGCACAGTGTCTCTTTCTCTTTCCCTCTTCCTGTATGAGAGCTTCCAGGCTGCGATCACTGGCCATCAGCAGCCCTGAACGGTTACTCAGTGTGTTGGTGGGTTTTAAAAAACGACACCCAGGGCTATCTCCTTTCATGCTCACATCCATCAATAGACCAGGCAAGCAGCTTATTTCACAGGAGAGAAGCGAGATCCGGGCAGCAGGCTGACCTCTTAGAACACAGTCATGGAGGTGGAGTTAGAGATCCTGTGCTACCATCTGACCCAAATCTGTGCCTGAAGCCAGTGCTTTATCCCTCCCCAGTGGTCCCTGCAGAATCTGGAACATGGATGGGAGGTTCTCCAGACACCTCACTTCTTTCCCAGGAGCTTCCTGGGCTCTTGCTGTGTGCTTGTCCCTGTCTTCTTCATGGGCACGGAGTCCTGTAGGGCTGGCTTCATGCCCTGAGCTGCTAGGGGAGCATGCTGCTCAGCCACCAAATGCTCCCTGGCATGTGTGTCAGGCAGAGGGGGTGGGGCTGTCGGGCAGGCAAGTGGGAGTGGTCCAGCAGGTAGACACCCTGATGTTCCTTCCTTCCTGGCTGCTCTCTGCATCCATTTCAAATCTGGCAGCTTGGGCAGAGAGGCCTTGGCCTGCTGCGAAATAGGACAGGGTGAAATCTGCCGGGCTGCTCTGGCATGGAGGCCCACTGAAGGCTGGAGGTTGCATGGGGACAGTGGCAAAGCCTCTTGGGGGCACTGCCGTCCTCTCTTGCTGGTTAGGCCTTGAAGGAAGCAGCACTGTGATGGCCAGCTGTGACCCAGAGCCCTGACAGTGGACCTGCTGCCTCAGCGCTGGTTCTGAGCCCAGGGCAGAAGAGGGAAGTGGCCAGACTGCAGGCCAGAGCTTCCTGACCTTTATGAACTGTTCCCTAAGAGGAGCCTGTGAGGCCTCCCTTCTCGCCTTTGCAGAACTCAGGCCCATGGCATCCTGGTGGAATGGGGAAGGTCACTGACCTCCAGACACTGGGGGACATTCTGCACAACCCCTGGCAAAACAGGGCTATTCTTAACAGGAGGAGTAAGACAGGAGAGTATGCAGGCTGTCCTTATTTCCTTGTGCTGAGAAGTGCTGCAGCTTTATTATTTTTTAAAAAATATATTTTATTGATTTTTTTACAGAGAGGAAGGGAGAGGGAGAGAGAGATAAAAACATCAGTGAGAGAAAAACATTGATCAGCTGCCTCCTGCATGCCCCCTATTGGGAGATGTGCCCGAAACCAAGGTACAGGCCCTTGACGGAATCTAACCTGGGACCCTTCAGTCCATAGGCCAATGCTCTATCCATAGAGCCAAACCAGTTAGGGCACTTCATTATTTTTAATTATGAAAATAACACCTAATTATAATGAGTCCCGACTACCAGAAGCATGTAATGGCACTGTAAGTTCTTCCTCTTCTCCATTTCCCTTAAAGGTAACTGAGTTGACACATGTGAGTGCCTTATATGATTTTTTAAAAATTTTTATTGATTTTTTTTATTGTTTAAAGTATTACATATAATAGTACATATATCTCCTTTTGTTTCCACATTGACGTTCCCCTAGACTCCCCTACCCCTGTCGCATGCATTCCACCCCCACAGTGTTTTGTGGCGATTGGTTGTGCTTGTATGCATGCATACAAGTCCTTTGGTTGATTTCTTCCCCTCCCCGCCCCCAACATTCCCCAGCCTTCTCTTTGTAATTTGACAGTCTGTTAGGTGCTTTACTGCGTTTGTATCTATCTTTTTGTTAATCTCGTTACAATGTTCTTTATTTTCCATAAATGAGTGAGATCATGTGGTATTTTTCTTTCATTCCCTGGTTTATTTCACTTAACACAATGCTTTCCAGGTCCATCCATGCTGGTAACAATTCCTTCTTTTTTATAGCAGCCTAGTATTCCATTGTGTAGATGTACCACAGTTTTCTAATTCACTAATCTGTTGATGGCTATTTAGGCTGTTTCAAAATCTTAGCTATGCTGAATTGTGCTGCTATGAACATAGGGGTGCATATATCCTTTCTGATTGGTGTTTCTAGTTTCTTGGGATATAGTCCTAGAAATGGGATTACTGGGTCAAATTGGAGTTCCATTTTTAGGTTTTTGAGGAAACTCCAGTCTGCATTCCCACCAGCAGTACACTAGGGTTTCTTTTTCTCTGCATCCTCGCCAGCACTTGTCCTTTGTTGATTTGTTGATGATTGCAATTCTTACAGTGACTTTGAGCATATTTTCATGTGTCTCTTGGCCTTCCTTCTGTCGTCTTTCGAAAAGGTTCTATTTAGGTTCATTGCTCATTTTTTAATTGGATCATTTATCTTCCTTTTCTTAAGTTTTATAAGTTCCCTGTGTGAGGTTAAACCTTTATCAATGATAACATTTACAAATATGTTCTCCCATACAGTGGGCTTTCTTGTTTTATTGATAGTTTCTTTTGCTGTGCAAAAGCTTTTTATTTTGATGTAGTCCCATTTATTTATTTTCTCTTTAGTTTCCATTGCCTAGGTGAAGAAATTGCTTCGGCATATATTTGAGATTTTGCTGCCTCTGGATTCCTCTAGTATTTTTATGGTTTCCCATCTTATAAGTCTTTGATCCATTTGGAGTTTATTTTGGTATATGGTATAAGTTGGTGGTCTAGATCTTTTCCATTCTTTCACTTTCAGTCTGTATGAATCCCTTTTTCTGATGGGGGTCTCTTGTAGACAGCATATATATGGGTTGTGTTTTTTTTTTTATCCATTCAGCCACTGGATCTTTTTTTGATTGAATCATTTAGTCCATTTATGTTTAAAGTTATTATTAAAAGGTGTACTTGTTTGTAGCCATTTTTATTTTTTGTGTTAGTGTTTTTTCTTACTTTTTAGTTTATTCTTTTTATACTAGTCCCTTTAGCATTTCTTGCATTGCTGGCTTGGTAGTGATATACTCCCTTAGCCTGTTTTTTTTATCTGTGAAGCTCCTTATTAACCCTTCAATTTTGAATGATAACCTTGCTGGATAGACTATTCTTGGATTATGTCCCTTGGTTTGTATCTCTTTGTAAATTTCCCTCCATTCTTTTCTGGTCTGATGTGTTTCTGTTGAGAAATCATTTGATAATCTAATGAGAGCTCCCTTGTATGTAACTTTCATTCTCTCTTTTGCAGTCATTAAGATTCTCTCTTTGTCCTGATGATTTACCATCATAATTATGATGAGTCTTGGTTTGAGTCTTTTTGGGTTCATCCTATTTGGGACTCTTTGTGCATGTGTGACTTTTTTTCTTCCCTAGATCAGGGAAGTTTTCTGACATTATTTCTTAAAATAGGTCTTCTAACCCTTGTTCATCTTCTTGTTGTTTTGGCACCCCTATTATTTGTATGATGTTTTGTTTCATGTCCAATAGCTCCCTTAGGCTCTCCTCCTGTCTTTTCATTTTTTTCTCCAGTTGCAGTTCAGTTTGGGTGTGTTTTGTTTTCCTGTCTTCAAATTCACTAATTCAGTCTCCCGCTTCTCCTAGTCTACTGTTGAAACTTTCTTTGGTGTTTTTTATTGTATCTAGGTCACTCTGCATTTCTTCTTGATTCTTACATAAGATGTTGAGTTTTTTCATCTATTTCTTCTTGATTCTTATATAAGTTATTGAGATTTTCTTCCATTCAGTTTGTGAACTCTATGACCCTTATTCTGAATTGTTTTTCTGACATATTGCATGCCTCTGTTTCATTTATACTTTCTCTGGTGATTCCTCCTTTTCTTTCCTTTGGAGGTATCTTTGTCTACCTATTTTTTAAAAAATAGCATATTATGATTTTATTATTATAGATTATTGACAATATAGTCCCTATGTTTATATCCCCATGACTATTTTGTAACTACCACTCGGTATTCTTTTTTAAAAATTAAATCTTTATTGTTCAGATTATTACATGTGTTTCTCTTTTTTCCCACCCATAGCTCCCCTCCATCCGGCTCCCAACCCTCCCTCTACCCTTACCTACCCTTATTGAACTCATCCATAGGTGTATGATTTTTGTCCAGTCTCTCCCTGCACTCCCCTCACCCCTTTCCCCCTAAGAATTGTCAGTCCATACCCTTTCTATGCCCCTGATTCTATTATATTTATGAGTTTATTCTGTTCATCACATTTGTAATTCACTCAATTTTTAGATTCAATTGTTGATAGATATGTATTTGTTGCTCATAATTTTTCTCTTTACCTTTTTCTTCTTCTTCCTCTTCTTAAAGAGTAGCTTTCAGCATTTCATATAATACTGGTTTATGTTGATGAACTCCTTTAGCTTTTTCTTATCTGTGAAGCCCTTTATCTGACTTTGAATTCTGAATGATAGCTTTGCTGGATAGAGTAATCTTGGTTGTAGGTTCTTGCTATTCATCACGTTGAATATTTTTTTTTGTTAATTTTATTATTATTTTTTATTAAATCTTTATTGTTCAGATTATTACATTTGTTTCTCTTTTTTCTCCTCCATAGCACCCCTCCACCCAGCTCCCACCCTTCCCTCTGCCCTTACCTCCCTCCCATTGATCTCATCCATAGGTGTATGATTTTTGTCCAGTCTCTCCCTGTACACCCCTCACCACTTTCCCCCTGAGAATGATCAGTCGACTCTCTTTCTGTGCTCCTGATTCTATTATATTCACCAGTTTATTCTGTTGATCAAATTTTTAATTCACTTAATTTTTAGATTCACTTGTTGATAGATATGTATTTGTTGTTCATAATGTTTTGTCTTTTACCTTTTTGTTCTTCATCTTCTAAAAGAGTACCTTTCAGCATTTCATATAATACTGGTTTGGAGTTGATGAACTCCTTTAGCTTTTTCTTCTCTGTGAAGGTCTTTATCTGCCCTTCAATTCTGAATGATAGCTTTGCTGGATAGATTATTCTTGGTTGTAGGTTCTTGCTGTTCATCACGTTGAATATTTCTTGCCACTCCCGTCTGGCCTGCATCGTTTCTGTTGAGAAATCAGCTGACAGTCGTATGGGTGCTCCCTTGTAGGTAATGAACTGTTTTTCTCTTGCTGCTTATAATATTCTCTTTGTCTTTTGCCCTTGGTATTTTAATTATGATGTGTCTTGGTGTGGTCCTCTTTGGATTCCTTTTATATGGGGTTCTGTGTGCTTCCTGGACATGTAAGTCTATTTCTTTTACCAGATGTGGGAAGTTTTCAGTCATTTTTTCTTTAAATAGGTATTCAATATCTTGCTCTCTCTCTTCTTCTGGCACCCCCACAATTCTGATGTTGGTACGCATGAAGCTGTCCTAGAGTCTCCTTACATTATGTTCACATTTTTGGATTCTTTTCTCTTCTGTCTTTTCCAGTTGAATGTTTTCTGCTTCTTTATATTTCAAATTTTTGACTTGATTCTTGCCTTTCTCTAATCTGCTGTTAGGACTCTGTATAATATTTTTTATTTCAGTCAGTGTATGTTTAATTTCTATTTGGTCCTTTATCATCTTTAGTTGGACCTTTTCCATCTCTAGTTGGCTTTTTTTGCCTCTCTAGTTGGTCCTTTTTCATCTCCTCTTGGCTCTCACTAATTTTATCCAATTTTTCTAGCATATTCTTGAAAAACCTTATAAGTGTGGTTTTGAACTCTATATCCAGTTGTTTTTTTTCCTCCATTTCTTTTGTTTGTGATCCCTTCCCTTGTCTCAGCATTTTCACTATGCCAGGGAAACTTCTGTGTTGAATTCAGCCTTATGATACCAGACTTGCAAAACCAAAGAAGCCTCTCTGTTGAGCTTGGGATGGGTGGAGTCTCAGGGCTTAAGGGACCGCCTTGCATTCCAGTTGGCCCCGCCCTCCACCGCTCCTAAGTCTCACATGACTGGGTAATCACTGTAGCGGTTTTTGTGAGCACGCGCGCCCGCAGTGCCTCTAACCGCTGCCTTTCCAGCTCCCCTGCGCACCAGGACTACACAAGTCTAGGTCTCCAGGGTTTCGCCCGAAACTGGGGTTTTGTGGAGTCAGAAGTGGCACAGTTGGGAGGGTCTGTCTCCCGCCCACTCGTGAAAGCCAGTGGCACAATCAGCAATCTGTCCTCTGATCTTTTGCGACTCCTCTAAATTTCCGTGCACCTTTCCCTTTTCACAGTCCAAACTCTCCCCATATGAGTTTCAGCTTGATCTGGGGTTTAGTTTCGGAAGATAAGGGGTTGAATGCCATTGGGAGTCTTCGTTTCCCTCCTGTCAGAGAAAGCCAGCCAGATACTCTGGCACCCGCTCTCTCAGCACGCGCGTCTCTGTACCTCAGCTTTTTGCAGCTTCTCTGGGTTTCCGTGAGCCCCTCTCTTTCCTTCTAGTTGTAGAATTTCCACTCAGCCAGCTTTCCGGTGGTTCTGGATGATGTCCGTTCTGTCTTTTAGTTGTAGTTTTGAAATTGTTGTGCGAGGCAGCAGTGTAGGTATTTACCTATACTGCCATCTTGGATTCTCTACCTTGAATATTTTTTGCCACTCCCTTCTGGCCTGAATAGTTTGTGTTGAGAAATCAGCTGACAGTCATATGGGTACTCCCTTGTTGGTAATTAATTGTTTTTCTCTTGCTGTTTTTAATATTCTCTCATTTTGTTTTGCTCTTGGTATTTTAATCATGATGTGTGGTCCTCTTTGGATTCCTTTTATTTGGGATTCTGTGTGCTTCCTGGACTTGTAAGTCTATTTCTTTCACCAGATGTGGGAAATTTTCAGTCATTATTTCTTCAAATAGGTTTTCAGTATCTTGCTCTCTCTTTTCTTCTGGCACTCCCACAATTCTGATGTTGGTATGGTTGAAGCTGTCCCAGAGGCTCCTTACATTATCTTCACGTTTTTGAATTCTTTTTTCTTTTCCAGTTGAGTGTTTTCTGCTTCTTTATAATTTAAATTTTTGACTTGATTCTTACTTTCCTCTAGTCTGCTGTTAGGTCTCTGTATAATATTTTTTTATTTCAGTCAGTGTATCTTTAATTTCTAGTTGGTCCTTTTTCATCTCCTCTTGAGTCACACTAAATTTTTCCATTTTTTTCTAGGAAATTCTTGAAATATCTTATAACTCTGGTCTTGAACTCTATATCCATTTGTTTGTTTTCCTCCATTTCTTTTGTTTATGATCTCTTCCTTTTTCTACGCATTTTCACTATGCCTGGAGAACTTCTGTGTTGTAATCAGCCTTATGATACAAGACTTGCAAAACTGCAAAAGCCTCTTTGTTGAGCCTGGGTGGGGTGGAGTCTCAGGGCTTAGCAGACCGCCTTGACCTCTAGTCAGCTCATCCTATGTGACCCCTGGGTTTCATGTGTCTTTCGGTAATCACTGGAACCATCCCTGTGCACATGTATGCGGTGCCTCTAGACCGCTGCCTTTCTAGCTCCTCTGCACTCCAGGACCTGTGTGAGTCTGGGTCCCCAGGGTCTTGTCCGAAACTGGGGTTCAGTGGAGTTAGAAGTGGCGCAGTTGGGAGGCTCTGTCTCCCGCCCACTTGAGAAAGCCAGAAGCACAATCAGCAGTCAGTCCTCTGCGAGCAGTGGTGTACACACACCCCCAGACTTCTGTCCTTTCATGGCTCCCCTAAGTTTCCGTGCACTCCTCCTTTTTCATGACAGTCCAGACTCCCCAGTATGAGTGTCGCCCAGGACTGGGGTTCAGTGCAGTCAGAATTGGGGTTCAGTGCAGTTGGGAGTCTCTGTCTCCGTCCTGCCAGAGGAAGCCAGCCAGGCACTCCAGCACCCGCTTTCTCCACACACGCATCTCTGTACCTCAGCGTTTTGCAGCTGCTCTGAGTCTCCATGAGCCCCTCTCTTTCCTTCTAGTTGTAGAATGTCCACTCGGCCAATTTTCCTGTGGTTCTGGATGATGTCCTTTCTGTCTTTTAGTTGTATTTTGAAATTGTTGTGCGAGGCAGCAGTTTAGGTGTTCACATATGCTGCCATCTTGGTTTCTCTCTGTCTACCTATTTTTGATCATACTGACTGATCTAGATGTTGAACCATGCAGGGGCTGCTCCTTGGGTGGCATTGTATCTCTAGCTGTGGTTGCTCCTTGGGTGGTCATGATAGCAGGTGCTTCTCAGTTGGCAGTGGCTCCTCTGTTGGGTGCTGTTCGCAGTGATAGTGTCTCCTTTGGCTGGTGGAGTAGGCTGCTAGTTTACTGCTCTTACTTGGATGGGGATGAGCTGATTATGAGGTTGCTGCTCCTAGGATCAAGATGGGTTGCTCATGTCTATAGCTCCTTGGACGGGGGCTGGCTGTTTTTGTGGCTGCTGGTCCTTGATCAAGGGCGGACTGCTTGCGTGGCTGCTGTTCTTTCTTTTTTTTTTTAAATATATTTTATTGATTTTTTACAGAGAGGAAGGGAGAGAGATAGAGAGTTAGAAACATCATTAAGAGAGAAACATCAATCAGCTGCCTCCTACACACCCCCCACTGGGGATGTGCCCACAATTAAGGTACGTGCCCTTAACTGCAATCGAACCTGGGACCTTTCAGTCCACAGGCTGATGCTCTATCCACTGAGCCAAACCGGTTTCAGCAGCTGCTGTTCTTTAGATATGGGCTGGCTATGTGCTGCTGCTATTCCTCAGATGGGATGGGCTGCTCATGGTGCCGCTGCTCCTTGGACAGGGGCAGGTTGCCTGTAGGACTGCTGATTTTCATATGGGAGTGGGTTGCTTATTCAGCTGCTTCTTCTCAGATGGGGGTGTTCTGCTCATGCAGCTGGTGCTCCTTGGATGTGGATGGGCTGCTCACACAGGTGCTGCTCCTTGGATGTGGGTGGGCTGCTCACACAGCTGCTGCTCCTCGGATGTGGGCAGGTGGCTTGGGCATCTGTTTCTCATCAGAAGGGTGTGACCTGTTCACACAGGTGCTGCTCCTGGGATAGGAGCAGGTGGTTTGTGCAGGTGCTGCTCCTCAGATGGGGGTGGTCTACTCATACAGCTGCTGCTCCTCGGACTGGGGTGGGCTGCTGCTCCTTCGAAGGGAGCTGGTTCCTCTTGCAGCATAACTGCTGCTCTTCAGACAGGTGCAGAGTGCAGGCTGTGTGTAACTGCTGCTCCTCAGACAGGGGCTGACTGCATGGGGCTGCTGCTCCTCAGTCTTAAGTGGGCTGCTTAAGCTGCTGCCGCTCCTTGGATGGGGTGAGATGCCCCCATGGTTGCTGCTCCTCAGATGGGGAAATGACCTCTCACACAGTTGCTGCTCCTTAACACTTTGATATTTCTTATTTCTATTGGTTGATTTTCAATCTAATTTATACAATTTATAAATAAATTAATCTTTCTCCTTTAGGTGGTGGAACATGTAATTAATTTCTATTTTTAAAAATCTAATGTATTTGGTTAATGTACTGGAAAGTACCAGTTTCTGAATGTTCATGGACTTTGATCCTGGAGTCTGGAACCAAGCAGACTGGGTTCATCCCAGACCTGCAAACACAAGTCTACAATTTAGGCAAATTGTGTCTTAGTTTCCTCATCTCTGAAAAGGGAGTAATGATATTACATAGCTCCTTAAGTTTGTGGGCCTGTTTAATGTGTTAATAATGTCAAATGCTTAGAACAGTCCCTGGGACATAGGAATATGCAAGATGCTATTATTATTTCTCTTATTAACTAGGGGCCCGGTGCTTGAAATTCATGCACAGAATGTGGGTCCCTCAGCCTGACCTGCATCCTCTCCAATCTGGGAGCCCTCAGGGGAGCCCTCTCCAATGTGGGAGTTCTGTCTGTTTTGCAATCATATGAGCAAATTGTCAGACCCCAATACTGTTTGGTTTGGTGCTCACAGAATAACAGAAGTCTTTTTTTTTTCTTTGCTCCATTGGTGAACATTTCCTAGAAGTTGCAGGATATCTTCCTTTTACACTCTCATTTTACTTATGTCTCTCACCTTTGCTTTCCCTCCATATCCCACCTGCAACAGTAATTTGCTCCAGGCTTACTTTGCTCTAGTGTCTAGGAGATTTTGCAACTTGTCTGCCACCAGAGCTATGATTCCCAGAATTCCTAGTGCTCCCCACTCTTTTGCTTTCCACTTCTGGTCCAGGGGCTGTAGAAACCAAAAGTACTGTGAACTCCAACCACCCCCAGGCCAGGATGACAGGACTGGACACTCCAGTGGCATCCCTGGGACCCTGGCAACTTGGCACTGGCATGCGCACACACTGGCCAAAGACTCAGAGTGGGTGGGGTCCGGGGACTCCTGCTGCGTCGCTCCGCCTCCAACCCTGCTCCTGGCCGCTCAGTCCCTGCACATGTGTGTGCTGCCTATACACCCACCACCATCTTTGTCAGGTTAATTTGTATTATCACTCCTGATTGGCTGTGGGTGTGGAGGAAGTACGATCAATTTACATGTTTATTCATTACTAGAGGCCCGGTGCACACAATTCGTGCTGGGGCTGGGGGGTGTCTTTCAGCCCAGCCTGCTTCCTCTCCAATCTGGGACCCCTTGGGAGATATCCGACTGCCTGTTTAGGCCAGTTGGACATCCCTCTCACAGTCCAGGACTTCTGGCTCCCAACTGCTCACCTGCCTGCCTTCCTGATTGCCTCTAACCGCTTCTGCCTGCCAGCCTGATCACCCCCTAACAACTCCCCTGCCAGCATGATTGATGTTTAACTGATCCCCTGCCAGTCTATTTGCTCCCAACTGCCCTCGCCTGCTGGCCATCTTGTGGTGGCCATCTTGTGTCCACATGGGGGCAGCCATCTTTGACCACATGGAGGCAGTCATCCTTTGTGTTGGTGTGATGGTCAGTCTGCATGTTACTCTTTTATTAGATAGGATAGAGGCCTGGTGCACAGGTGGGGGCCAGCTGGTTTGCCCTGAAGGGTGTCCTGGATCAGGGTGGGTGTTCCCTTGGGACATCTGATGGCCTGGGCAAGGGACCTGTGGTGGTGTGCAGGCTGGCCACGTCCCTCAGTAACCCAAGTGGAGGTCCTGGTATCTGGGTTTTATTTATTTTCTACAATTGAAACTTTGTAGCCTGGAGTGGAGCCAAGCCTTCTGCTCACTCCATGGCGGCAGCCATTGAAACTTTTTTGTCTTAAGCAGAGCCCTGGGCTGGCCAGGGTGTGCAGAAAGCTTGGCTTCCTCCATTGCCAGGGACAACCCACACCTTGCTCTGTGGCGGCAGCCATTGAAATTTTGTTGCCTTAAGCAGAGGCCTGGATGGCCAGGGTTTGTGGAAGCTTGGCTTCCTCCATCGCCAGGGGCAACCCAAGTCTCCCTCCTGCTTCTCTTTGGTTGTAGCCTTCTTAGTTGGGTTAATTTGCATACTTGCTCTGATTGGCTGGTGGGTGTGACTGGTGGGTGTGGCTTGGGGTGTAGCAGAGATACAGTCAATTTGCATATTACTCTTTCATTAGATAGGACTAGAGGCCTGGTGCAGGAAATTCGAGCACAGGGTGCGTCCTTCAGCCCAGCCTGCTCCCTCTCCAATCTGGGACCCCTTGAGGGATGTCCAACTGCCCATTTAGGCCCACTCCAGGTAGGATTGGATCTAAATGGGCAGTCAGACATCCCTCTCATAATCCAGGACTGCTTGCTCCCAACTGCTCACCTGCCTGCCTTCCTGATTGTCCCTAACCACTTCTGCCTGCCAGTCTGATCACCCCCTAACCACTCCTTTGCCAGCCTGATTGATGCCTAACTGCTCCCTTGCCAGCCTGTTTGCCCCTAACTGTCCTCCCCTGTGGGCCTGGTCACCCCCAAATGCTCTTCGCTACAGGCCCGGTCACCCCCAACTTCCCTCCTCTGCTGGCCTGGTCACCCCCAACTGCCCTTCTTGCAGGCCTGGTCCCTGCCAACTGCCCTCCCCTGGTGGCTATTTTGTGTCCACATGGGGGCAGGATCTTGTGATCACATGGGGCAGTCATCTTGTGTGTTGGAGTGATGGTCAATCTTTATATTACTCTTCTTTATTAGATGGGATAGAGTCCTGGTGCATGGGTGGGAGTCCTGAAGAGTGTCCTGGACCAGGGTGGGGTGGCCTGGGCTAGGTTCCTGTGGTGGTTTGCAGGCTGACCACACTCCCCAGCGACTCAGGTGGAGGCTTTGATATCTGGGATTTATTTATCTTCTACAATTGAAACTTTGTAACTTGAAGCAGAGCCAAGCATTTTGCTAGCTCAGCCATTGAAACTTTGTTGCCTTAATTGCTGGCCAGGATGTTGGAAAGCTTGGCTTTCACCATCACCAGGGCCAACCCAAGCCTCCCTCAGTGGCAGCAGCCACTGAAACTCTGTTTCCTTAAGTGCCGGCCAGGGTATGCAGGAAGCTTGGCTTCTACCATCGCCAGGAGCAACCCAAGCCTCCCTCCTGCTCTCTCTGTGGCCGTAGCCATCTTGGTTGGGTTAATTTGCATACTCGCTCTGATGAGCTGGTGGGCGTGACTGGTGAGTATAGTGGCAGTCCAGTCAATTTGCATATTACTCTTTTATTAGATAGGATTAGTTTAGATGTTAATAGGATGTAATCATATTACTCATTAGTCAATGGGTAGATCATTTCAGAGTTACATACATTATGTTTTTTTTAAATATATTTTATTGATTTTCACAGAGAGGAAAGGAGAGGGACAGAGTCAGAAACACCGGTGAGAGAGAAACATCGATCAGCTGCCCCCTGCACACCTCCCACTGGGGATGTGCCTGCAACCAAAGCACATGCCCCCGACCGGAATCGAACCTGGGACCCTTCAGTCCACAGACAGATGCTCTATCCACTGAGCCAAACTGGTTTTGGCCATACATTATGTTTTGTTTTTTTTAAAATATATTTTATTGATTTTTTATAGAGAGGAAGGGAAAGAGATAGAAAGTCAGAAACATCGATGAGAGAGAGACATCGATCAGCCGCCTCCTGCACACCCCACAGTGGAGATGTGCCTGCAAGCAAGGTACATGCCCCCAACTGGAATCAAACCTGGGACCTTTCAGTCCACAAGCCGACGCTCCATCCACTGAGCCAAACTGGTCTCGGCACATTATGTGTTTAATGTTAAAACTTTTCAAAGTATTTTTCTTGTTCTGAAATTTATTTCCAAAGATATTTACCCAAATGGTTTTCTTTACCTAGTATATCAGAGTATATGCAAACAGTGGTGTGGTATGTGTTGTGTGTATGTGTACCGTGGATAGAAAACTCACAGGAAAAAAGCCCACAGCAGCTTACATTGCAGACATGCAAAGGGTTAAGGTAGAGAAACAAACTACTCTGAGGAGATAGAGGCTGAAATTGTAGTGATTCGTTTTGATGACAGCACATCAAATGAAGCCTATGGTGGAAGCCGGTTTTCTCACCTGGACTTTGCTTAGGATAGTCCTTTTTAACACTAACGCTAGTGCTGGTATGTTACATTGTTGGAGAGCAACATTGAATGATTTTTTTTTAAGTTAAAACTTTATTATTCAGATTATTACATTTGTTTCTCTTTTTTCCCCTCCATAGCTCCCCTCCACCCGGCTCCTACCCTTCCCTCTGCCCTTACCTCCCTCCCATTGACCTCATCCATAGGTGTATGATATTTGTCCAGTCTCTCCCTATATACCCCTCACCCCTTTCCCCCTGAGAATGATCAGTTGACTCCCTTTCTGTGCTCTTGATTCTATTATATTCACCAGTTTATTCTGTTCATCAAATTTTTAATTCCCTTATTTTTAGATTTACTTGTTGATAGATATGTATTTGTTGTTCATAATTTTCTATCTTTTACCTTTTTCTTCTTCCTCTTCTAAAAGAGTACCTTTCAGCATGTCATATAATACTGGTTTGGAGTTGATGAACTCCTTTAGCTTTTTCTTCTCTGTGAAGCTCTTTATCTGCCCTTCAATTCTGAATAATAGCTTTGCTGGATAGAGTATTCTTGGTTGTAGGTTCTTGCTATTCATCACTTTGAATATTTCTTGCCATTCCCGTCTCGCCTGCATCATTTCTGTTGAGAAATCAGCTGACAGTCGTATGAGTGCTCCCTTGTAGGTAATGAACTGTTTTTCTCTTGCTGCTTTTAATATTCTCTCTTTGTCTTTTGCTCTTGGTATTTTAATTATGATGTGTCTTGGTGTGGTCCTCTTTGTATTCCTTTTATATGGGGTTCTGTGTGCTTCCTGGACTTGTAAGTCTATTTCTTTTACCAGATGTGGGAAGTTTTCAGTCATTATTTCTTTAAGTAGGTTTTCAGCATCTTGCTCTCTTACGTCTTCTGGCACCCCAATAATTCTGATGTTGGTACACTTGAAGCTGTCTCAGAGGTTCCTTATAGCATCTTCACATTTTTGGATTCTTTTCTCTTCTTGCTTTTCCAGTTGAGTGCTTTCTGATTCTTTATATTTCAAATTTTTGACTTGATTCTTGCCTTCCTCTAGTCTGCTGTTAGGTCTCTGTATAATATGTTTTATTTTAGTCAGTGTATGTTTAACTTCTAGTTGGTTCTTTTTCATCTCCTCTTGTGTCTCGCTAAATTTATCCATATTTTTTAGGATATTCTCTAAAAACCTTATAAGCGTGGTTTTGAATTCTATATCCAGTCGTTTCTCTTCCTCCATTTCTTTTGTTTGTGATCCCTTCCCTTGTCTCGGCATTTTCACTATGCTGGGAGAACTTCTGTGTTGGATTCAACCTTATGATACCAGCCTTGCAAAACTGCAAAAACCCCTCTGTTTAGCGTGGGATGGGTGGAGTCTCAGGACTTAAGGGACTGCCTTGCCTTCCAGTTGGCCCCGCCCTTCGTGACCCCTGAGTCTCACGTGACTGGGTAATTGCTGGAGCGGTCCCTGTGTGTGCGCATGCTCTTGCAGTACCTCTAAACTGCTGCTCCTCTGGCTTCCCTGCGCTCTGGGACCATATGAATCTGGGTCCCCAGGGTTTCACCCAAAACTGGGGTTTAGTGAAGTTAGAAGTGCCACAGTTGGGAGGGTCTGTGTCCTGCCCACTCGTGAAAGCCAGTGGCACAATCAGCAGTGGGTCCTCTGCGCGCAGTGCCGTGCGTGCCAGCATACTTTTGATCTTTTGCGACTCCCCTAAATTTCCGTGCACTTCTCACTTTTCACAGTCCAAACTCCCCCCGTATGAGTTTTGGCTAGATCTGGGGTTTAGTGTTATAGGATACGGGGTTCAATGCCATTGAGAGTCTCCATCTCCCTCCCACCAGAGAAAGCCAACCAGGTACTCCGGCACCCACTCTTTCCATGCATGCATCTCCGTACCTCAGCTTTTTGCAGCTCCTCTGGGTCTCTGCGAGCCCCTCTCTTTTCTTCTAGCTGTAGAACTTCCACTCAGCCAGCTTTCGTGTGGTTCTGGATGATGTCCGTTCTGTCTTTTAGTTGTAGTTTTGAAATTGTTGTGTGAGGCAGCAGTGTAGGTGTTTACCTATGCCGCCATCATGGATTCTCCAACATTGAATGATATTTATTGCTCTGTCTTATTTTATTTCTTTTTTCAGAGCTCCTATGGTTATGGGGACCTCTTCTCTGACACATGGAAGGCATTTACTGATTATGACGTGATTCATCTGAAAACCTATGACTCCAAAAGGGTATTGGAACCCCTGAAATGTCTGTAATATTTGTCATTGCAGATGACGCACTCATCATAGTAGCTATTACCATTGATCTCTTACTGTTTAGTTTCCTTTTTGGTAATTGGAATCCTCATTGTTAAACTTTGTAGCTTTTAAAAACATTTTTTCATAGCTTTTCCAAAACCACAAATTTCACTTGAATGAAATAGTTTGCTATTCAAAAATATTTTAATGCAAGATAGAGCTTAGTTAAAATTTATTTTCTGTAATCATACGTGCTTTTTGGTGTGAAAGGTACAAATTGCCTCTTCTTACATTTTAAAATGTCTTTATTGTTAGGTGTGTTTTAAAGAAGCGATTTTTTCACTGCTGCCCCGGATGAGATATGGCCTCTTCTATAATACCCCTCTGGTAAGAATGTTATTTGTTGCAAACATTCATATTTATAAAACTTATTCTTGATCTATTTTAAGGTAACATTTGCATACAACTTGATATCCTTTGAAATAGTAACAGAAATATTCACTGTAATATGAACTATTCTTTTATTTTAGATTTCTGGTTGCCATAGTACTGGGCTGTTCCGGGCGTTTTCCCAGCATGTGCTACACAGACTGAACATCACACAGGAGGGACCTAAGGTAATGGATCCACAGCAGGTGGATAATGCCGCTTTGCTCAATGCCGTTTCCTTATACTATGGATGAGATGCCTTAGGAACTTCATTGGCCTATGGTACCATCGTTTCATTATGTGTCATTTTGCTTAAAAATGATAAGTGAGGACTTACTGTGTTTTGGGTCCTGGTGTGTGCTTCACTTTTACCCTGGATAAAAAGCCAATACCACTTTGGCAGAAGAAGAAGTACTCAGAAGACAAGGTTTTCTGTGTTAATTTCTGAACCTGAGTGTTAGAAATCAGATGTCTACAATTCATGAAAGATAAACTAGGGAAAGTGAAAGAGTGTGCTTTCTTTTCATTTTCTTCCTTTTGCCGTATTTCCCCATATAGCCCAAATCCCCACCTGAGCCACACAGCCTCTGCTAAAAAATATACCTACCTTTTCAGACAGAAGTATAATGAGCTGGTTTGTCTTCTGTGACCAAAGTCGATGCATTTTTTTATTCCATGAGAAAACGGTGAAGGAATTAGGCTTAATTTTTTTTTAAAGTTCCATAAATGTATCCTTATTGCGTTTCATCTCTGAAAATCACATTTTAGGTTTAGGTGTTCACTCACCTGTCCAGGCATAAACAACATTATTTTGCCTTTGCTTTCTGATTACAGGATGGAAAAATTAGAGTCACCATTCTTGCACGGAGTACAGAGTATCGGAAAATACTCAACCAACATGAGGTGAGTTTGTGGCATGCATTTTTAATGTCACCACATTGATTTTAACTTCCTCTAACTGATGTGTTTTATTTTTTAAATTGCATTAAATATTTTCATTGAATTTATTAGCCTTTAGAAAACTTTGATGGATATGCCCAGTTCATTTATTGGATTTTTACTGAAAGGCACCAAGCCACTTGTTAGAGTCCCAAACTCATTTCAACTGCATCAACTCATGGATTGTATTTCACCTTGACTGAGGCCACCAGGTCTACAGCAGCATGGCTGGAGATGTACTCAGAGCAGTGAGATTTATTCCCCAAAAATGCACTGAGCACCTGCCATGTGCTGGGTCCTGGTTCTGGGTCAGGTGAGAAGCAGGGTAGGACCAGGTTACAACCACACCACGCCTCCACCCCCTCCCCGCTTCCTATTGTTCATTCTTCAGTCTTGGGAACAGAGAGGAATGACTGCTCTAGCCACTTCCTGCCAAGAGGGAACAGCGAGTCAGGAAGAGTGCAAGAAAGCACAAGAAATATGCTTAGAATACTTGAATACTAGGACTGTGCAAGCAAAAATCACAGGAAAGGAAAACATTGTTTAAAGTCATCCAATAGCACATTAAAATGGATAACTTAGGTTTCTACAGGCCTGGTCTGGATCCTGGCCAGAAGCAGTCCTCTTCCAAGATGCCTATCTTCTCTTCTTGGCCAGGTGGGGTCTGTCGTCCCTGTTCCTTTTGAAAAGGAACTAACTAGAGGGACTTCACAAGCTTCCTTCCATTTAGGTTGTAGTTGACCTGACTGTTGAGGTCAGATAAAGTAGCACCTGGAAACTGCACATATTTTATAGTGTCAATATTTTTACAATTGAAAGGTTTGGATTTAGCCAGGGTCATGCACCCATGACATGAGGCCATAATGTATCAAAAGACACCTAGATGAAGGTGGGCTGAGTCCAACAAAGGAAGCAGCAGAGACTGGAGGGGAAGGCAGGGTTTTATTAACTCTGCAGGCTGCTAGCAGTTCTGCTGACATATAGAACTTGACTGAGGTGTCCTGTCCTTGGCTCCTCCTGGTGCTAGATGTACAGTGGCTATCTGGGCTATGCTGTGCCCAAGGTTGCAAGCATTCTGCAAGATACCTATTAAGCACAATAAGTTTTCTCTGCCCTATTTTATTCTCTTTAACCCTTTCAATAATATGCTTAAGGAAGCTCCATCCGGCCTCTACTGGAGCTTGCTTTAGAGCAGCTGATAAGACCTCATTCCAAGTTAAGTTGCTTTCATGACATAGTCATCTTTTCAGTCTTGCCTTAGACTGAGTTCTCTGTGGAGCATGTAATTCCAAGGACCTCACACCTTTCCTGTCTTTCCTTTTCTGGTGGGAGCACCATCTAGCAACACTGGTATTTCCCGTTAGTCTCTGGATCATCCCATTCAAAGGCACACAGGTCCTGGAAATCAGGATTTGGGGTTATGTGGTAAAAGGCATCTTCTAAGTCTAGAACTGTAAACAGCGAAGGCCTCAAAGGAGGTGCTAAGCACAGCATAAGGATCTAGCGCCACCAGACACATGTCCTCTGCAGTGTGATGCCTCTCAAATTGCATACAAAGCGATCCTCTCTGTCCCGGGCTCCTGCTGCGGCTGTGAGTGTTCCATGGAGATTGATAGGGTCGCATGAACTGGCACTGAGACAAGTGGCCCTCTGAGGCTGCAGGGCTCTCTGAAGGGTGTCCAAGATGCCTAAAAAAGGCTCCTTAAAAAAAGAGGCTCTTTTTAAAAATCGGGCCCTGGGAATAGTGTCAAACATATTTGAGCAAAACGTGTCATCTCATGTTTAGATCTGATTGCCTGAATGAAGTAGGCTCTTCAGGGTGGGCTCTTGCTGGCCATGGTCAGCCCAGACACCACTGTCACCTTTTGTAGACTTTATTCAGGAGTTTCTGGCTCAAGGTTGTCTTAGGATTGTAGCAACACCTTGGAGGGCCTGGGCTTGATCTGGGAGGACTTTGATGTTGACGATTTCTGGTGAGAAAGTCACTTGGGCATTTAATTTTGTTAGTCTCATCCTAACAGGGAATAGGGAATTCAGGTGCACATAGAGGCTGTGTTGTAAAGGTTTCTCGAGGTGACCTGCATGGAAGGGCCTGGGGGTCTCCCCACAGCTATGGTAGCTATGGTTTTAGGGGAGAGTGACCTTGTCTGGTATTTAGGACAGAATATGGAGCCACAGTGTCTACTGAAAAGCCTGCATGTCTCCTTCCCATAGCAGCTGTCACCCAGAGCTCCTTGTGGGCAGTCTCCAGCTGATAGGTCTCGGGGCCACCCAGGGCCTGTCATACCTGGTCATTACCCTTTTGTTTCACATGCACATTGTTGCTATCCTGAAGGGGCAACCCTCGCAGTTCGAGCTCCAGGCATGGCCCTCGGGTGTTTGCCAGCTCCATCCAGCGCCTCACTGGGCCTGAGGGATGCTGGTGGGTGCCAAGCTGAGCAGATTGCTGTCTCATGTCGGCCTGTGGGCACAAACACCCCATCCGGGAAGGGGACGGTGCTCCTTTGGCCCCTTTAAGAAGCCCCAGTACCAGGTATCTAGATGGTGCGCCTCGGGCACCTGGTGCTGTAGACCTTCTCGTCCTCCTGCATCTGCGTGGAGCTCGGGTGCCCGAGTCTGGCCTTGGCAGCAGTGAGCCAGGCAGGGGACAGGGCCAGGGGCCAGGCAGTGCCCAGCCCGCGCTGGGCAAGCGCACTGCCTGCTGTGGTGTCTGCTTAGCTCCTCACAGCTCCTTCTTGTGGATACTCAGGTGCCTGAATCGTGCCTCCACTGAGATTTGAACATATATACAATAACACTTACTGCTTTAAGATACCAACTAGAATGATTTCATTTGACAAATCTTCCCATGTAAATTTAGTATATTAAGTAGACCAAATTAGTTTAAAATTTCTCCTTTATAGGGAGAGAGAACAAATATTTGAGGCATTATAAGGGAATAACCCAAAGCCATTTCCAGGTTAAAAAAAGGCTTCTTTTAAAACTTGGGCCCTGGGAATATTGTCAAACATACTTGACCAAATAGGTCATATATCACTGTGACACAATATTAAATTACCCGTTTGCCCAAAGTGACAATAAAAGACCTCAGACATATTGGTAGCTTAGGTTAAGGGTTAACATCTCACTTCCAAGGTGATTCAGGTGGGGCTCCCATGTCTGAAGAACTGCATAGCTTTGGGCTGAGTAAGATGCTTCTCAGCAGGGGATGGGGCCATGCACATACACACACAGACACAGACATACAGTGACACAGATAGATACATACAGACACACAGTCACACACAGGCACATGGTCACACACAGAGACAAACATACAGCCACACACACAGACACATAGTCATACACAAAGACACAGACAGACACAGATAGTCACACAGACACACAGATACAGACACAGCCATATATACAGATACACAGTGACACAGACAGATACACACAGACACACAGAGTCACACAGACACATAGTCACACGTAAAGACACAGTCACATACAGACACACAGTCACACATAGACACACAAAGTCATAGACACACAGACACACACACTCACAGGAACAAACATACATGCACACACACTCTCTGCTGTCTACCCAGGACCAGCACTCATGAAGTCCATAAAGTGGGAGGCTGACCTGGGTGGCCCTGCACATGTTCGCTCAGGGCAGTGACGGAGCCAAGGCTGCTGTGGGTGCCTCCCTCACCCTCAGGGTTGACTGGAGGTGGCGTGCAGAGCCTCACCTCCACAGACACTGGGGCAGACATGTGTAGTGCAGGGTGGAGGCTCTTGCAGAGGAAGGCCCACAGGGCTGGGGACGCAGCTCCCCAGGGCCCCTTAAAGCCCCTAGGGCCCCCATGTCGGGGCTCTGACATGAAGGCCTGATAGGCATTAGACAACCAGGTGACACCCACTGCTCCTTTTCCCGAAGTGACACTAGATAGTAGCACAGAAGTGGTGAGCATGCGGGCAGACAGTCTCCAGTGCCACCTCCCTGGCCTAGCACCTCAGGCAGGCGGCCCCAGGCCACAGTTCCTTCCCACTGCCTGAATGGTCACCAAGTGGGGCCGCCACCCGAATGGTCACCGAGCAGGGCTGCTGCCCACACAGAAGCCAATGCTATGACATTGGCTGTTGAGGAAATGGACCCTTTTTGGCAGATCTTCGGGTGAGGAGGCAGAAGGCAAGGCTCAAGTCTGAGTCCCTGACCCTGGCCCGGTGGGATTTTGGGTTTTCAGCACCGATTCTTCCTGGAAAATGGACTTTTGCTTCTGAAAGGTTCCCGAGTTCAGGTTCCGGGCATGTGGGCCCTTAGAATGGTGCTGGGGGACTGTGCAGGGTTCATGCATGTTCCTGGGGAGCTACCGACCACAAGCTTAAACTTTGGATCTGGGACTTGTTAGATCTGGGTATTGTCCTGCAGGGGCTGAGCCTCCGGAGCATCACATACAGGCACAAACAGCAGTCAGGGTCTGGGGAGGAGTGGATGCGGATTGTGACCTGCACCTAAGTTGAGAAGTGCCAGCGCAATGTAAGGGTATAGTCAGCGAGGCTTCTATAACCATTGGTGCTGTGTATCTGTGTGTCATAGGCACAGGACACAGATACGGGGCACAGGACACAGGACACAGGCACAGGACATAGATACGGGGCACAGGACACAGGACACAGGCACAGGACACAGATATGGGTACAGGACCCAGACACAGAGCATAGGACACAGGACACAGATACAGGCACAGGGCACAGAAAATAGGCACAGGGTACA
>JAAGEH010000020.1:3775647-3804106 GCA_011751065.1 Lasiurus cinereus
ATAGATACGGGGAATAGGACACAGATACAGGACACAGGCCCAGGGCATAGATACAGGACACAGACACAGAGCACAGGATACAGGACAGAGATATGGGGCACAGGGCACAGGCATAGGAAACAGGACATAGACACAGGGTACAGACAGGAAACAGGACACAGACACAGGGCATAAGCACAGGACATAGACACCAGAGCACAGACACAGGGCACAGGCCCAGGGTACAGTGTACAGATCTGGAGCACAGAACACAGATACGGGGTACAGGCACAGGACACAGGGCATAGGGCTCAGGCACAGAAACAGGACACAGACACAGGGCACAGACACAGGGCACAGGACACAGATATGGGACACAGGCACAGGGCACAGGCATAGGACACAGGTGCAGGCATTTGTGAAGAGCTGGGAGTCACAGTATTGGATTAAGGTAGCCTAATTCTCAGGGACATAGAAAACTCTGGCTTTGATTTTACCAATAGGTTAATTTGCTTTTTTACTTTCTTTTTGCTAAAAGAACAGTTGTTTCTCTGTGTAGAAATATTGAAAATGTCTTTCTGCCAAGAATTCAGTATTTCCAGAGAATGAGGTCCAAAGCACCAATGGTTTGTCTAAAATGAGAAAATGTAGAGAAAGAAAATTCTAACATAATATTTGGAACCAGCTAAAGGCTCAGGAACTACAGGCTGAAACTCAGGGGAAGAACTAGCAAATGATCGTAGTAAGAGCTGGACATGCATCCAGACTCCCTCCGAGCACTTTGACCTGAGCAGGTCTGAGCAGTCTCAGAACTGGCCACTGCGGAACTCAGGGAGGTCATATGTCCAGGGTTACAGCCCACATGGGAACTCAGTAAAGGTTAGAAAAATAGACCTGAGGCATGTAGAACCTGAAAAATATCTTATACTAAAGGCCCAGTGCACAAAATTTGTGCACTCAGTGTGCAGGGAGGGTCCCTCAGCCCAGCATGTGCCCTCTTGCAGTCCAGGAGCCCTTGGGGGATATCCAACTGACAGTGGGGAACGGGCCTATTTGCTGGTAGTTGGACATACGTCTTGCAGTATGGGATGCCTTGCTCCTTACCTCCCGCTTGCTCGCTACTCCTTACCACTTGTGTCGCTGCTCCTTAGTGCTGCCTTGGAGGTGGGAGATGCTCCTGCCACCACCATTGCACTTGCCAGCCATGAGCCCGGCTTCTGGCTGAGCAGACCTCCCCCTGTGGGAGTGCACTGACCACCAGAGGGCAAGAGGCATTAAGCATCTGCCCCCTGGTGGTCAGTGTGAGTCATAGTGACCAGTTGTTCCAGCATTTGGTCAATTTGCATATTAGCCTTTTACTATATAGGATGAGAAAGAAGAAATTGAGAACTCAAATACAAGTAAAACTGGAGAAGGAAAAGAAACTTCACTGTTTCTTTTGCTTTTGCAGCTTCTGAACGCACTGAAAACAGTCTCCACATTTGAAGTCCGGATTGTCGATTACAAATATAAGTAAGTGATCAGCACCCTGGGCAGAGCTGGTATCTTTATACTTGAATGCGTCAGGGGGGACAGAAGAGTTTCAGACTGGTGTGCTGGCCCTCTAGGCTATAAGGGGCAGCAGAGGCCACCAGTGAGTGAAGTGGGCAGGTGAGGATGGGCACAGGGCGAGTGCTCTGTGCTGTTCCAGGCCTCGTATTGCTATCTAACCATCTCATTTTTCTTTATTTATTTTAAAAAATCTTTATTGTTGAAAGTATTACATAGGTCCCTTTTATCCCCCCATTAACCTCTTCCAGCCTGCCCCCTCTTCCCGCCCCAGGCCCTTACCACCCCATTATCTGAGTCCACGGTTTATGAATATATGCAAACAAGTTCATGGGTTGAGCTCTTTCTACCCATTGACCCCACCTTCCCTCTGATGTTCAACAGTCTGTTCATGCTTCTGTGTCTCTGGGTCTATTTTTTAAAAAATATATTTTTATTGATTTCAGAGAGAAAAGGAGAGGGAGAGAGAGATAGAAACATCAATGACACCCCCTACTGGCATGTGCCCTTGACTAGAATCAAACCTGGGACCCTTTAGTTTGCAGTCAGACACTCTATCCACTGAGTGAAACCATCAGTTTATTTGGTTCATTAGATTCCAGATATGAGTGAGATAATGTGATATTTATCTTTCTCTGCCTGGCTTATTTCGCTTAGCATAATGTTCTCCATATCCATCCATGCTATGGCAAATAGTAAGAGTTTTTTTTACAGTAGCAAAGTATTCCGTTGTATAGATGTATCACAGTTGTTGTTGTAGTTTTGTTTTTTGTTTTTTTTAAAATATATTTTATTGATTTTTCACAGAGTGGAAGGGAGAGGGATAGAAAGTCAGAAACATCAATGAGTGAGAGACATCAATCAGCCGCCTCCTGCACACCTCACACTGGAGATGTGCCCGCAAGCAAGGTACATGCCCCCGACCGGAACTGAACCCAGGACCTTTCAGTCCGGAGACCGACGCTCTAGCCACTGAGCCAAACCAGTCTCAGCTGTACCACAGTTTTTTAATCCACTCATCTATTGATGGGCACTTAGGCTGTTTCCAAATCTTAGCTATTGTAAATTGTGCTGTTGAGAACCTAGGGGTGCATATGTCCTTTCTGACTGGTGTTTCTAGTTTCTTGGGATATATTCCTAGAAGTGGGATCACTGAGTCAAATGGAAGTTCCATTTTTAATTTTTTAAGGAAACTTCATACTGTTCTCCACAGTGGCTGTACCAGTCTGCATTCCCACCAGCAGTGCATGGGGGTTCCTTTTTCTCTGCATCCTCACCAGCACTTGTTGTTTGTTGATTTGTTGATAATAGCCATTTTGACAGGTATGAGATGGTACTGCATTGTCATTTTGATTTGCATCTCTCAGGTGATTAATGACTTTGAACATATTTTCATATGTCTCTTGGCCTTCTGTATGTCCATTTGTGAAAAGTGTCCTTTGCCCATTTTTTGATTATCTTCCTTTTGTTAAGTTATATGAATTCCCTGTAAATATTGGAGATTAAACATTAATGGAGATAACATTGGCAAATATGTTCTCCCATGCAGTGGGCTCTCTTGTTGTTTTGTTGATGATTTTATTTGCTGTGCAGAAGCTTTTTATTTTGACATAATCCCATTTGTTTATTTTTCTCCTTAGTTTCTATTGCCCTAGGTGATGTATCGGTAAAGATATTGCTATGACATATGTCTGATATTTTGCTACCTATGGATTCTTTTAAGATTTATATGGTTTTCCGTTTTAAGCCCTTTATACATTTTGAGTTTATTCTTGTATATGGTATAAGTTGGTGGTCTAGTTTCATATTTTTTTTGCATGTATTTGTTCAATTTTCCCAGCACCATTTATTGAAGACACTGTCTTGACTTCATTATATATTCTTGCCTCCTATGTCAAATATTAATTGAAACTAGTAGCTTGGCTCAATTTCTGGGTTCTCTGTTCTGTTCCAGTGATCTATATGCCTGTACTTGTGTGAGCAGCATGCTTGAGCCCAGTGGCTTTGTAGTATAGAGTGATATCTGGTATTGTGATCCTTCCAACTTTGTTCTTCTTTCTCAAGATTGCTGTGGCTATTTGGAGTTTCTTATGGTTCCATATGAATTTTTGGCAAGTTTGTTCTAGGTCTGTAAAATATGCCACTGGTATTTTAATGGGGATTGCATTAAATCTATAGATTGCTTTGAGTAGTTTGGACATTATAATGATGTTAATTCTTCCAGTCAATCAACATGATATATTCTTCTACTTGTTTATGTCTTCCTTTATTTCTTTTTTTTAACTTTCTGTAGTTTTCTGAATACAGGTCGTTTACCTCCTTGGTCAAGTTTATTCCTACATATCTTAATTATTTTGTTGCAATGGTAAATGGGATTTTTTTTTCTTTTTTACTTTCTCTTTATGAGAGTTCACTATTGGTGTATAAAAATGGTATGGATTTCTGGGTATTAAATTTGTATCCTGCTGTGTTTCTGAATTCGTTTATTAAATCTAGTAGTTTTTTTTTTTATGAGTCTTTAGGGTTTTTTATGTATAGTATCATGTCATCTGCGAATAATGGGAGTTTTACTCCCTCCTTTCCAGTTTGGATGCCTTTTATTTCTTCTTCTTGTCTGATTGCTATGGCTCGGATTTCCAGTACTATGTTGAACAAGAGTGGTGGAGTGGGTATGCCTGTCTTGTTCCTGTTCTTTGGGGAAATGGTTTTAGTTTTTGCCCATTGAATATAATGCTGGCTATAGGTTTGTCACATTTGACTTTTATTATGTTGAGATCTGTTCACTCTATTCCCAATCTGCTGAGAGTTTTTATCAAGAAAGGGTGTTGGGTTTTGTAAAATGCTTTTTCTGCATCAATTTATATGATCATATGATTTTTGTTTTGCAATTTGCTATATCACATTTCTTGATTTGTGGATATTACTACAGCCTTGCATCCCCAGAATAAATCCCACTTGGTCATGTTGTATAATTTTTTTAATGTATTGCTGGATCCGATTTGCTAATATTTTGTTGAAGATTTTAGTGTCTGTGCTCATCAGCAATATTGGCCTGTAGTTCTCTTTCTTTGTCATGTCTTTATATGGTTTTGGAATTAGGATAATACTGGTCTCATTGAAAGAGTTTGGAAGTGTTTTTTCCTCTTGAATTTTTGGAATAGTTTGAGGAGGATAGGTGTTAGTTCTTTGAGTATTTGTAAAAACTCCCCTGTGAAACTGTCTGGACTAGGACTTTTATTTGCTGGGAATTATTTTTATTACTGCTTTAACTTCATTAGTAGTTTTTGGCCTATTCAGGTTTTCTGGTTCTTCCTGATTGAGTGTTGGAAGGTTGTGCCATTTGTTGGAATAAAGTCATTCATAGTATTTTTTTATGATCCTTTTTATTTCTGTGGAATTTTGTTACTTCACCTCTTTTGCTTTTGATTTTATTTGGGTCTTCTCTCTTTGTTTCGTGGTAAGCCTGGCTAGAAGTTTATCAATCTTGTTTATCCTTTGATGAACCAGCTCTTGGTTTTATTGGACTTTTGTATTTTTTCTTTTTAGTCTCTATGTCATTTATTTTCTTTCTGCTCTTTATTATTTTCTCCTTTCTCCTTACTCCGGGCTTTTCCTATTTTTCTCCTTCTAATTCTTCAAGTTGTAATATTAGATGACTTACTACCATTTCGTGTTTTTTTTTGAGGTAGGACTGTAGTCCCTCTCAGGACTGCTGTTATTGTGTCCCATAGACTTTGGATTGTTATGTGTTCATTTTCTTTCTTTTTTTAAAAATTAAATCTTTATTATTCAGATTATTACATTTGTTTCTCTTTTTCCCCTCCATAGCTCCCCTCCACCCGGTTCCCACCCATCCCTCTACCCTTACCTCCCTCCCGTTGCCTCATCCATAGGTGTATAATTTTTGTCCAATCTCTCCCTGTACACCCCTCGCCCCTTCCCCCCTGAGAATTATCAGTTCACTCCCTTTCTGTGCTCCTGATTCTATTATATTCACAAGTTTATTCTGTTCATCAAATTTTTAATTCACTTAATTTTTAGATCCACTTGTTGATAGATATGTATTTGTTGTCCATAATTTTTTGCCTTTTACCTTTTTTCTTCTTCCTCTTCTTAAAGAGTACCTTTCAGCATTTCATATAATACTGGTTTGGAGTTGAGGAACTCCTTTAGCTTTTTCTTATCTGTGAAGCTCTTTATCTGCCCTTCAATTCTGAATGATAGCTTTGCTGGATAGAGTATTCTTCTTTTTTTTAAAAGATATTTTATTGATTTTTTACAGAGAGGAAGGGAGAGAGACAGAAAGTCAGAAACATCGATGAAAGAGAGACATCGATCAGCCGCCTCCTGCACGCCTCACAGTGGAGATGTGCCCGCAAGCAAGGTACATGCCCCTGATCGGAATTGAACCTGGGACCTTTCAGTCCACAAGCCAACGCTCTATCCACTGAGCCAAACCGGTCTCGGCTGGATAGAGTATTCTTGGTTGTAGGTTCTTGCTATTTATCATGTTAAATATTTTTTGCCACTCCCGTCTGGCCTGCATCATTTCTGTTGAGAAATCAGCTGACATTCGTAGGGTGTTGCCTTGTAAGTAATGAACTGTTTTTCTCTTGCTGCTTTTAATATTCTCTCTTTGTATTTTGTTCTTGGCATTTTCATTATGATGTGTCTTGGAATCCTCTTTGGATTCCTTTTATATGGGGTTCTGTGTGCTTCCTGGACTTGTAAATCTATTTCTTTTACCAGATGTGGGAAGTTTTCAGTCATTATTTCTTTAAATAGGTTTTCAGTATCTTGCTCTCTCTCTTCTTCTGGCACCCCCACAATTCTGATGTTGGTACGCTTGAAGCTGTCCCAGAGGCTCCTTACATTATCTTCACATTTTTGGATTCTTTTCTCTTCTTGCTTTTCCAGTTGAGTGTTTTCTGATTCTTTATATTTCAAATTTTTGACTTGATTCTTGCCTTCCTCTAGTCTGCTGTTAGGTCTCTGTATAATATGTTTTATTTCAGTCAGTGTATGTTTAATTTCTAGTTGGTCCTTTTTCATCTCTAGTTGGTCCTTTTTCATCTCCTCTTGGGTCTCACTAACTTTATCCAACTTTTCTAGGATATTCTTTAAAAACCTTATAAGCGTGGTTTTGAACTCTATATCCAGTCGTTTCTTTTCCTCCATTTCTTTTGTTTGTGATCCCTTCCCTTGTCTCGGCATTTTCACTATGCTGGGAGAACTTCTGTGTTGAATTCAGCCTTCTGATACCAGACTTGAAAAACTGCAAAAACCTCTCTGTTGAACTTGGGATAGGTGGAGTCTCTGGGCTTAAGGGACCACCTTACCTTCCCATCGGCCCCACCTTCCATGGCCCCTGAGTCTCACGTGAGTGGGTAATCGCTGAGCGGTCCCTGTGCGCGCATGCGCTCTCTCGCAGTGCCTCTGGACTGCTGCCCCTCCGGCTTCCCTGCGCTCCAGGATGAGTCTGGGCCCCCAGGGTTTTGCCTGAAACTGGGGTTTAGTGGAGTTAGACGTGGCACAGTTGGGAGGGTCTGTCTCTCGCCCACTCGTGAAAGCCAGTGGCACAATCAGCAGTCGGTCCTCTGCATGCAGTGCTGTGAGCGCCACCAGACTTTTGATCTTTTGTGACTCCCTAAATTTCTGTGCACTTCTCCCTTTTCACAGTCCAGACTCCCCCGTATGAGTTTCAGCTGGATCTGGGGTTTAGTGTTGTAGGATAAGGAGTTCAGTGCCTTTGAGAGTCTCCGTCTCCCTCCTGCCAGAGAAAGCCAGCCAGGTTCTCTGGCACCCGCTCTCTCCACTCGCGTGTCCCCGTACTTCAGCTTTTTCCAGCTCCTTTGGGTCTCTGTGAGCCCCTCTCTTTCCTTCTAGTTGTAGAATTTCCACTTCGCCAGCTTTCCTGTGGTTCTGGATGATGTCCGTTCTCTCTTTTAGTTGTAGTTTTGAAATTGTTGTGTGAGGCAGCAGTGTAGGTGTTTACCTATGCCGCCATCTTGGATTCTTCCTGTGTTCATTTTCATGTGTTTTGAAGATTATTTTATTTCCCCTTTGATATCTTTGGTAAACTTTGAACTGTTTAATAGCATGCTATTTAGCCTCCATGTATTTGACTGTTTTTGAGCATTTTTATTGTATTTGATTTCTAATTACATACCATTGAGGTCTGAGAAGATACTTGATATGATTGCAATCTTCTTGAATTTGTAGAGACTTAACTTGTGTCCTAACATGTAGTCTATATTTGAAAATGTCCCATGTGTGCTTGAGAAGAATGTATATTCCCAAGCTTTGGGGTAAAATGTTCTGAAGATGTCAATTAGTTCCATCTGATCTAGAGTATCATTTAGGATTGCTGTTTTCTTGTTTATTTTTTGTCTAGAAGATTTACCCAGAGATGTCAGTAGGGTATTAAAATCCCATGCTATGATTATATTGCTGTCAATCTCTCCCGTGACATATCTAGAAATTTTTTAAATATATTTGGATGCTTCTATATTGGGTACATAAAAGTTTATCAGGGTTATATCCTCTTGTTGGATTAGTCCTTTCAGTACTATGTAGTTACATTTGTTGTCTCTTATGATGGCCTTCATTTTGAAGTCCATTTTGTCAAATATGAGTATTGCTATTCCAGCCTTTTTTTTTCTTTCCCATTTACATGGAAAGTTTTTTCATCCTGTGTGTATCTTTTGTTCTGAGATGGGTCTTTTGTAGACAACATATAATTGAGTCATGTTTTTGTATCCATTCAGCTACCCTATGTCTTTTGATTGGAACATTTAATCCATTTACATTTAAGGTTATTTTTGATAGGTGTTATTTATTGCCATTTTAATTCTGTATGCCTAGGTTTCTCTCTCTATTCTTCTCATTACAGCAGTCCCTTGGCATTTTGTGTAATGCTGGCTTGGTAGTGATGTACTCCTTTAGCCCTTTTTATTTTGTCTGGGAAGCTCTTTATTTGATTGTCTATTTTGAATGACAGCCTTTCTGGATATAGTAATCTTGGTTTCAGATCCTTCCTTTCCATTCATTACCTTGACTACTTCATGCCATTCCCTTCTGGCCTGGAGAGTTTCTGATGATTAATCAGGTATCAGCCTTATAGGAGCTCTTTTGTAGATAAGAGTTTGCTTTTCTTTTCTTGCCTTTAAGATTCTCTCTTGTCTTTAATTTTTGGCATTTTAATTATGATGTGTCTCAGTGAGGGCCTGTTTGGGTTCTTCTTGCTTGGGGTTCTCTGTGCCTTTTGGACTTGCATGATTTTTTCTTTTACCAGGTTAGGGAAGTTTTCTGCCATTATTTCTTCAAACATGATCTCTCTTCCTTTCTGCTTCTTCTGGCACACCTATTATTCAAATATTATTACATTTCACCATGTCCCACAGCTCCCTTAAGCTGTCCTCCTTTTTTGTAATTGTTTTTCCTTTTTTGTTCTCTGATTGAATGGTTTTTTTCAATCCTCTCTTCTTCTTTTTTATTGTTGCTGTTAATCTTCACATGAGGATATTTTTCCATTGATCTTTATGAGAGGGTGGAAGAGAGAGGTAAAGACAGAAAGAAACATCTATGTGAGAGAAACACATTGATTGGTTGTGCCCTGACCAGGGCTCGAGCCAGGGAGGAGCCTGCAACCATGGTACGTGCCCTTGACCAGAATTGAACTTGAGACCCTTTGGTCTGCTGGCCGACGTTCTATTCACTGAGCCAAATCAGCTAGGGCCAACCTTGTCTTATAATTCACAGATTCAATCCTCAGCTTCCCCTAATCTTCCAATGTGTTCTTTATTTGTGCTATGTGATATATATATATATATATATATATATATATATATATATATATATATATTTTTTTTTTTTTTTTTCTTTTAAAATATATTTTATTGATTTTTTACAGAGAGGAAGGGAGAGAGATAGAAAGTCAGAAACATGGATGAGAGAGAGAGACATCGATCAGCTGCCTCCTGCATGCCCCACAGTGGAGATGTGCCCGCAAGCAAGGTACATGCCCCCAGCCGGAATCGAACCTGGGACCTTTCAATCCGCAAGCTAACGCTCTATCCACTGAGCCAAACCGGTCTCGGCAAAATATATATATATTATTGATTTCAGAGAAGAAGAGAGAGTGGGAGAGAGACACAAACATCAATGATGAGAGAGAATCATGAATTGCCTTGTTCTATGTCATTCATTTTTTTTTAATTTAATAAATCTTTATTGTTCAGATTATTACAGTTGTCCTTCTTTCCATCCCCCCATAGGTCCCCTCCACCCAGTTCTCACCCCACCCTCTACCCTTACCTCCCCCACATTGTCCTCATCCATAGATGTATGATTTTTGTCCAGTCTCTCCCTGTATCCTCTTTATCCCATTCCTCCTGAGAATTGTCACTCCACTCCCTTTCTGTGCTCCTGATTCTATTATATTCACCAATTTATTCTGTTCATCAGATTTTTTTATTCACTTGATTTTTAGATTCACTTTTTGATAGATATGTATTTGTTGTTCATAATTTTTATCTTTACCTTTTTCTTCTTCTTCCTCTTCTTAAAGAGTAGCTTTCAGCATGTCATATAATACTGGTTTGGTGTTGATGAACTCCTTTAGTTTTTTCTTATCTGTGAAGCTCTTTATCTGACCTTCAATTCTAAATGCTAGCTTTGCTGGGTAGAGTAATCTTGGTTGTAGCTTCTTGCTATTCATAGCTTTGAATATTTCTTGCCACTCCCATCTGGCCTGCATAGTTTCTGTTGAGAAATTAGCTGACAATCGTATGGGTGCTCCTTTGTAGGTAATTAACTGTTTTTCTCTTGCTGCTTTTAATATTCTCTCTTTGTCTTTTGTTCTTGGCATTTTCATTATGATGTGTCCTGGTGTGGTCCTCTTTGGATTCCTTCTGTTTGGGGTTCTGTGTACTTCCTGGACTTGTAAATCTATTTCTTTTACTGGGTGGGGGAAGTTTTCAGTCATTGTTTCTTCAAATAGGTTTTCAGTGTCTTGCTTTCTCTCTTCTTCTGGCACCCCCATAATTCTTATGTTGGTATGCTTGAAGTTGTCTCAGAGGCGCTTTACAATATCTTCACAGTTTTGGATTTTTTTTTCTTTTTTCTTTTCTAGTGGAGTGGTTGCTGCTTCTTTGTATTTTAAATCTTTGACTTGATTCTTACCTTCTTCTAGTCCACTGTTAGGTCTGTGTATAATATTTTTTATTTCAATCAGTGTATGTTTAATTTCTAGTTGGTTCTTTTTCATCTCCTCTTGCGTCTCACTAAATTTATCCATCTGTTCTAGGAAGTTCTTGAAAAACCTTATAACCATGGTTTTGAATTCTACATCCATTTGTTTCTTTCCCTCCATTTCTTTTGTTTGTGATCTGTTCCTTTGTCTCTGCATTTTTGCTGCTTCTGTGAGTTGTAGAGGAACTTTGTGTGCTAGGTGTTCTATATGAACCAGTGGCTCCACCTCCCCAGTTACCTGAGGTGGACTCTCTTGGTGCACCCCTTTGTGGACTGTGTGTACAGCCTTGTTGTAGTTAAGTCTTGATTGTTGTTGGTATCACTGGGGGGAATTGACCTCCAAGCCAATTGATTGCGAAGATCAGCTGTGTATGCCAGGAGAACTTCTGTGCTGGACTCAGCCTTATGAGACAAGACTTGCCAAATTGCAAAAGCCTCTGTGCTCACCTTGGATGGGGTGGAATCTCAGGGCTCAGCAGACAGCCTTGGCTTCCTGTCACTCCTGCTCTACGTGGTCCCTGTATCTCAGTGTCCCTTGGTAATTGCTGCAGCCCTATCACCAGGTGGAGGAAGTTTTCAGTCATTATTTCTTCAGATAGGTTTTCAATATCTTGCTCTCTCTTTTCTTCTGGCACCCCCATAATGCGCACTTGCACGTGCTCCTCTAGACCTCTGCCTGTCGGGGCTCTTCTAAATGTCCATGCACTCCTCCCTTTTCCCGACAGTCCAGACTCCCCTCATATAAGTCTCACTGGAACTGGGGTTCAGTGCAGTCTGAACTGAGGTTCAGTGGAGTTGGAAATTTCCGTCTCCTTCCTGCTAGAGGAAGCCAGCCAGATACCCCACCACCTGTCCTCTCCATGTGTGTGTCTCCATACTTCAGCTTTTTGCAGCTCCTCTGAGTATCCGTGAGCCCCTCTCTTTCCTTCTAGTTATAAAATTTCCACTCGGCCAGCTTTTCTGTGGTTCTGGATGAAGTCTGTTTTATCTTTTAGCTGTAGTTTTGAAATTGTTTTGGGAGGCAGCAGTTTATGTGTTCACCTATGTCACCAGCTTTGTTTCCCTCTATGTCATTCTTTATTTCTGTTTTCATAGTTACTATATCTTTTCTCATGCTATTGAGCATTTTACCATCGTTATTCTGAACTCTATATCTGATAACACTTCTTTTTTTTAAATACATTTTTATTGCTTTCAGAGAGAAAGGGAGAAGGAGAGAGAGACAGAAACATCAATGATGAGAGAGAATCATGGGTCAGCTGCCTCCTGCATGCCCCCTACTAGGGATTGAGCCAGCAACCCAGGCATGTGCCCTTTATTGGAATCAAATCCCATACCCTTTAGTCCAAAGGCGAACACTCTATTCACTGAACCAAACCAGCTAGGGCCCAGATAAATTTCTTATCACCATTTCATTTATCTCTTCTTTCATTTGGGGATTGTTTCTTTGTCTCCTCATTTTGGTTGCCTGTTTGGGTTTCTGACTATGTATTCTGTTCATAGGTAGATCTGCTACACCTCTCAATTTCTAGTGCAGCATCAAATGCTGTTTCTGACTCAAAGCCTCTAGAGCAGTGGTCTTCAACCTTTTTTAATGCTGTGACCTTTTAATACAGTTCCTCATGTTGTGGTGACCCCCAATCTTAAAATTATTTTCGTTGCTACTTCATAACTGTAATCTTGCTACTATTAATGAATCATAATGTAAATATTTGTTTTCCGATGGTCTTAGGCGACCTTGCTAGCAATTTTCAACCTGTGGGTCTTGACCCACAAGTTGAGAACCACTGCTGTAGAGCCTACGACCATCAGAAAACACAAAATTACAGTTATGAAGTAGCAACAAAAATAATTTTATGATTGGGGGTCACCACAACATGAGAAACTGTATTAAAAGGTCACAGCATTAAAAAAGGTTGAGAACCACTGCTCTAGAGACAGCCTCTGTCTACAGATTGATAGGGTTCCATCTTGAATTGCCCTCCGGCAATTATCCACGTTGAGGTACGTTGAGAGTTTTTTTCAACAGGGTCAGGCAATTGCTTCTGCCTGGAGGCTAATTGCTATTCTCAGTCTCTTAAGGGGCATCAGAACCTCCGTTTAGTGAGGCAAGGTGTTTTCCAATAGGGTGGATCAGCTATTTTTCCCCAGGCAAGGCCGCCTATATAGAAAATGTCTGCATGAGAAAGATGACTTGTGCAGCATGAGGTAATTACTCAGAACAGGAAACTGGGGTGTCTGCTTTCTGAGTTCTAATTCCACAACCCCCAATCTTGGATTCTGTTCACTCAGTTCCAGTCCACTCTGCCCTCCCTCTGCCAGAGCACAAGGTGGGTGACTCTACAGGGAATTTTGTGTGTTGGCTCTTTAATATGGTGCCTGATTTCTAGCCATCTCTCCCTGGCAGACAGCAACCCTGCTGCATTTCACAGCTAGATGTTATGTGGGTAACCTTCTCAGTTCTGGTGCTCTCTGCTGGGGGGCCCAGAGTTCTCAGTGGGAAACCCTCACAGCTAAAATATCTCACCGGAATTTCAGCTGCTGTCTGTAGAAGCCTGGCCATCCTTTTCATGTCTCTACTTGGTCTCTGTTCTCTCTTCAGCAAGTCTTCCATTGATTACTCAGGAAGTTTTTCTGTATTTTAGTTGTAATTCCAGTTTGGTCCTGGGAGCATGTCAGTCAGCACCCACTTACTCTGCAGCCATTTTTAATCTCTTGGCATTGATTTTAGTTCAGTTTTATATCTTTCAGCATCTTGAATTCAGAGGGCACTTTTATAACCCTAACATGTATAAAATTGTGGATTTGTCTGTTGCAAAGGGAAGAAAATGCTTGGTGGTATTGGGACCATTTTAGTTCTGCAGAATAAATCAGCTCACTCAGGAAGAATTACTTTTCTGTTAAAACTCACTTTATCACTAGGGGATAGTCTTTAGTTTGTGCTGGTGTCTTTTCAACCTTCCCTAATTTCTCTTTTTCATGAAGATCAGGCAGATGGGGTTATATGGTTGCTTTGCAATGATATCTTCTTTGATTTGAATGATGCTTTTTAGTTTGATCATATCTATTTTTAAAAATATATTTTTATTTATTTCTGAGAGGAAGAGAAATACAGAAACATCAATGATGAGAGAGAATCATTTATCAGCTGCCTCCTGCATGCCCCTATTGGGGAACGAGCCTGCAACCCGTGTTGACTGGAATCGAACCCGGGACCTTTCAGTCCGCAGGCCGACACTCTATCCACTGAGCCAAACCAGCTGGGGCTGATTATATCTATTTTTACAATTTTGTTTATGGCCTGTGCTACTAGTTTTCCACTCAAGACTGCTATAAAAGGTTCCTTCTAAGATAAATGCATTAAGTTTTTAAAAAGAAATGTTTACTTGGGAGAAATGTAAAATTACTGACTCATTAAGTTATGAAATACTGGAGTAAGACTTGAAATTGGCAAAAAGATCAGGGTGGAATGTGAATTAAATTGGGAAAGACACATATAAATATTGTTACTATGAGTCTTGAGCTCAACTGGACTTAATACTTTGTTCTCTCCATCTGTCTTCTGTATATTCATAGGGAACTTGGGTTTTTAGATCAGCTAAGAATCACCCATAACACAGATATATTTATTGGAATGCATGGAGCTGGTCTTACCCATTTACTTTTCCTTCCGGACTGGGCTGCTGTATTTGAACTGTAAGTATTTGGGGCAGTTTTACATTGCCCGTTGCTCATGATGCTCTTTATGCATGCTGAGACTTCTACTCAGCACATCCAAAGGCTAAGTACTTAATCATTCCAGGGAGGTCACATCTTATAGGTATCTGGAAAGAAAAAAGACCTAATACTAAAAATTAGAAAACTGCAGCCTGCCATTTCACTTAGCAAGCAAACACCTGCTCCTTCCTGTCCCAGTGGGAGATGTGAATCTGTGATTTCTTTTTTACTATTTTTTTTTGATGTTTACTCTATTATAGATGTCTCCCTTTCTCCCCCACCCTTGCTTCTCTTCTCCCTGTCCCCCTCCTGTCTTGGCCTTCACCACATTATTGTATGTGTCCATGGCTTATGCATTAATGCATATAAGTTCTTTGGTTAATCTCTTCCTGCCCGGCCCCTTCCCTCTGAGAATCGTCAGTCTGTTCCATGTTTCTGTGTCTCTAGATCTATTTTGTTCATCAGTTTATTTTGTTCATTAGATTCCACATGTGAGTGAGATCATGTGATATTTGTCTTTCTCTAACTGGCTTATTTCACTTAGCATAATACTCTCCAGGTCCCTTCATACTATCTCAAAGGTTAGGAGATTCTTCTTTTTTACTGTTACATAGTATTCCATAGTATAAATGTACCATAGCTTTTTTACCCACTCATCTACTGATGGGCACTTGGGCTGTTTCCAGATCTTAGCTATCCTATCTAATAAAAGAGTAATATGTAAATTGATCATACCTCCCCTACACCCACCAGCCACGCCCACCAGCCAATCAGAGCAAGTATGCAAATTAACCCAACCAAGATGGCTACAGCCACAGAGCGAGCAGGAGGGAGGCTTGGATGGCCCCTGGTGATGGAGGAAGCCAAGCTTTCGCACACCCTGGCCACCCAGGCCTCCACTTAAGGCAACAAAGTTTCAATGGCTGAGGGAACAGAAGGCTTGGCTCCGATTCAGGCTACAAAGTTTCAATTGTAGAAGATAAATAAATCCCAGATACCAGGGTCTCTGCTTGGGTTGCCAGGGGGTGTGGCTGGCCTGCAATCCACCACAGGCCCCTCACCCAGGCTGCCTCATGCCCCAAGAAAACCCCCACCCTGATCCAGGACACCCTTCAGGCCAAACCAGCTGGCCCCCACCCATGCACCAAGCCTCTATCCTATCTAATAAAAGAGTAATATGCAAATTGACCATTACTCCAACACACAAGATGGTTGCTTCCATGTGGTCAAAGATGACTGCCCCCATGTAGACACAAGATGGCCACCACAAGATGGCCAGCAGGGGAGGGCATTTGGGAGGGACCAGGTCTGCAAAGGAGGGCAGTTGTGGGTGATCAGGCCAGCAGGGGAGGACAGTTGGGAGGGACCAGGCCTGCAAGGGAGGGCAGTTGGGGGTGATCAAGCCTGCAGGGGTGGACAGTTGAGGGGAACCCAGGCCTGTAGGGGAGGGCAGTTAGAGGCAAACAGACTGGCAGAGGAGAAATTAGGCATCAATGAGGGTGACAGGGGAGTGATTAGGGGGTGATCAGGAAGGCAGGCAGATGAGCAGTTGGGAGCCAGCAGTCCTGGATTGTGAGAGGGATGTCCGACTCCCCATTTAGGCCTGATCCTACCTGGGGGACATCACTCAAGGGGTCCCAGATTGGAGTAGGAGTAGGCTGGGCTGAAGGACAACCCCCCCGCCCCCCACTCCCGTGCATGAATTTGGGCACTGGGCCTCTAGTTATAAATAATGCTGCTACGAACATAGGAGTGCATATATTCTTTCTGATTGGTGTTCTGGAATTCTTAGGATACATTCTCAGAAGTGGGGTCACTATGTCAAAAGACAGTTCCATTTTTAAATTTTTGAGGAAATTCTATACTGTTCTCCCCAGTGGCTGTATCAGTCTGCATTCTTCTCAGCAGTGCACTAAGGTTCCCTTTTCCACATCCTCACCAGTGCTCCTTTATTGATTTACTAGAGGCCTAGCTCACAAAACTGTGTATGGGTAGGGTCCCATTCCTAGCCTGTTATCAGGGCCATCTTCTTCCAGCTTGCCAGTCCCCAGTCCCGCCCTGCCACCACCCACTGGGTTCCCTGTGATTCCCCATTTGCCATGCTGTGATTGGAGCCTGCAGACTATGGGGAGGGACCAAGAGGTCATCTATTCTACCCACTTGCTATTTCCCAGTCCTGCCCTACCGCCACCCACCAAGTTCTCTGTGGTTTTCCATTTGCCATGCTGCAATCGGAGTCTGCAGGCCGTGGAGAGGGACTGAGTGGTGGTCAATGCATCTCATAGCAACTGGTTGAGCAGTAGTTCTGGTTGTTATGCCATTATGGTTGCTGGGCTTTTATTATATAGGATTGATGGTAGCCATTTCTGCAAGTGTGAGGTGATACCTATTTAGTTTTTATTTGCATCTCTCTGATGATTAGTGACCTTGAGCATTTTTCTTTTTTGATTACTCCTCACCAAAGGATAATTATTTATTTACTAGAGGCCCTGTGCATGAAATTCGTGCACCAGGGTGTGTGTCTCTCAGTCCAGACTGCACCTTCTCCAATCTGGGACCTCTCAAGGGATGTCTGACTGCCTTGTAGGATTGGGTCTAAATGGGCAGTTGGACATCTCTCACAATCCAGGACAGCTGGCTCCCAACTGCTCATTTGCCTGTCTTCCTGGTTGCCCCTAACTGCTTCTGCCTGCCAACCTGATCACCCCCTAACCACTCCCCTGCCAGCTTGATTGATCCCTAACTGCTCCCCTGCAAGCCTGTTTTCCCCTAACTTCCTTCCCCTGCAATTGCCCTTCCCTGCAGGCCTGATCACCCCCAACTGCCCTTCTTTGCAAACCTGGTCCCTCCCAACTGCCTTCCCTTGATGGCCATCTTGTGGCAGCCATCTTGTGTCTATATGGGGGCAGTCATCTTTGAACACATGGAGGCAATCATCTTGTGTGTTGGAGTAACGGTCAGTTTGCATATTATTCTTTTATTAGACAGGACTAGATAGGAGAGAGGCTTGGTGCACAGGTGGGAGCCAGCTGGTTTGCCCTGAAGGGTGTCCCGGATCAGGACAGGAGTTTCTTTGGGGTGTGTGACAGCCTGTGCAAGGGGCCTATGGTGGTTTGCAGGCTGGCCACACCCCTCAGTGACCCAGCCAGAGGCCCTGGTATCTGGGATTTATTTATATTCTATAATTAAAACTTTGTAGCCTTGAGTGGACCCAAGCCTCCTGCTCACTTCATGGCTGTAGCCATTTTTGTTGGGACTTATTTATCTTCTGTAATTGAAACTTTGTAGCCTTGAGCAGAGGACTGGGCCCATCAGGACAGGCAGAAAGCTTGGCTTCCTCCATTGCCAGGGGCAACCCAAGCCTTCTGCTCTCTCCATGGCTGCAATCATTGTGGTGGGTTAATTTGCATACTCAATCCTGATTGGTTGGTGGGCGTGCCTTGTGAGTGTAGCAGAGGTACATTCAGTTTGCATATTACTCTTTTACTAGATAGGATTTTGGTTAATCCTCACCTGAGAATATTTTTTTAATTGAATTTTTGTTTTTTATTTTTAGAGAGATTGTAAGGGAAGGATAGAAGTGGGGAGAGAGAGATACATTGATATGAAAGAGACACATTGATTAGTTGCCTCTCACATACACCCCAACTGAGGCCAGGGATCAAACCTGCAACCCAGATATGTGCCCTTGACCGGGAATCAAACCCACAACCCTTTAGTGCACAAGCAGATGCTCTAACCACTGAGAAACCAGCCAGGGCTTGAGCAGTTTTTCATGAATCTATTGGCCTCTTTGTCCTCTTTGGAGAAGAGTGTATTCAGCTCCTTTGCCCATTTTTCTCTTTATAGGAGTTTTTTTCTTCCTGGTGTTGAGTTGTATAATTCTTTATATATTTGGTAAACTTACTCCTTATATGAGGAATTATTGGCAAATATTTTCTCCCATACAGTGGGTTCACTTCTTGTTTTGTTGATGGTTTATTTTGTGCAAAACTTTTTAGTCTGATGGAGTCCAATTTGTTTATTTTTCTCCTAGTATTTCCCTTCCCCTCAGAGACATATTGGCAAAAGTATTGCTCTGAGAGATATTTGATATTTTACCAGGATTTCTTCTAGGATTTTTATGGTTTTGTGACTTATATTTAAGTCTCTTATCCATTTTGAGTTTATTTTTGTGTATGGTGTAAGTTGGTGGTCTAGTTGCATTTTTTTTGCATGTATCTGTCCAATTTTCCCAGCACCATTTACACCATTGTATACTGTTGCCTCTTTTACCAAATATGTATTTTTTAATTTAAATTCTTTATTGTTTAAAGTATTACATATGTCTCCTTTTCCCCACATTGACCTCTCCACAGCCATTCCCACCCCCAGCACATGCCCTCATCCCTCTACTGTCTGTGTCCATTGGTTTTGCTATGTGCATGCATACAAGTGCTTTGGTTGATCTCTTACACACTCCCCCTCCTCTGCCTTCCCTCTGAGATTCAACAGTCTGTTTGATGCTTCTCTGTCTCTGGATCTATTTTTGTTCATTATGTTCCACAAATGAGTGAGATCATGTGATATGTATCAGGCCTGCAATGGGAGGGCAGCTGGGGGTGATCAGGCAGTTAGGGGTGACCAGTAGTTGGGAAGGACCAGGCCTGCAGGGGAGGACAGTTAGGGGCGACCAGGCTGGCAGGGGAGGGTAGTTTGGGGTGACCAGGGTGGTAGGGGAGGAAAGTTGGGGGTAAACAGGCCTACAAGGGAGGCCAGTTGGGGGGACCCAGGCCTGCAGGGGAGGGCAGTTGGGGGTGAGATCAGGCTGGCAGGGGAGGGCAATTAGGGGCAATCAGGCAGGCAGGTAGGCAAGCAATTGGGAGCCAGCAGTCCTGGATTGTGAGAGGGATTCCAGATTGGAGAGGGTGCAGGCTAGGCTGAGGGACAAAGCTTCCCCCTCCCCCAGCCCCGCACAAATGTTGTGCACTGGGCCTCTAGTAATTAATAAATGAGAATACAAGAATAAACTGTTTCACGTACTGACCCCTGTAAGCCTGTGTTGCCCACCTGTAACCTCCTTCAGTCTTGTTCACTGTGAGAATCTGGGAGGTGTGTTTTTTCCCCAGAGAATTGTGGGCTGGGCACTCACTGCAGACAAGTCTCACATGTGGCTGCCCTGCCTCAGGTACAACTGTGGAGACCAGCGCTGTTACCTGGACCTGGCCCGGCTCCGCGGCGTTTACTACATCACCTGGCGCAGGCAAAGCAAGGTCTTTCCACAGGACAAGGCAAGTGCAGTGGCGAAACGCCCGTTTTTGCTTTTCAGGTCGTGTGAGGTGTGTAGTTAGGAATGTGAAACACCGTTGCTGAACTTCAAAGGGAAATTGTTCTCTGGAACACTGAGTTGTAACTCATATTTGCAAATTGGAAGAAGAGGGTAGATTCACTCTGTATCTTTAATGTTAATAAGAAATCTTCATGAAATTTGGGCCTAGAAAGGGCTATTCAATTGCATATAGGAGGGATCAGCAGGCTAGAGACCAGCAGGCCAAATTTGGCCCCCAACCTGTTTTTACAAATGAAGTTTTATTGGGACATAGTCCTGCTCTCTGTGTTGTCTGGCTGCTCATGCCCTTTGATGGCAGAGTTGAGTCATGTGACAGAGGCTGTGATCTACAGAGCTGAATATGTATTCTTTGGACTTGACCAAAAAATATTTGCTGACTTCTGAGGGAAAGCGTGAATTAAGACAGATGCTTTGGCCAAATTAAAGTAGTTTTTTCCTGTTCAGAAAACCACTTCTTCTGACTTACAGACATGTGTTTTGGTTTGTTTGTCCAGGGCCACCACCCCACTCTGGGGGAACATCCGAAGTTTACCAACTACTCTTTCGATGTTGAAGAGTTTATGGACCTTGTCCTGCAGGCTGCAGACCATGTATCACGACACCCGAAGTGGCCATGGAGGAGCAGTCGGGATGAGCTGTGACTGCAGCTATCTGTGGGAGACTGGGTGGACTCCCTCCAGCCCCTCAGCAAGGCAGCCGGTGTTCCTCAGCCCGGTGATATTTCTGAACCGAAAACAGCCTCAGGGCTCTACCTGTGGGCTTTATACTGTTGTATGTGACATTCACTTTTTGTCAAGATACTCTTTTTGCACTGAAATGACTTTTGTAGTTGAAAAACTGGCCATGGCTCGCCGAGGATTGAGCTTTTTTTTTTTTGGAGATCCAAGTACTCAACTTCTCAGCTTCAGAGTCTGTAACTGGTTCTGTGGGACACTCAGGGTGGTTTATTCTGGAGACTACCAACCTGGTTATGATGTTGGAGTAAATTCACCATGGCCTTTATTTGTCATAATTTATTCATAGCACTGTTTGTGGTAGGAAAGGGAAGCATGCCACACCATACCCTTACACCCACACACCCACACTCACACCCGCACACACACATACACCCACATACCTACTCACACGCACATATTTACACACATACTCACACCCACCCCCCACACACCTACTCACACACACACACATATACTTACACACACCCATACACGCACTCACAAACATCTTCACATACTCACATATCCACTTATACTTCCCATGTGCCCACACTCACACACACTTACACACTCCCACTGGCATACACACCTACATACACTCACACCCCCATGCACTCACACACATCACTCACACCCACACACACCTACTTACACTCATACATACACCCATACACCCATTCTCATACACACCTACACATACATACCACACTTACACTCCCACATGCCCACACCCACACTAACATTCCACTCACACACTCCACTCACACCCCCCCACACATTCACCCCCCACATACACATTCACACACATACACTCACACACTCTCACTTATATCCCCACATGCCCACATAGTGGACACACTTACCCACCCACTCACACCCACACTAACACTCCACTCACACATCCCACACATTAACTCACACGCCCCCCCCCCCCACACACTCACACCCCTCAGCTATACCCACACAGGTGCTAGTCTCAGTGCTGAGCCATAGGACGCACCTGCAGATAAATGTTCTGTAAGCCGATCAACTTCACTCTGTCCGAGCCCAGACCCTGCACTGATTCCCTGCTGTATCTTTTCAGCCACCTGCAGGTCACAGGCATCAAGAGCCAGGATGAATCCTGCTGCTGTGCTAATTTATAGTCATGTGTTTCATATGCAAATGAGGCTTCCCACAATGCACTACCTGTGATGAACGCACACAGGTACATTCTTCAAGACTGACTGGGCACCTTCCAGCACCTTGCATGGTTCCTTGCTAGGGACCATGTCTGTCCAGCCCTGGTATCCGGCGTGGGCTTTGCAGCTGCAATACCTGTGTGCGTGCCCCCCATCCCAGGATGTGTTCCAGTATTTGTGCAAACTGCAGATGAGCCCATAGAAAGTCTTTCCTATAAAAAGACACATGTGCATCATCCATTTCAAATGCAAAGAAGGCATAGGAAGTGCCGTCAACTGAAGAGCATGTCTGAGGTGCAGCCCATCAGAATGGGACTCATTTCTGACTGTTTATCAGCTTGCTTTTGCAGTAGAAAATGATGGGCTTCTCTTACTGCAAAATGTGGTGTTTACATTTTATTAGCATCTGACTTGTCTAATTTAGAGGCTAGTGACTTCTGTTTTTTAGTCTCCTTTTAAAATTAGCAGATTACAGCAGAGCTAAGAACTTTTTTACGTTTTAGAGTTGTTAAAGAAAAGAATAATGTGTCACAGGGAATGACTGAGCAACCTAAATCAGCTAAGAACAAGTCTGCTGCCCCTGCCTTGAAGTGTTAGGAACAGTCTTCTAGAGGTTAGGAATATTTATGAAAATATCTGCAAAAAATAGTGTCCTGCTGTAGCAGTAGCTTTGATTTGGGTCTTGAAGTTGTGTGAAAAGAATGGCAACATGAGTGTAAATGAGTGGAATTGCTGTGTGTGTTTTGTGTAGGATCCCAAGGCCTGGCCGGGAGAGCACGTCACATGAGAGCATTTCTCCTGGGCGTGGGCCAGGGAAGCTGAGCTTCGCGGTAGCAGGAGGGAGTAAGGTAGCGTCAGCGTCGCACCTTTAGTTAGAGACATCAACATCAGAAAAGCTATCTTCTTACTTCATTCTAAGAAGTGCATGGAAATATGATTCTATTTATTTGCTAGCAATAGATGTGAGACTTTCAGAAATTGAGAACAATTTTATAATAAAACTAATATTTGAATATTTTGTATTTAAAGAGAATATGTTTTAAATAAAGTACACTTGACACTATAGAATTATCTTTTATGCTATCAAAAGAAGCCTTTAAATGTTATAAAATGTATAATGTTAAGACTGCTCTTTTTACTAAGTCTTTAAAAAAGATGCATTTCATAGTTTATATATTTGGGGGTTAGGGGTATGGCTTTGGAATAAATTTTCATATATTTCATTTTTATACCAGACCATTTTCAAGGTCTTCTGTGTCTGAGTGTTATGTGCTTGCTTTTTGGCAGTCCACCAAGTCTAGATTATAAAAATTAAGTTTCTTGATGATGGCGAATTCAGTTTAAATAAAAATTATACCTCACTTTTTTTAGCAGTTTATTATACAATGCTGTCACAAATGTTGTATTGTGTAATCCTTACCAGGATGACATAAGAATTGTCCCCAGTTTTCTGGAGAAGAGAAGCAGATTCTGTTTAAGGGACTTCCCTGGAGATCCCAGACTGAGTCCACACTTCGTCCCGTGCCTTCTCATGCCCCTGCAGTGCAGATGAGCAGCCCTGAGGCACTGCTGTGCTGGGTTCCGGGACACAGTGGATTGGATGAAGAGGGCTCGCACTTGCCCTCTGGGGAGGAGACTGATATTAAATGGCGTGAGTAAATATACGCATGTGCGAGGTGCTGATGCGTCTGCGGTGGACACTTAAGCAGGAGGGATGTGGAGCTCGGAGGGGAGCTGGAGTTCCATAGGATTCCGTGGAGAGTCAGGGAAGCCCCCCCTGGCAACATTTGAGATAAGATTTGCAAGTAGTGCAGATAAGTGGGCACCGTGTGTTGCAAGGAGAGTACCAGCCAAGTGGGGAGGCAGGGGCGTGCCGGCATGATGCCAGAGGAGATGAGGTCCAGAAGGTCATGGGTCCCATGCAGGGCTTTGATGCTGCTGAGACCTCAGCAGGGTGGGTGATCTGACAGGGCACTCAGGTGCTATGTGGGGAATAACTAGAGGGATGTCTTCGGTCCAGTTCTCTGGAAACCGCCTCTGGAGTGGAGCTGTGGATGAGGTTTACTGGGGGCACTGCTCACCAACTATACCTGTGAGAGAGTAAGGGGCCAGGTGTGGGCCAAGAGAGGACTTGAACTGCCAAGCAATAGCAGGAGAGGGTAGAGCAGGTGGTTCTTCAGAGGAGGGGTCCTCAGATCAATGAATCTGAGAAAAGCCATCCCCAGGGAGGGCGGTAACCTGAGGGTGATGCAATTCCTGTGAGGAGCTGGCCATGATCCGGCAGCAGCCAGTACCCCACACCCCAGTGATTGGCCGGAGGGCATCCTGGGGGCCTGTTGAAGCGCCCTCCAGGACAGGGTGGGCTTCACTAGAGACCCGCAGTGAACTTCAATTATGCTGAAGAGGGTTAGAACTGGCTTTGCGGACCATGTGTTCTCTCTCCCATGTTATTCATTGCTCCCTCATCTTTAAAAATATAAAATCTGCTCGGCCAGAGTGGCTCAGTGGTTGAGCATTGACTTATGAATTAGAAGGTCATGGTTCAATTCCTGGTCAGGGCACATGCCCAGGTTTCAGGCTCAATCCTCAGTGGGGATCTATAGGAGACAGCTTATCAATGATTCTTACATTATTGACATTTCTACCTCCTCTCTCCCTTCCTTTCTAAAATCAATAAAATAAATAAACATATATAAAAGCCATTCTTCCATTAGACATTTAAATGGAGAACAGAGAGATCAAGAAACTTTCCCAAAGCCACACAGCTAGAAGGTAACAGATGGATTGGAGAAAATTTCTTTGTAAAGTAATTTAAAGTTAATCGGAAGTTTACAGTCGATAAAGGAAGGAAGGAAAGAGAAGAGAGAATAGTTGGGGAATAGGGAGTAGAGCAAATGGTCCTAGAGTTAGGCCCCTTCTTGGTGTTACAAATATTTTTCTTCAAAAACAGTCAATGAAGACTTGCTTTTCTGAAACTAGGCACAGGTAAGCAAATCAGTGCAGGTATGATTGCCTCAGAGAAACCAGTTATTTAAATTAACCTATTCCCAAGCAATGGCTATTGCCAGAGACTTTGATATCTTTCTTCTGTTTTAGCTTTCCTGTCAGCAAGCAAGTGGCCCAGAGCAGTGCACAGATGGTGTGGGCCTTGCTTTGGATGGCAATGCACACTGTGACCGCAAGGTGGCAGTCAAGCCCTTCCAAATGGCCTCTGTGGCCTGAAACCTGGTGTAATAACCCCTAATGCAGATTCAAGGGACCTGAGCCTCAGGAACGAGGGATGCCTTGCTTCTGTGTGAAGGATTCTTTCATCGCTGATTTGAGGGAAAGTAGAAAGATTATCATGAAAAAAAATTCCCCATATAAGTGCGACGTTTCTTAGCTGCAGCCAATACACGGGTCCTTGTAAGACATGCATGCCTGGTGCAGAGAATTTGAGCCCCGGAGGCTGATTTTCAGGGCAGCATCTGCGCAGTGGGTGCGTTTTCATTAAAGTGCAGACATTTCCTTGGGGTGGGACCTTTACTTTAGGGTCATCCATAGCACATTGGCTCCTCAGTCATATTTAGGGGCTCATTTTTGTCTTGTATTGGCATATGCATGGCTGCTATCGTTCAGTTTGCGCAGAACAAACTGTACGCAGAGGATGCCTGGAGGGTTAAACAGTGGAGGGACGGTGCAGCATTAGTAGGAGCGCTTTCCAGCATAAAGGAGGCTCCCTGCCGAGTCTGCCTGGGTAAGACCCAGCGCTGCTCTCAGAGCTTGTGGTATCGTTCATTCCTTACAGCCTTGAGTTGCAGAATTTTAGAATGTTTTGCTGAAAAGGCCCTGGAGGTCCCTCCTGGGCTTTGTTCATTCCTTGGGGCTTGTTGACTGCCACAGGGAGGAAAGTTCCTGGGAGGGACAGGACTAAGCAGTTAGAGCGCAGAAGCCAGAGCAGTGTGGCCTGCCTCCCGGAGCTGGGTTTTCCTCCTGGTGGCCGTGGGAGCATTGTCTCCCTGGCAGAATAGCTTAACGACAAAAGAATAAAGTCACAATTGCTCAGTGCCTGGCACACAGAGCATGTTCAGGAAATGCTTTACTACGTAGACATCAGGACACAGAGAACTATTATTATTTAAAGGTCCAGCAGCTGGGGAGCATTTAAATTCTGATCTCTACGCCTCTCACCAGACCCCATACATCAAACTCTCTAGGGCAGTGGTTCTCAACCTTCCTAATGCCACGTCCCTTTAATGCAGTTCTTCATGTTGTGGTGACCCCCAACCATAAAATTATTTTCGTTGCTACTTCATAACTGTAATTTTGCTACTGTTATGAATCATAATGTAAATATCTGTGTTTTCTGATGGTCTTAGGCAACCCTGCTAGTGTAGCAACAAAAATAATTTTATGGTTGGGGGTCACCACAATATGAGGAACTGCATTAAAGGGACATGGCATTACGAAGGTTGAGAACCACTGCTCTAGGGGAATCAGCCAACCCCCGTGGCTCCCGGTCAGCAGCCGGGGACCGATGTAGGTCTCAGTCAGCACCTGTCCGAGCATCCCCATAAGATGCCACGTGGAAGACATTTTCTTGGGGGCGCGGCCTCAGGCGAGCCAGACAGAGCCGTTTGTGGCCCGCGGCTGTGAGCTGCGTGTCTCCACGCGTGGAGGTCGCGTGTGCTCTTTCCTAACTCACTTCCCCACTGGATCCTTTTCTCAAGGAGCCTCGGCATTACTGTTGCAAGGCTCCCGCAGCTGGGGCGGCTGCTTGGGGTGTGGTGGGATGGGGTGGGGTGGGGGAGTAGTGCTTTCCCAGGAAGAGGCTCAGCCAGATGCACCTGTTTGTGAGTTAAATCAACTGTGCTACGTGGTCACTGTTGATCAATAGCTGCACCAAAGTTATCCAGGCAGCAGACTGCAAGGTAAAGGGTAAATAAAAACCCACCGAGATCCCTTCTGCAGTGACAGGAGGTGAGACCTGGAGAGTGCTGAGGTCCCTGGCTCCCGGGCTGAGCTCCTGCCAGATGACTGGCAGCCACTTCCCTGTTATCCCTGTAAACACGTGTGCCTGAACCCGTGTCCCTCCGCTGGCTGCCACTCGCCCCAGGCAGCCGTGCCCACTCCCTGTGTGTTTTTCTCCAGACCTTTCTACCCCAGGTTTAATGCCATCGAGCAGGTAGGTAAAAACTAATTGTAGTTTCCAGAAAAATCTGGAAAATAAATTGCAAGGATACAGTTCTGTTGAAATGCCCACAGCCTTGGGTGGAACCTGCACTGTGCAGTGGGCTAACAAAGGAGCCAGGGAGAAGGCCAGCTGGATCTAAGGCAATTGGGTGAGATGAAGTGGGAGGTGATGGTGGCAGTCCCAGAAGAGGCCCGTGCAGGCGGTGCGATTCCTGGTCAAGGCACATGCCCAGGTTTCAGGCTCAATCCTCAGTGGGTGGTTACCCAGGGGACCGCAGATCACAGCTAACACTGCACCTAGAGGCCTCCACAGCAGGGGTGGACGAGAGGGAGGGGAGCAGGGGTCCAGGAGGAAGAACAGGAGGTGCAAGGAATCAGGAAGGAAATAGAAGCAGGGTCCTGACACTGGAGAAGCCTCTAGGCACCACCTTTAATCCCACAGGCGCCCAAGCCTGTCGCCTAGGCCTGTAACTCGGGGTGCTCACTCAGAGGGTGTTTGCTCAGAAGCTAAGCGGGGGACAGCCCCGGAGAGACCTGGGGAGACCAGAAGGCCCTGACAGAGGGTTCGGGTTAGGGATAGGATTAGGGTATGGGCTAGGTATAGAGTTACGGTTAGGGTTAAGGCTAGGGTTAGATATAGGGCTAGGCCTAGGATTAGGGTTAGGTTTAGGTTTAGGGTTAGGGTGAGGGTTAGGGTTAGGACTAGGGTTAAGTTTAGGGCTAGGGTTAGGGATAGGGTTAGGTTTAGGGTTAGGATTAAGGCTTGGTTAGGGCTAGGGTTAGGGTTAGAGCTAGGGTTAGGTTTAGGGTCAGGGTTAGGGTTAGGGTTAGGGTTAGGGCTAGGGTTAGGGTGAAGGGTAGGGTTAGAGTTAGGGCTAGGATTAGGGTTAGGGCTAGGGTTAGGTTAGGGTTAGGGTTAGGGTTAGGGTTAGAGTTCGAGCTTGGTTAGGGCTAGGATTAGGTTTAGAGCTAGCGTTAGGTTTAGGGTTAGGGTTAGAGCTAGTGTTAGGGTTTGGGCTAGAGTTAGGGTTAGGGTTTGGCAAGGGTTAGGGTTCAGGTTAGGGCTAGGGCTAGGGTTAGGATTAGAGCTAGTATTAGGGTTAGGGCTAGCGTTAGGGTTAAGTTTAGGGTTAGGATTAGGGTTAGAGTTAGGGCTAGGGTTAGGAATAAGGCTAAGGTTAGTGTTACAGCTAGGGTTAGTTTCAGGGCCAGAGTTAGGTTTAGGGCTAGGGTTAGGGTTAGGTTTAGGGCTAGGGTTAGGTTTAGGTTTAAGGTTAGGGCTATGGTTAGAGTTAGGGTTAGAATTAGGGTTAGATTTAGGGTTAGTGTTAGGTCTAGGGTTACGGCTAAGGTTAGGGTTAGAGCTAGGGTAAGTTTTAGGGCTAGGGTTACAGCTAGCGTTAGGTTTAGGGTTAGGGTTAGGTTTAGGGCTAGTGTTAGTGTTAGGGTTAGGGCTAGGGTTAGGTTTAGGGTTAGTACTAGGCTTAGGATTAGGGTTAGTGTTTGGGTATGATTAGGGTTGGGTTAGGGTTCTGGTGAGGATTATGGTGTGGTCTAGGTTTAGG
>JAAGEH010000020.1:3809355-3821022 GCA_011751065.1 Lasiurus cinereus
TCATATAATACTGGTTTGGAGTTGATGAACTCCTTTAGCTTTTTCTTCTCTGTGAAGCTCTTTATCTGCCCTTCAATTCTGAATGATAGCTTTTCGGATAGATTATTCTTGGTTGTAGGTTCTTGCTGTTCATCATGTTGAATATTTCTTGCCACTCCCGTCTGGCCTGCATCGTTTCTGTTGAGAAATCAGCTGACAGTCGTATGGGTGCTCCCTTGTAGGTAATGAACTGTTTTTCTCTTGCTGCTTTTAATATTCTCTCTTTGTCTTTTGCTCTTGGTATTTTAATTATGATGTGTCTTGGTGTGGTCCTCTTTGGATTCCTTTTATTTGGGGTTGTGTGTGCTTCCTGGACTTGTAAGTCTATTTCTTTTACCAGATGTGGGAAGTTTTCAGTCATTATTTCTTTAAGTAGGTTTTCAGTATCTTGCTCTCTCTCTTCTTCTGCCACCCCCACAATTCTGATGTTGGTATACTTGAAGCTGTCCCAGAGGCTCCGTACATTATCTTCACATTTTTGGATTCTTTTCTCTTCTTGATTTTCCAGTTGAATGTTTTCTGCTTCTTTATATTTCAAATTTTTGACTTGATCCTTGCCTTTCTCTAGTCTGATATTAGGACTCTGTATAATATTTTTTATTTCAGTCAGTGTATGTTTAATTTCTAGTTGGTCTTTTTTCATCTTTAGTTGGACTTTTTCCATCTCTAGTTGGTCCTTTTTCATCTCCTCTTGGGTCTCACTAAATTTATCCATCTTTTCTAGTATATTCTTTAAAAACCTTATAAGCGTGGTTTTGACTCTGTATCCAGTCGTTTTTTCCCCTCCATTTCTTTTGTTTGTAATCCCTTCCCTTGTCTTGGCATTTTCACTATGCCGGGGAAACTTCTGTGTTGAATTCAGCCTTATGATACCAGACTGCAAAGCCCCAGAAGCCTCTGTTGAGCTTGGGAGGGGTGGAGTCTCAGGGCTTAAGGGACCGCCTTGCCTTCCAGTCGGCCCTGCCCTCCTCGGCCTCTGAGTCTCACGTGACTGGGTAATCGCTGGAGCGGTCCTTGTGCGCGCACCCTCAGTGCCTCTAACCGCTGCCTTTCCAGCTCCCCTGCACACCAGGACCATAGGAGTCTAGGTTTCCAGGGTTTCGCCCGAAACATGGGCTTAGTGGACTCAGAAGTGGCACAGTTGGGAGGGTCTGTCTCCCACCCACTCGAGAAAGCCAGCGGCACAATCAGGAGTCCATCTTCTGGGCACAGTGGTGTGTGTGTCCCCAGACCTCTGCTCTTTCATGGTTCCCCTAAATTTCCGGGCACTCCTCCCCTTTCACTGTCCAGATTTCCCCTCATATGAGTCTCATGTAGACCTGCGGTTCAATGCAGTCGAGAGTCTCTGTCTCCCTCCCGCTAGAGGAAGCCAGCCAGGCACTCCACCACCCACTCTCTCCACACAGGCTTATCTCTGTATCTCAGCTTTTTGCAGCTCCTCTGAGTCTCCGTGAGCTCCTCTCTTTCCTTTTAGTTGTAGAATTTCTACTCAGCCAACTTTCCTGTGGTTCTGGTTGATGTCCGTTCTGTCTTTTAGTTGTAGTTTTGAAATTGTTGTGCAAGGCAGCAGTTTAGGTGTTCACCTATGCTGCCATCTTGGTTTTTTCCAACAGGTTTTATCTGCTACTTTTTAATTTTTATTTCTATGTTAATTGTAGAAATACATGAAAATGTGGAGAGGGGAAAAAAGCACTTGAAGGAAACCTCACTATTTATCAGTCCAGAACTTTTTACCTGCTAGACTATGTATATATCTACACTATGCATATTTCTGGATAACCTGTTTGCTACCTGGATGTAATGGAACCTCTTGATTTACCATAAAATAAATATATATATATATATATATATATATATATATATATATATATATCAACCTTTTTATTGCATGCAGATAATTTCATTGAGCTAATCTCATAATCTTGGGCACGCTTGACAATATTTTTAAAAAAACTTGACTGTAATGACAATATTATTTTAAAAAACAATCACACTTCCTTGAATATCCTTGTGCATATATCTTTGTGCATCTGCCCAATTACTTTTTTTAGGAATATCCTAGATCTGACTGCTGGACCCCAGGGCATGCACAGTTTTAGAGATTTGATGATATACTGATGAATTTTCACCCAGAAATGTGGCCCTTTCATCTAAGAATTTTGCACCCTAGTCACACCCAGCCATCTGAGTCAGAAGGGTTTCAGGCAGAGCTGTGAGGGCCTTGCACAGGAGACATTGAGGAGAGTACATGCTGGCTGAGCTGCTCACACACTGAGACAGATCCGCACCGTGGTTGCGACAATCAAACTTGTGACAAGGGTGGAGGCTGGGCCATGCATCTGAACTATTGTTCTGATTGAATAGACCCACTAAAGGCGCACTGACAGGCATTATTAAGACAGCCCAAGTGGCTGTCACTTCTCAAATGAGGTTAAGTAAGGGAGGCTGTGTGGGTTAATTAATAGGTAGGACACAGCGCCTGGGTAATAGTTTCTGCCACGGTGGGTGACAAGTGTGCAGTGCATATTGCAGAGGTCGGAACAAAAACAAAACTTGTTTCACAAAGACGAGCCATTTGTGTCTAAAGCTCAAGTATGCTCCTAAGTCCCCATGTTGGGTGTTTTTAAGCCTGAATGCATAAGGGAACATTTTGCAATTATCTGCAAGATCTGAATGTCTATCCTGATCAGTAGGCATAGATTGTTTGTAATTGTATTTAAAATGACATTAAAACCTCCATATTGTTATCTGGCAAATTTCAAGTATACACACAAGTAGAACAGGCAGTGGATGAGCGCTTGTCTTCCTATAAGCAAATCTTTGGCATCATATCGTTTTACTAATGAACATTTTAACATAGTGAAGTGAGTCTGAGTGATTGGCTCTGATCAACTTAATTTTCAGATTCAGCATTACTAGAATATCTTTGTAAAATATTGATTAATTGTACAACATCAGCAAAATTATTTGACCTCTTTGAGCTTCAGTTCCCTGTTCTGTAAAAGGTTAATAATATGTAGACACTGCAGTGTATTGTGAGGATTCCAGGTAACAGCATGAAAGTGAAGAAAATATTAACTCACCATCATTGCCATGATCACCACTGAAATTGAGATCTTACAGGCAAATGACATGTGGAAGGAAGCTCTGGATAGTTGAAGATAATGTGCAGGGGTTTGAGAGGCTGCTAGGAAAGAAGATGGAAAATGTGACAGGTATTTCAGAAAAAGATGAGTGACACAGAAGAGTCATGAAGAAGGAATGCCAGCAGAAACGCCAGCAGAGGGAGAGGGAGGGCTAGGGGTTGGGAAAGTGGTGGCCTCCAGTTGGTGCTCCATTTCTCCATAACAGGATGCAAAGTTGGCCACTGCCTGGGGCCACCCAGCAGGAGCTACAGAGAGATCTGCAGATTCCTCCACTTTGTATTGGATTTAGAAGTGCCCAGACGAGGCCCAGATGTGAAGCAAGGCAGGCTGGTGCTGATGCCAGTTCTTGGGCCTTTTATTGATAGGTTTGGGGGTTCCTGATCCAGTTGTAGCTAATTTGACAAGTTTTAGCCTGAGAAAAGACAGACCATTCATATGCAAAAGCAGCTTGGGTGGGGCTGTAAATTGAATGAGGTGGAGACTCAGGGAATCATGAGGGCAGAGCAAACAGAAATGGCTGCCAGTCAGACCTGCATCTGGGAGGTCTCAGCAAGGGAACCAAGAGTGCTGTGAGCACCTCCAGCTGGAAGAAAGCCGCCCTTTAGTTCCTGCCCCAATGACAGACAGTCCAGTTTCTCCCCGTATGTGTCTGGGTCCCCCAGAGCCTCACCTGGCACTGGAGCTCAGAGGAAGTGGGAGCTTGTAAGTTCAGTTTATGGTGCTGACCATTTAAGAGGAGCAGCTGGGTCTCCAACAGCCAGTGTCACTCAGCCCCAATTTGCACTGGTTTTTACAGTCCATAGTTCTTACTGTCAGTAGGGACCTTTTTTTCAGCTGTGGGACCCTGGGCTGGGGGTCTGGTATGGGGCTAGAACGCCTCACTCCTCTGGACGGCCTCCAAAGAGACAGTTTCCCTCCTGATTAAAAGCAGCATACCCAGGTGCTGGACCAGGCATTCCCTGCCTCCGAACCTCCCACGAGTCTCAATGCACTTTCTTCTTTACCTCTCTATTGCAGTACCTCCACTCCGCCAGCTTTCCCGTGGTTCTGGATGATAGTTATTCTGCATTTTAGTTGTAATTTTGATGTGGTTGTGGAGGAAACAATACAGGCATTTACCTATGCCACCATCTTTTCAGCTATGTTCATCTTACCAAATTAAGACTGTTAGATGATTCCCAGATGATTATGAACTTTGATCTAAAGTGGCTGTATCCATCATTCCATTCATTGGATACCTTCTTTATTTATTTTCTAATGTCAGTAACTAATTCATCCAAAAAATGGCAAACAGGATAATTTCACTATATAGAATCTCTTCAGATCCTTGAATATTCTGTATACATCAGTCAATTATCTTAATTTTTATGCAACAGAAATGGCTCTCAGTACTGACTTAAACACCCCTGGCCTTTTTTCCCCCCCATAACTTATCCTGTGACCCATCCTAAATGATTAAATAGCCACAGAGATAATTCGATGAATGAATGCCAATAAAGGAATTAATGGCTGATAAGGTGTTAATTGGGGCTAATCCTCTTAGATACCATTTGTAATTAACAGGGACTCCAGCCCTGGCTATGTGGCTCAGTTGGTTGGCTGTTGTCCCCTTTGTGGAAGTGGGGGGTTGCTGGTTCAATTCCTGGTAAGGGCATGTTCCTGGATTGTGGACTCGATACCTACTGGGGGTATACTGGAAGAAGCTGATCAATGTTACACTCTCACATCAATGGTTTTCTCTCTCTCCCTCCCTCTCCATTCCTTTCTCTCTAAAAATCAATTTAAAAATCTTAAAACACACACACACACACACACACACACACACACACACACACACACACATGAAACAACACCAGAGACTTAAACTGGAAGGAATAGATACCATGGACATTTTATTGGCAGGGCTAATGTATGCCAGTGAGAGAAATATGTTGGGGCCAGGAGGGCATTTGGTGTCTTCAAATTAAATTTACATTAAAGAGTTTGGATTTTATCCTCAACGGTGTGCCTCCCAAGTAAAATGTGAAGTGACATAATCATATTTGAATGTTAAAAAGGTCACTCTGGATTGTATGGAAACAGGATGGGAGGCAGGGGGAAGCAGGAGTGGTGCAGAAGTCCAAAAACTAGGACAGAGGCAGTGAGGACAGTGGGAGGAGGCGGATTTAGGAATTAGAATCCATAGGCCATGATGGCAACTTAATGCAGTGGGTGAGGGGGAAGGAGAAGTCAAGGATGACACTTGGGATGAAGATCTGACAAGCAGGGCAGCTGCCTGTATCCCTCACAATAGCAAAGGCAGGGAGAGAGGCAAGTTTTGGAGGGAAGATGACAAGCTCCATTTTGGATGTACTGGGTTCAAGATGCCTTTTGGTACCCATCTGGAGGGTGCAGGAGTCTTAGAGCATGGGAGAAGAGATGTCACTTCTCTTAGAGATGTTCCCCCCATGGAAGTGCTGGATGAAGCCATGGGAATTGATAGGATCAACGATAGCAGGCAGGCAGTAGAGGATTCAGGTGGACACACCAGCCGAGCCCTGCTGACATCAGCTCTCTCTGGTTGGCAGCTTCCCCGATCTAATTAGTTTCTTAGGAGAACCACTCCTTATGTCGGGAAAGTCATTGGGCCACATGCTCACATTTCAGTTGGATCTCATGGATTCAAGATGCCATACAGTCCTCTCATCTAGAGGCGGGCGCCCCTTAATTTCTTATATCTCAGTGGGCTCTGTGACTGCCCGACCAACCCAGTATGTGGAAGGGACCATGTCCAGGCATTGGAAGAGTGGAAGCTTCTCATCTGTCTCTCCAAGGATTCATTCTTGGCTTCCATGCAAGGTCTGACGACCCTGTTGGACAGACCTGGGAGAGGCCCTCAGGCAGCAGGCAGGTCAGAGACCTGGCTGGGCCCAGCCTCCTCAGGGGTCCCACTAGAGCCACATGAGTGCAGCTACTGCATACCCTCCAAAGCAGTCACCAATCAAGTACCCGAGCATGACCCCTATGGTCCCAGCCAGCACCACATGGAGCAGGAGAACTGCTCAGCTGGGCTCCACTAAATTGTGAGACACAACGACATGTTTGTTGTCTGAAGTCACTGAGTTGTAGGGATGTGTATTCAGCAGGAGAAAATTGGAACAGTTGTTTGTGCCAACTTCCACCCCAATCCAACTTTTTAAAACACAATGTTTTAGGTTGAGTGTCTGTTAAGCCAAAAAAAACTTATACTTGGGACTGAAGGCTGTGTCTTCATCTTTAAGTCAGGGATAATAATCCTGCCATGCCTTCTCAGAATTATTTTAGGGCTCAAGTGAGATAGTATATGTGCATGTACTTCATAAATTATAAAGCACTCTACAAACGTAGATGCATTTAAACATAATTATAAAGCACTCTACAAATACAGTTTAAATAATTTTTTTAATTTTTTTATTATTTCATTACATGTGTACATATCTTCCCATTGCCCCCTCCCTATACCACTTCCATGCATACCTTAACCCCACAGTGGTTATGCTTATATGCATGCATACAAGTCCTTCGGTTGATCTCTTATCTACCCCACCTCTCCTTAACCTTCCCGCTGTTATTTGACAATCTGTTTGATACTTTACTGCTTCTGTATCTATCTTTTTGTTCATCAGTTTATAATGTTCTTATTATCCATAAATGAGTGAGATCATGTTTTTTTTTTCTTTCATTGACTTCCTTATTTCACTTAGCATAATGCTCTCCAGTTCCATCCAGGTTGCTGCAAATGGTAGGAATTCCTTCTCTTTATAGCAGCATAGTATTCCATTGTGTAGATGTACTATGGTTTTTGGATCTAGTCATCTGCTGATGGGCACCTAGGCTGTTTCCAAATCTTAGCCATTGTAAATTGTGCTGCTATGGACATAGGGGTGCATAAATCCTTTCTGATTGGTGTTTCTAGATTCTTAGGATATATTCCTAGGAGTGGGATTACTGGGTCAAATGGGAGTCCATTTTTAGTTTTTTGAAAAAACTCCATATTCTTCTCCACAGTGGCTGCACCGGTCTGCATTCCCACCAGCAATGCACAAGGGTTCCTTTTTCTCTGCATCCTTGCCAACACTTGTCGTTTATTGACTTGTTGATGATTGCCATTCTGACAGGTGTGAGATGGTATCACATGATTGTTTTGATTTGCATCTCTGGGATAATTAGTGACTTTGAGCATGTTTTCATGTGTCTCTTGGCCTTCCTTCTGTCTTCTTTCGAAATTATTCTATTTAGGTCCATTGCCCATTTCTTTATTGGATAATTTATCTTCCTTTATTCAGTGTATAAATTGCCTGTAGATGTTGGAGATTAAACCTTTATCAGTGATAAGATTTGCAAATATATTCTTCCATACAGTGGGCTTTCTTGTTGTTATGTTGATGGCTTCTTTTGCTGTGCAAAAGCTTTTTATTTTGATGTCCCATTTGTTTATTTTCTCTTTAGCTTCTATTTCCCTTGGAGCAGTATCAGTGAAGAAGTTTCTTCAGCATACGTCTGATATCGTGCTGCTTGTGGATTCCTCTAGTATTTTTATAGTTTCCCATCTTATGTTTAAATCCAGTATCTACTTGGAGTTTATTTTTGTGTATGGTGTAAGTTGGTGGTCTAGTTTCATTGTTTTGCATGTATCTGTCCAATATTCCCAACACCATTTATTGAAGAGACTGTCTTGACTCCATTGTAGGTTCATGCCTCCTTTGTCAAATATTAATTGAGCATAGTGGTTTGGGTGGATATCTGGATTCTTTATTCTGTTCCATTGGTTTATGTCTGATCTTGTGCCAGTACCAGGCTGTTCTGAGAACAGTGGCTTTGTAATACAGCTTGAAATCTGATATTGAGATCCCACCTACTTTATTCTTCTTTCTCAGGATTGCTGTGGCTATTTGGAGTCTTTTTTTGTTTCAGATGAATCTTTGGAGAGTTCTTTCAAGGTCCGTGAAATATGTTGTTGGTATTTTAATGGGGAGTGCATTGAATCTACAGCTTGCTTTGGGTAATATGGACATTTTAATTATGTTGATTCTCCCAATCCATGAGCATGGTATGCTTTTCTATCTGTTTACATCTTCCTCTATCTCTTTTTAAAGTGTCATGTAGTTTTCCGCATATAGGTCTTTTACTTCCTTAGTTAAGTTTATTCCTAGATATCTTAATTTTTTTGGTGCAATGGTAAATGTGATTGCTTTTTTAGTCTCTCATTCTGTAAGTTCACTTTTAGTGTATAGAAATGCCATAGATTTCTTGGCATTAATTTTGTATCCTGCTACCTTACCGAATTCATTTATTAAGTCTCTTAGTTTTTTGATGGAGTCTTTTGGTTTTTTTTATGTACAATATCATGTCTTCTGCAAATAAGGACAGCTTTACTTCTTTTCCAATTTGGATGCCTTTAATTTTTTCTTCTTGTCTAATTGCAATGGCTAATAGTTCCAGTACTATGCCAAATAGGAGTAGTGAGTGGCATCCTTGTCTTGTTCCTGTTCTTAGGGGAAATGGTTTTAGTTTTTGCCCATTGAGTATGATGCTAGCTGTGGGTTTATCATATGTGGTTTTTATGATATTGAGGTATGATCCTTCTATTCCCACCTTGATGAGAGTTTTTATCAAGAAAGGGTCTTGGATTTTGTCAAATACTTTTTCTGCATCAAATGATATGTCTATGTGATTTTTCTCTCTCAATTTGTTTATGTGATGTATCACATTTATTGTTTTCCAGATATTGTACCATCCTTGCATCCCTGATGTAAATCCTACTTGGTCATGGTGTATGATCTTTCTGATGTACTGCTGGATCCGATTTGCTAGAATTTTGTTGAGGATTTTGGCATCTATGTGCATGAGGATTGTTGGCCTGTAATTCTCTTTCATTGTATTGACTTTATGTGGTTTTGGTATTAGGATGATGCTGGCTTTATAGAAAGTGGTAGGTAATGAACTGTTTTTCTCTTGCTGCTTTTAATATTCTCTCTTTGTCTTTTGCTCTTGGTATTTTAATTATGATGTGTCTTGGTGTGGTCCTCTTTGGATTCCTTTTATTTGGGGTTCTGTGTGCTTCCTCGACTTGTAAGTCTATTTCTTTTACCAGATGTGGGAAGTTTTCAGTCATTATTTCTTTAAATAGGTTTTCAGTATCTTGCTCTCTCTCTTCTTCTGCCACCCCCACAATTCTGATGTTGGTACGCTTGAAGCTGTCCCAGAGGCTCCTTACATTATCTTCACATTTTTGGATTCTTTTCTCTTCTTGCTTTTCCAGTTGAATGTTTTCTGCTTCTTTATATTTCAAATTTTTGACTTGATCTTGCCTTTCTCTAGTCTGCTGTTAGGACTCTGTATAATAGTTTTTATTTCAGTCAGTGTATGTTTAATTTCTAGTTGGTCTTTTTTCATCTTTAGTTGGACCTTTTCCATCTCTAGTTGAATCTTTTGCATCTCTAGTTGGTCCTTTTTCATCTCCTCTTGGGTCTCACTAAATTTATCCATCTTTTCTAGCATATTCTTGAAAAACCTTATAAGCGTGGTTTTGAACTCTGTATCCAATCGTTTTTTTTTCCCTCCATTTCTTTTGTTTGTAATCCCTTCCCTTGTCTTGGCATTTTCACTTTTCCCAGGAAACTTCTGTGTTGAATTTAGCTTTATGATTCCAGACGTGCAAAGCCACAGAAGCCTCTGTTGAGCTTGGGAGGGGTGGAGTCTCAGGGCTTAAGGGACTGCCTTGCTTTCCAGTTGGCCCCGCCCTCCATGGCCCCTGAGTGTCACGTGACAGGATAATGGCTGGAGCGGTCCTTGTGCATGCGCCGCAGTGCCTCTAACCACTGCCTTTCCAGCTCCCCTGCACACCAGGACCACACGAGTCTAGGTCTCCAGGGTTTCGTCCGAAACAGGGGTTTAGTGAAGTTAGAAGTGGCACAGTTGATAGGGTCTGTCTCCCGCCCACTCGCGAAAGCCAGTGGCACAATCAGCAGTCTGTCCTGTGTGCAGTGTCGTGCGTGCCACCAGGCCTTTGATCTTTTGCGACTCCCCTAAATCTCCATGCACCTCTCCCTTTTTACAGTCCAAACTCCCCCCGTATGAGTTTCGGCTGGATCTGGGGTTTAGTGTCGTAGGATAAGGGGTTCAATGCCTTTGAGAGTCTCCGTTTCCCTCCCACCAGAGGAAGCCAGCCAGGTACTCCGGCACCCACTCTCTCCACGCGCGCCTCTCCGTACCTCAGCTTTTTGCAGCTCCTCTGGGGCTCTGTGAGCCCCTGTCTTTTCCTCTAGTTGTAGAACTTCCACTCAGCAAGCTTTCCTGTGGTTCTGGATGATGTCCGTTCTGTCTTTTAGTTGTAGTTTTGAAATTGTTGTGCGAGGCAGCAGTGTGGGTGTTTACCTATGCCGCCATCTTGGATTCCTCTCCCTAGTCCATTTACATTTAAAGTAATTATTGATAGGTACTTATTTGTAACAATTTTTATTTTTACCCCTATGCTCCTTCTTTGCTTCCTTCCTATTCCATTCTTTTATTTTTTTTTTCCTGCGGACTTTTTAGCATTTCTTGCATTGCTGGTTTTGTGGTAATAAATTCCCTCAGTCTCAGTCCTGTTTTGTCTGTGAAGCTCCTGATTTCATCCTCAATTTTGATTGAAAGCCTTGCTGGGTACAGTATTTTTGGATTCAGAAACTTCCTTTGCATGACTTTGCATATTTTATTTCATTCCCTTCTGGCCTGATGAGTTTCTGTTAAGAAATCAGTCGCTAGTCTGATGTGGGTTCCTTTGTAGGTAACTTTCTTTCTCTCTCTGGACACTTTTAAGATTCTTACTTTGTCATTGGTGTTTGCTAATTTAATTATAATGTGCCTTGGTGTCGGTCTTTTTGGGTTCATTTTGCTTGGGACTCTGTGAGCTTCTTGGATTTGTGTGCGTTTTTTCTTCCCTTTATCAGGGAAGTTTCCTGCCATTATTTCTTCAAACAGGTTTTCTATTCCTTGCCCAGTTTCCTATCCTTCTGGAACTCCTATTACGTGGATGTTGTTTTGTTTTGTGTTGTGCCAAAGTTCCCTTAGGGTCTCCTCCTGCTTTTTAATTTTTTTTCTAGAAGCTGCTATACTTGAGTATTTTTCCTACCTTGTCTTCTAGCTTACTGATGTGGTCCTTTGCTTCTTCTAGTCTACTTTTGATGCTTTCTATTGAGTTCTTTACAGAAGTGATGCCATTTTTCATTTTTTTTGGATTCTTCTTCATTTCCTCTTGGTTCTTACTCATATTGTCAAATTTGTCTTCCATTCTTTTCAGTCACCTTATGACCATTTCTCTGAATTCTTTCTCTCGCAGGTTGCTTGCCTTCATTTCATTTACTTCCTTTTTTTTAAATTATTTTTTATTAATTTTTTATACATATCTCCCCATTGCCCCCCCTCCCTCCCAGGCATACCCCGACCCCCCAGTGTCTGTGATCATTGGTTATGTTTATAAGCA
>JAAGEH010000020.1:3821032-3881108 GCA_011751065.1 Lasiurus cinereus
TCAGGGCTTAAGGGACCGCCTTGCCTTCCAGTCGGCCCCGCCCTCCATGGCCCCTGAGTCTCACGTGACTGGGTAATGGCTGGAGCGGTCCTTGTGCGCTCGCGCACCCGCAGCGCCTCTAACCGCTGCCTTTCCCGCTCCCCTGCGAACCAGGACCACACGAGTCTAGGTCCCCAGGGTTTCGCCCAAAACAGGGGCCCAGTGGACTCAGAAGTGGCGCAGTTGGGAGGGTCTGTCTCCCGCCCACTCGCGAAAGCCAGCGGCACAATCAGCAATCCATCCTCCGCATGGTGCCGTGTGCGACCAGACCTCCGATCCTTTGCAACTCCCCTAAATTTCCGTGCACCTCTCCCTTTTCACAGTCCAAACTCCCCCCGTATGAGTTTCGGCTGGATCTGGGGTTTAATGTCGTAAGATAAGGGGTTCAATGCCGTTGGGAGTCTCCGTTTCCCTCCCGCCAGAGAAAGCCAGCCAGGTACTCCGGCACCCGCTCTCTCAGCGCGCGTCTCTGTACCTCAGCTTTTTGCAGCTCCTCTGGGTCTCTGTGAGCCCCTCTCTTTCCCTCTAGTTGTAGAACTTCCACTCAGCCAGCTTTCCTGTGGTTCTGGATGATGTCCGTTCTGTCTTTTAGTTGTAGTTTTGAAATTGTTGTGCGAGGCAGCAGTATAGGTGTTTACCTATGCCACCATCTTGGATTTTCCCCTTTAGCTTTCTTGAATCCCAGATCAAGGTATCTCCTTGCAGGAGGTTTAGACTAATTTCCTCTACTTTGTATTCTCCATTCCTTTAAAAGCAGGTATTCTAAGCCACATAAGGATAATCGATACTTATCCCTGTGAGTAGTCAGTGTCTGAAAGGAAGCATCATATTTGAGTCTCTGTATTATGCCACACTGAATTTATAATTAAACTAGAGGCCTGGTGCACAAAATTTATGCACTCATGGGAGAGTATCTCTCAGCCTGACTTGTGCCCTCTCAGAGACTGGGAGCACTAGAGGGAGACCCAGGCTACCCGCTGCAGCACCACCAGTCGGTGGCCTGAGCCTCCCTCTTTGGGGCGATCATGGAGCCCCCGATTGATTGCCCCACCAGCTTGTGGCCTCCATCGGCAAGGCAATCATGGGAGGATGGCTGGGCCCCCAGCCAATTGCACTGCACCTGCCTTGGTTGGCTTGGCACCAGTGGGTGTCAGCGTGGTTGTCTGGATGGTTGTTCTGCTGTCTTATTGTTTGGTCTATTTGCATATTATACTTTTATTATTATAGATAAAGATAAAAAAATCTACCTGGTGTAGATTTAGGGGCAGTGTATTTATTTAGGGCCTATTTCCTCGAGCTTGTGAGTGTAAAGGTAAGAACTATGACTTTAAAATAAAAAGTTTTTGGTTCAGTCATTCATCATGTCTCCAATACAGATTTCTAGTCTTGGATATAAATATTTCAGGATAAGATGCTTTCATCTCTCTCTGCCTTGCAAGAAGAGAAGATAGGCAACAATCTTCCTTCAAGTAAAGCAGCTTTAATCATTGTTTCTCAATCAGCTGAGCTGTGCTGGAAAAAGAAGATGTAAGAATCCTATAATCCCTAGTTTAGTGGTAATGAAATTGTCCAAGCTGAGAAGGGAACAGATGGATTTTGATTAATTTCTACTAAGACCAGCAAGTATCAACCTCAATATTCTTTATAAACTTATCAGGGTAAGTGTTATAAAGTCATAAGAGAATAGAGACAAAAAGATATAAAATAAACATGAGTTTATATCTGGATTGTGAATATTTAAAAGGGGATGTACTTAAAAACACAACACATCAAAATTTCAATTTATTGAATCAGGACAATCTTTTGAGATTTAATCCTGTAAAGAATATAAGAGTTTTTTTTGTATTTTTTTTCTCAAGAGAGGACCCATTGCCCTAGGTATCCAGTGAAGTGGGTATCACATTTGATGCAGGCAGCAATAAGAGGAATGCAAAGAAGATTCAGAGAGCTGGGAGGCTGGCTGTACCTCATGTTCAACATTTATGATTTCAGGGTGATAATTGCAAACAAAGATGAACTTTACCAAGACACAATTTAGAATGAACTCAGACAACCCAGTTGCCGCAGTTCATTCGTTTTATGGATGATTTTTAGAGCACTGAGAGGCAAGTTCTCAGCTTTCCCATCCTCTGCTGGACTCCTCCCCACTCCCATCTGTCAAAGACCAGCTATCTAGTGGGTGCAGAGATCCAGAGGCATAGAGATTTAAATTTGGCATTAACCTGAAATTAAAACTGAAGAGTAAAGAAAGGCAAAAAATGAAATAAAGATCTGAGTAACATTCGTCTCACACTTGCTAGGGTATATGAAGTGTTTGCCTCCAACAGAAAATCGATAACTGCTTGTTTGATGATTTAAAAAAACTTCTGTCTGGCAGTGACTTCTTCCCAGCATCATTTATGGTGCCCATTTCATTTCTTCTGGTCTAAGAGATTGTTGTGAGGGAAGACAGTAAGAAGCTAGAAAAATTCCTTGGCTAGTGGAACGAGGGAAACTGAGACAAAATAGTGAAACAAAACTGAGAAATTAATACCCTGCTAATAAACTGCAAGATCTTTTTGTTGTTGTGGTTAATCTTCACCTGAGGATATTTTTCCATTGATTTTTTTAGAGAGAGTGGAAGGGAAGGGGAGAGACAGAAAGAGAAAAACATCAGTGTGAGGGAGACATATCAATTGGTTGCCTCCTGCACACACCTCAGACAGGGATGGGGATCAAGCCTGCAACCTAGATACGTGCCCTTGACCGGAATTGAGCTTGGGACCCTTAGGCCTCCGACTGAGGCTTTATCCACTGAGCAAACCTGGCTAGGGCTACCCTCATTTTGATACATTAGCATATTAAAGAACACACCTGGAAAGCTGCTGAATATTCTGTTGAGACCCTCCCCCGAAACCTCCCGCCTTTAGAAAACAGATAATAACCGTAAGACAGAAGATGCCCCAGTGTGGACTCTTTCTTGAGCACACCTGAGACCCCTCCTTTCCTCAGGCATGTACTTTTGCTTTCTTTCTCCTAAGCTCTAAGGATCCCCATGAGACTTGCAATCAGGGGAACAGTGGGCAGTGGCAGCTCATCCCAGGTTAACCCCCTGAACCTGTCTTTAAGAGCCCTCCTTTTCCCACTGTAACTTGTTTCCTGAGTCCAGGGAGTCCAGCGTGGCTCATTTCCTCAGGCTTATTTGTACCACTTGCACAGAAGGACACCAGTTCTATGCAGACAGTAGCCCAAGGATCACATGGATCCTTCCATCCTCACATCAGCAGACAGCATCTTCTACTGTGGAGCCTGCATCTTTGAGGGGGCCTGGGCATCTTTGAGAGCCTGAGTAGGAGCCTGAGCTGAGCTGCAGTCAAAGCCTGGGGCTTGATTTCAGCATTGGCCGTGGACTTTAGCTAGCAGAGCTTGAGACCGTTGGTAATGTGGACATGAGCTCAAGCTTGGGTAAGCAGTGTAGGCAGGTTGATAGAGCTTGTGGTTGTTACCCTTTGGGATCTTGGGCTTCACCTCCTTGGGCTGTACGAGAACCTGGATAGCCTTAGGATGTGCGCTCATGGCCTTGGCATTGTTGGCCAGCATCTTCAGGCTCTTATTGCTTGCTTCTGGGCAGAATGCATGCTCCCCAGGAACTTGGGGTCTACCCCTTTAAGAGTTTTGTATCTTTGCAGTTGGGGTTTCTTGCTGCCATTTCTGTGCCATTTTCGGAACTGGTTGTGTATTGTGTGGTTCTTGTATTCGGCCATGTCTGCTTGGAAGCCTGCGGCTCCCAAAGTGCCTGGGAGCAGAGAGAACGTGGCTCACTCCTGTTCCCGTGGCTCCTTCCTGTGTTGGGTGGTCAGGTCTGCACTCACTCTTCTTGCCGGGATCGTGCCTCTTCTATCTTAATCCTTTTCTTTGTTTCACTGTCCCCATCTTTAATAATATGCTCTCAAAATCACCTGGACTTGGAGCATGAACGCTTTCCTACATTAGGTCAAGAACCACATTTTACAGACCATGCTGGGCAGACTCTGCCTGGTTATATTCATCTTTATATCAACACAGTCATAAGTACAATTTTTTATGCAGGAAGGAGCTCATGGAGATAGAAATGCTGAGTGGTCACAAGACTTATCATGTGAATCTGGAAACTGATGACAACTCAAAAACTTTAACTGAAGAGAATGAATCAAAGGAGCTTTTGCAAAGGTGTGGTTGAGTTAAGAAAAACAAATAAGTAGTGAAGTGCCCAGAGCCCAGCAACCATGGATTCATCATCACCGCGGGGCCTGACTCGATAAGGGCAGGGATCACTGGCCAAACCCAACCAGCAGTCAGCGTGGAAGGTAGCCCAGAGACTCAGTCCATAAAGGCCAGACTCGTGGGACAGAGAGCAAGGCAGACAAGAGCAAAAACTATATGAGGAGGGTGACGGCGTCATAAACACAGAATGACTCCCCCATCAGGTAGGAAGTGTCTCAGCCTTTCTTGCCCATTGGCTTTATTTGGAAAGCATCTGTCTTTGAGGATTTAGGTTTCCTATTCCTTTCACAATCAGGTTTCAGTCTCCTGGTCCAATGAGGGGACAGGCTGGAGAACTGATCAAGAAAAGCCTTTTGAACTGGACTGCCTGGCCCAGTTTGGTTATTGAGTAGCTACATGACATTTCTGTGCCTCAGTTACTTTATCTGTAAAGGTAGGACAATAGTAGGACAATAGTAGGACAATAGTAGGACATGCTTCATAGGATGGTGGGAATATTAAATGAAATAATAGATTGAATGAAAAAAACATTTATACAGTTCTTATTATGAGCTAAGCACCATTCTAAGTGTTTCATGTATATTGGCCCATTTAACTGCACAGAGAAAAGCAAAGATGAACACACAAAGGAAGACAAGCTTTTGATGGTAGTATCTGAGAATCTGTGCTTGACATTAAACTGTCACTAGATTTTTTACATCTCTGAGTCAATAAATATTCCTTAATTTTTGAGGGGTCTTAGACAGTTAAATTGAATTTTTGCCATTTGCAACAAAGACAGTTTCAATAAAGTGATGATATAGATATGTATATGTACACACATGTATGCATATTGTATATATTTACATATGCATAAATATACGTTCATTTGCTAAACACATCAAGGAAAGTTATAGAATGCATAGGCAATTTCTCTAAACTTTAGGGGAAGCTTCTTCAGAGAGTCTTCCACCAAAACATGTTAGTACTACATCCTCTTAATAGAGGAGAATGGGAAGCTCCAGAGAGCTGGGGTAACTTTCCCAAAGTCACTTAGCTGATGGTTGAATGAGCTAGGACTCAAACCCAAAGACCGTGTTCTTTTCATAATAGGCTTCCTCTGCTTATCATACTCAGAGTGCAGGAATGGATGGACCCTGGGTTTGAACCAGTATGGTTTTTGCCATCCTCTTTTGTTTCATAGGAGATTGGGGTAACTGCTAGAGTGCAAAAGATGATGAGGTAGAATCGTGACGATGAAGACAGCTCATTATAATGAGCTCCATGCATCAGCTTTGAAAAGGCAACTGTCTCTTTCCTACAGATGACTGAACCCTGAGGCTTTCCTCCACATGCTACCACACTGTGTGCATTTGCAGCAAAGCTTTCCACATTTACTTCTGTGGAAACTGACAGAGTAACTGTCTTACTATGTTATGTGCTTTGGTAACAATAGAAGTGGGGCCCACAGGTCCAAATCCAGAAGTGAATCCCTTCTTTTTAATGTTCCTGTTTGTTAACACTCTTCCTGACTTTATGGGAAGATAAGGCAGGTCCTAGTGGTAGGTGCAGGTGGGTACATGGTGGGGGAGTAGATGGTACTTCCAGGGCCCAGAGCCTACAGTCTCTGACTCCTCCCAGGGTAGGCCTGGGTCAGGAGTGGGGCAGATGAGTCTAGAAGCCACTTCTGCAGGCTCCAGACTCTGAAGGATTCTGCCTTTTTACAGGCCCTTCAAACAGGAATGAAGAATGAAGGAACACACTCAGATCTTGTCAAGCCAAGATTCCCATCTCTTGGGGCAAAAATCACATCATTCTCTGTGACCCTCATTCTGACCTTCCTCAGGCCCAACTCCTTTTTATGTCCTCTGAGCTTCCATAGATGTAACAGAACACTCATATCTTTCTCTAATACTTCACAAATTATTTTTCTCTTTATAATATAATGTCATTATAATCTAGACTCCTAGAAATAAGAAAATACTCATAATTCTTTAAAAAAAATTCTCACCTGGGGACTTGCTTATTGATTTTAGAGAGAGGGGAAGGGAGAGAGAAAGATAAGGAGGGATGGAGAGAGAGAAAAAAAAGAGAGAGAGATAGAGATAGAAAAAAAAACATTGACTGATTGCCTTCTGTAGCACCTCAACTGGAGTTCAAACCCACAATCTAGGTGTGTGCTTTGATTGGGAAACGAACCCTCATTCTTTCAGTGTACAGGATGATACTCCAACCAACTGATCCACACCAGCCAGAGCAAGAATCATACTTTTCTTTTTTCCCTTTTATAAATATTGTTTTTATTGATAGATTACAGATATCTTCCATTTTCTATCCTTCCCCTCCTCCTCTCAGCTTCACACCCCACAAGGTCTTCACTACCCTATTTTCCATGTCCATGGCCTATGCATATCCTATCTAATAAAAGAGTAATATGTAAATTGATTGTCACTCCACACACAAGATGGGCTACCCCCATGTGGTCAAAGATTGCTGCCCCATGTAGACACAATATGGCCGCCATAAGATCGCTGCCAAGGGAGGGCAGTTGGGGGCAACCAGGCCTGTAAGGGAGGACAGTTTGGAGGGACCCAGGCCTGCAGGGAAGGGCAGTTGGGGGAACCCAGGCCTATAGGAGAGGGCAATTGGGGGGACCAGGCCTTCAGGGGAGGGGAGTTGGGGGGGGACCAGGCCTGCAAGGGATGGCAATTGAGGGGGACCAGGCCTATAGGAGAGGCCAGTTGTGGGGGACCAGGTCTGCAGGGAGGGAAGTTCAGGGCAACCAGGCATGCAAGGGAGGACAGTTTGGGGGGATCCAGGCCTCCAAGGGAGAGCAGTTAGAGGGGGCCAGGCCTGCAGGGGAGGGCAGTTGGGGATGACCAGGCTGGCAGGGGAGGGTAGTTAAGGGGAATCAGGCTGGCAGGGAAGCAGTTAGGCATCAATCAGGCTGCCAGGCAGAAGTGGTTGGGGCAATCAGGCAGGCAAGCAGTTGAGAGCCAGCAGTCCTGGATTGTGAGAGGGATGTCTGACTGCCTGTTTAGACCAGATCCTGGTGAATCTAAATGGGCAGTTGGACATCCTTTGGGGGGGGTCCCAGATTGGAGAGAGTTGAGGCTGGGTTGAGGGACATCCCCCCAAGCACGAATTTCATGCACCGAGCCTCTAGTAAGTACATAAGTTCTTTGGTTTATCTCTTCTTACCCCACAACCCCATATGTCAGTCTGCTCCTTATTTTGGTTCTTATCTTGTTGGTTAATTCATTTTGTTCATTAGATTCCACAAATAAGTGAGATCATATGATATTTGTCTTTCTCAACTTGGCTTATTTCATTAGCATATTTTCTAGGTCCATCCATGCTGTCCCAAAGGGGAAGAGATCCCTCTTTTTATTGGCTATGAACATAGGGGAGCATATATTCTTTCTGATTAGTGTTCTGGGGATTTTAGGATATGTTCCCAGAAGTGGGGTCACTGATTCAAATAGAAGTTCCATTTTTAATTTTTGAGGAAACTCCATACTGTTTTCCATAATGGCTGCACCAGTCTGCATTCCCACCACCTGTGTACTAGAGGTTCCTTTTCTCCACATCCTCACCAGCACTTACTATTTGTTGATGGTAGCCATTCTGACAGGTGTCAGGTGATATCTCATTGTCTTCTAATTTGTATTTCTCTGATGATCAGTGATATTGAGCATTTTTTTAATATGTCTCTTGGCCATCTGTATGTCCACTTGGGAGAAGTGTCCATTTAGGTCCTTTGCCCATTTTTCAATTGGATTGTTTGTCTTCCTTTTGTTAAGTTGTATGAGTTTCTTACACTAGGTGTACCGGTTAATAATAGTGGATTTTGTACTCAAATAAAACATGATAATTTCAAGAGAAACATTAAAAGTGCTTAATTCAAGTAATGTTCATTGCTAGCTGCACATTTCCCCATCTTTCAATAGAACTTTACCGTCTCAATAGAACTTTTCTTGTTTTGAGGCAAACCATTCAGCTACCCAATTTTCCACTTCTTTGTATGTTTTGAAGTGCTGCTCAGAAAGTGCATGTGCCATCAATCAGAACATGTGGTCATCTGAAGGAGCAAGGTCTGGTGAACACAGCAAGTGGGTTAATATTTCCCAGGCAAGATCTTTTAATGTGTCTCTAACTGGTTTTGAAGTGTGTGATGGTACGTCATCATGAAGAAAAATTATTTTGCCGTGTCTTCTGGCACATTCTGGTCATTTCACGATAAAAGCATGGTTTAAATTGATTATTTGTTGTTGGTAGTGATCAGTATTAATAGTTTCACCTGATTTTAGAAGCTCATAATATACCATACCCTCCTGATCCCACCAAACGCAGAGCATTGTTTTCTTTCCAAAGCGATTTGTTTGGCCTTGCAGTAGATGTTGATAGTTGACCTGGATCAACCCATGATTTTGTGCATTTGGGATTCTCAAAATAAATCCACTTTTCATTGCCCATCACAATTTGATGCAAAAAAAAAAGACTTTCTTTCATCATTGAAGCAACATTTTACTGAAAACTTTTTGGTTTTCCATTTGTCTTTTGTTCAGTTCATGTGGCACCCATTTTCCTTCTTTTAAAATCTTTTCCATTGCTTGTAAATGATTAGAAATTGCTGAACAACATTTAATCTTTCTGCAAGTTGTTGTTGAGTTTGACATGCATCTTTATCCAATAATGCTTGTAATTATTGGTCTTCAAACTTTTTCAGTTCACCTGGATGTTCTTTGTGTTTCACATCAAAATCATCACCTTTAAAGCATTTAAACTAGCTTTCACAAGTATCTTGACATGGAGCATGTTCACCATAAGCTTCCTGAAGTATTTAGCAGCACTTTCCTTTAAAATAAAACAATGAATTAAAACTTCTGGTAAATGCTCTTTTTTCTTTGGCATGAAATTCAACATTTTTAAGTGCAAAAATATCTATGAGAACACCTTCAGCAAATTTGACGTATGAAGTTTTGAAGCTTGTTGTCAATACAACAATATAGCATACATATCAAATCGCATATATATCAACATATGTGTAACTCCATCTATTGAAAAAAATCCACATTATTAACCAGTATACCTAGCATATTTTGGATCTTAAGCCTATTTATCAGATGTATCATTGCCAAATATGTTCTCCCATATAGTGGGCTCTCTTTTCATTTTGCTGATGGTTTGTTTTGCTGTGCAGAAGCTTTTTATTTTGACATAGTTTCATTTGTTTATTTTCTTCTTAGTTTTCTTGGCCCTCCTAGACTCTCAATTCCAATAATTACAGGATGTTGTTGTTCCTTGTAATTAAGCTGCCTAGGAAATGTATCTGTAAACATCTTGCTATGAGAGATGTTTGAGATTTTGCTGCCTATGTTTTTTTCTGGGATTTTTGTGATTTCCCAACTTACATTTAGGTCTTTTGTCCATTTTGAGTTTATTCTTGTGTATAGTATAAATTGGTGGGCTAGTTCTTCCCTCCCTCCCTCCCTCCCTCCCTCCCTCCCTCCCTCCCTCCCTCCCTCCTTCCCTCCCTCCCTCCTTTCATTTGTTTGCATGTATCTGTCCAACACCATTTATTGAAGAGACTGTCTTCACTCCATTGTATAGTCTTGCCTCCTACATCAAATATTAATTGAGTCTCATAATTTGGGTCAATTTCTGGGTTCTTTATTCTGTTCCATTGGTCTATTTGCCTATTCTTGTGCCAGTAGCAGGCTGTTTTGGTTACAGTGGCTTTGGAATACAGTTTGATATCTGGTATTGTGATCCCTCTAATTTTATACTTGTTTCTCAAGATTGCTGGAGCTTCTGTTTTTTTTTTTTTTGTTCCATATACATTTTTGGAGTATTTGCTCTAGCTCTGTGAAGTATGTCATTGGTATTTTATTATTTTATTTTTTTAATAAATCTTCATTGTTCAGTTTATTACAGATGTTCCTCTTTTTTCCCCCATAACTCCCCTCCACCCAATTCCCCACCCCCACACCATGCTCTTACCCCCACCACTGTCCTCATCCATAGGTTTAAGATTTTTGTCCAATCTCTTCCTGCACCCCTCACTCTCCTTTTCCTCCAAAAATTGTTAGTCCATTCCCTTTCTATGCCCCTAATTCTATTATATTCACCAGTTTATTCTGTTCATCAGATTTTTTTATCCACTTAATTTTTAGATTCACTTGTTGATAAGTATATATTTGTTATCACTTTGTTGATCATAATTTTTATCTTCACCTTTTTATTCTTCTTCCTCTTCTTAAAGAAAACCCTTCAGCATTTCATATAATCCTGGTTGGGGGTGATGAACTCCTTTATCTTTTTCTTATCTGTGAAGCTCTTTATCTGACCTTCAATTCTGAATGATAGCTTTGCTGGGTAGAGCACTCTTGGTTGTAGGTTCTTGCTATTCATCACGTTGAATATTTCCTGCCACTCCCTTTTGGCCTGCATAGTTTCTGTTGAGAAATCAGCTGACAGCCGTATGGGTACTCCCATTGTAAGTAAATGTTTTTCTCTTGCTGCTTTCAAGATTCTCTCTTTGTCCTTTGCCCTTGGCATTTTAATTATGATGTGTCTTGGTATGGTCCTCTTTGGATTCTTTTTGTTTGGTGTTCTGTGTGCTTCCTGGACTTGTAAGTCCATTTCTTTCATCAGGTAGGGGAAGTGTTTAGTCATTATTTCTTCAAATAGGCTTCCAGTATCTTGCTCTCTCTCTTCTTCTGGCACCCCCATAATCTGATGTTGGTATGCTTGAAGTTGTCCCAGAGGCTCCTTACATGATCTTCACATATTTGGACTCTTTTTTCTTTTTGTTTTTCTGATAGGGTGTTTTTTGCTTCGTTATATTTCGGATCTTTGATTTGATTCTTGGGGTCCTCTAGTCTGCTGTTGGATTTCTGTATATTATTCTTTATTCCAGACAGTTCATACTTAATTTCTGACTGGTCCTCTTCCATTTTTTGACATTCTCATTAAGATCTTGGAAGGTGTCACTAAGTTTCTCAGAGGTCTCACTAAGTTTGTTGGCTGTTTGTAGAAGATTCTTGAAAAACCTTATAAATGTGGTTTTGAACTCTATGTCCTGTTGTTTGCTTTCCTCCATTTCTTTCATTTGTGACATGTTTCTTGGTCTCTGCATTTTAGCTGCTTCCCGGTGTTGATGGAGTAGCTTTTTGTGCTAGTTGTCCTTAGGGCCCAGTAGCTCTTCCTCCCCAACCACCTGAGGTGAACACTCTTGGTGCACCTCTTTGTGGGCTGGGTTCACAGTCTTGTTGTAGTTAACCCTTGATTGCTATTGATACACTGGAAGGAATTGAACTCCAGGCCAATTGACTGTGAGGATTAGCTGTGGCTATTAATGGAAGAACTGCTGTGCTGGAGTTACCCCTATGGGGCAGAACTTGCTTCAGTGGGGCTTTGGTGCTCACTGAGTCTGCCTCTTGAGTGTGTCACTTATGTATGTGAGGAGTTGAAATATGGTGTCTTCTCATACTGACCTCTAGGTACACTGGTTCCTGAATCTCCAAGGAGGTGCAAGTCAGCTAGTGTCTGAGGCCACCCAGCAGGAGCTACAGGGAAATTTGCCGATTTCTCTTCTTTGCTTGGAGTTTGGAAGTTTTGGAGTTGTCTAACCCAGTTGTAATTTGTTAGGTTAAGCTGCCAGAGCGAAGGCCATTCATATGCAAAAGCCAACCCACAGCTGGGTGGATTTGTAAATTGGGCAGGGCGGGGTCTCAGGGAGTCTCTAGGCTAGGGCATGGCAAACAGCAATGGCTGTCAGTCAGCCCTCTCTGCTGCATTCTGTTCAGTGTCCTTTGTCTCCCACCCCAGCACAGTAAACAATGATTCCAGTGCGAAACTCTAAAAGGGAGCCACCTTCCCTTTCCAACCCAATGGCCAACAGTCCACTTTCTCCCTGTATGAGTCTGGGTTCCCAGAATCTTGCTAGAAACTGGGGGTCAGAGAGTCAGGAACTTGTACCTTCCTCCCAATTGAAAAAACAAAACAAAACAGCACAAGCCAGCCAGATTCCCTTGTGTCTCCATACCTCTGCCTTTCTGAGCCTCTGCAAGTCTTACCAGGTCTGAATGCACTTTTTTCTTTCCTTCTAGTTGTAGAACTTCCACTCCGCCAGCTTTCCTGTGGTTCTGGGGGATAATTGTTTTGTCTTTAAGTTGTAGTTTTGGTGTGGTTGCGAGACACAGCATGTATAGGTGTATATCTTATGCCGCCATCTTGTTTCTCTTCTATCATTGGTATTTTAGTAGGGATTGTGTTGAATCTGTAGATTGCTTTTGGTAGTATGGTCATTTTAATGCTGTTAATTCTTCCAATCAATGAACATGGTATATGCTTCCATTTGTTTGCATCTTCCTCTATTTCTTTTTTCAGTGTCCTATAGTTTTCCAAGCACAGGCCTTTTATCTCTTTGGTTAAGGTTATTCCTCGGTTTTTTATTTTGTTGTTGTGGTAAATGGGATTGCTGTTTTAGTTCTTCTTTTGGGGAATTCATTATTGGTATACAAAAATGCCATCGATTTGTGGATGTTGATTTTGTATCCTTCTACCTTGCCAAATTTATTAAGTCTAGTAGTTTCCTGATGAAGCCTTTAGGGTTTTTTATGTCCAATATCATGTTCCCTGCTAATAATGATGAGAAATGCTCTTAATATTTGTACTCTGTTTATTTAAAAATATTTTATTTTCTAGCAAAAGCCCATAACTCCAAAAGGGCAACATCTTTTTATATTTAGGTAGATGACACATAGTAGTTGCTTAGGCAATATATGCTGAATTTAGTTGGTTGACATGAGCACAGATCTGATATGGATTTTATTTTGCTTTAAAAAAAATTCCAATTAGTGACTGAGCTCCTACAGCTCAGGATCGCTCTGAAGCCCTTCTGTTTCTGCCTTTTTTTTTTTTTTTTAAGAAAAGCTTATTAAGCTATAATTCACATCACATGCATCTCAGTGGTTTTAGTGAATGGACAGAGCTGTGCCATCACCATTACTCACTTGTGAACACTTTCATCATCTCTAAGAAAAACCTCACACCCTTGAGCAGTCTCCCCATATCCTTCCTCAGCCCTTTGCCACTAGCCTACATTGTCTGTGGATTTGCTCATTCTAGACATTTCCAACAAATGGCATTATACCATATGCAGTCTTTTGTGACTGGCTTCTATCATTTAATAATGAAATGACACAATGTTCTTAAGGGTCATGGTGCTACCACAGGCCTCAGAGTTCCATTCCTTTCTGTTGCAGTTCTGCCTGCTTTCTGTGTCTTCATTTCTTCCCATACTTCAGAGCTCCGTCACATGCATTACATGTGCTCTGATGGCCCCTGCTCTTTACTAAGCGTATTACAGCTAATGTGTCCATTTGCTCACAACTCCCAGGAAGAAGTTACAATCATTTTCAAATTTGCCATACTCTCAGAAACTCTTTATTTCAGGTTTATATAATGCACGTTTACATACTTGAGTCTCTAACCGTTAGAAAGCAAGTATGATGAAGATAACAATCTTACACACAGAGAGTCATATACATGCACACACAGAATAGCTCCAAAGAGAGGCAGGCAATCAGGAAAGTAAAATAGAATTTCTAGACGAATCTGTTGTACACTTTATTTAAAAAGTACAAACTGCAAAATAATTTTAATTAACTGGAGAAAGGGTTCTAAGAAATAGAAAAGTTATGTGCTGTTTTATTTATTTACTTTTAAAAATTTATATTTATTGTTGAAATATTACAGATGTCCACCTTACCACCCCCTCCTCTTCCACTCCTGCCCCTTCCCAGAAGTTATGTGATGTTTTAAATTGAGCTTAGATTGGAAACCAAGATGGTGGCATAGGTGAACAGCTAAGCTGCTGCCTCGCACAACAATTTCAAAACTACAACCAAAAGACAGAATGGACACCATTGAACCACAGGAAAGCTGGCTGAGTGAAAATTCTACAACAGAAGGAAAGAGAGGGGCTAACAGAGGCTCAGAGGAGCTTTAAAAAGTTGAGGTACGGAGACAAGCTTGTGGAGAGATCGGGCAGAGGAAGGTCTGGCTGGCTTCCTTTAGCCAGAGGAAGGACAAAAATCCCAACTGCACTGAACACCAGCTCTAGACGAGACTCATAGGCGGGGGGGAATCTGGACTGTTGTGAAAAGGAAGCTGCAAAAGACAGAGCTCTGGGGGCATCCGAAAGTGCTTACACAGAGTGCTGACTGCTGATAGTGCTGCTGGGGTTCTCTAGCGGTAGGAAAACAGAACCTCACAGCAGCCCTGAAATCCAGGTTCAACTGCACTGAACCCCAGCTGCAGGTGAGACCCTGGGGACCCAGACTCATACGGGTCCCTAGAGTGCACAGAAACTCAGGGGAACCGGAAAGGCAGAGTTCTGGAAGCTCACTCGCATGTGTGTGTGCAAAAGGCAGAGGTCTGAAGGCAGGCATGCATGTGCAGACACAGCTGATCCTCACAGCCAATTGGCTTGGAAGTCAATTCTCCCCAGTGATACCAAAAACAATCAAGAATTAACTACAACAAGGCTGTACACCCAGTTCACAAAGGGGTGCACCAAGAGTGTCCACCTCAGGTAACTAGGGAGGCAGAGCTACTGGGCCACATAGGACACATAGCACACAAAGCTATTCTACAAACTCAGGGAAGCAGAGAAATATGCGGGGACAAAAGAACAGATCACAAACGAAAGAAATGGAAGAAAACAAATGACTAGATATAGAGTTCAAAACCACGGTTATAAGAATTTTTCAAGAATTTCCTAGAAAAGATGGATAAAGTTAGCGAGACCCAAGAGGAGATGAAAAAGGACCAACTGGAAATTAAACATACACTGCCTGAAATAAAAAATATACAGAGACCTAACAGCAGACTAGAGGAATGCAAGAATCAAGTCAAAGTTTTGAAATACAAAGAAGCAAAAAACACTCCACTAGAAAAGCAAAAAGCAAAAAGAATAAAAAAATGTGAAGATAGTTTAAGGAGTCTCTGGGACAACTTCAAGTGTACCAACATCAGAATTACGTGGGTGCCAGAAGAAGAGAGAGAGAGCAAAATACTGAAAACCTATTTGAAGAAATAATGACTGAAAACTCCCCCCACCTGGTGAAAGAAATAGACTTAAAAGTCCAGGAAGCACACAGAACCCCAAACAAAAGGAATTCAAAGAGAACCATACCAAGATACATCATAATTAAAATACCAAGAGCAAAAGACAAAGAGAGAATATTAAAAGCAGCAAGAGAAAAACAGTTAATTAACTAGAGGGGAGCACCATACAATTGTCAACAGATTTCTCAACAGAAACTATGCAGGCCAGATGGGAATGGCAAGAAATATTCAAAGTGATGAATAGCAAAACCTACAATTAAGATTACTCTACCCAGCAAAGCTATCATTCAGAATTGAAGGGCAGATAAAGAGCTTCATAGATAAGAAAAAACTAAAGGAGTTTATTACCACCAAACCAGTATTATATGAAATGCTGAAAGGTACTCTTTAAGAAGAGGAAGAAGAAAATGGTAAAGATAAAAATTATGAACAACAAATACATGTCTATCAACAAGTGAATTTAAAAATCAAATGAAAATCTAATGAACAGAATAAATTGGTGAATATAATAGAATTAGGAGCACAGAAAGGGAATGGACTGATAATTCTCAGAGGGAAAGAGGTGAGGAGGAGTACAGGGAGAGACTGGACAAAAATCCTACACCTATGGATGAGGACAATGCGGGGGAAGGTAAGGGCAGAGGGTGGGGTGGAGCCAGGTGGAGGGGAGATATAGGGGGGAAAAGAGAAACAATTGTAATAATCTGAACAATAAATATTTATTAAAAATAAATTGAGGTGAGATTGAACCAAGATGATGGTATAGCAAAATGCTGGTACTTGACACTTCCCACACCCACATCAAAATTACAACTAAAATACAGCAAAATCATTTCTCAAAACCCCCTGGAACCTGGTTGAATGAAAGTCCTGCAACTAGAGAAGTAAAGAGGAAAGTACATTGAGACTGGTAGGAGGGTTGGAGGCAAGAACGAGCTGGTCCACCACCCCAGGTGGTATTTTTAATGGGGCGGGATATTGAGTCTGCAGTAGGACCTGATAGTCTGAGCCACTGGGTCCTAAAGGGCTACTGCTACAAAAGGCCATTCTACCAAGACAGGGAAATATAATAGTTCTGACTAATATATAGGAACAAATGCACAGAAGCAGCCAAAATGCGGAGACCAAGAAACATCTCACAAATGAAAGAATAGAATAAATCTCTAGAAAGGGAAAGAAATGAAATGGAAGCAAGCAAACTATTGGATACAGAGTTCAAAACAGTGGTTATAAGGTTGCTCAAGGATCTCAATGAGAGCTTCAAGGTACTTAGTGAGACTTTCAAGGACCTTAGTGAGAATTTCAAAGACATGAAAAAGGAACAGTCAGAAATTAAGCATACACTAACTAAAATAAAGAATAATTTACAGGGATTCAACAGTAGAGAATTCTGAGTATAAAATCAATGATTTGGAAGATGAGAAAGCAAAACACACCCAGTCAGAAGACAGAAAAGAAAAAAAAAAGAATCCAAAAATATGAAGAGAGTTAAGGAGCCTCCGGACAACTTCAAGCATACCAACATTTGCATTATAGGGATACCAGAAATTGAAGCGAGAGAGAGCAAGATATTGAAAGCCTATTTGAATAAATAATTGTGGGGAGCTGCCCCGGGCATATGGGGGTCCTAGAGACCTGAATGCAGGCTCTGGACATAACTCTCTGCTTTCTCACCCTTCAGTTTAATAAACAGAATTCTGAATGCAGATTCTAGATATAGCTTTCTGCTTTCTCACCATTCAGTTTAATAAACAGAGATGTGAATGCAAACTCTAGATATAACTAAACATCTTGGCTGAAAAAATGTTGACTTAGTGCAAACATGCTTACGTGCAAGATCTTGCAAGGTCTTGATTATTCAGAAGGTCAGTGACTGTGTTTGCAAATATCTGTTTTGTGTAACTCCCTCCTCTGCTTGTGCTTAAATACTATGCTGGAAATAAACTTGGGGCTGCAGACTCAAGTCTCAATCCTCCCAACCCCATCTTTTCTTGTCTGTCTTTTCTTATCCTCAACCCCTCATTTAAGTACTGTTCAATTGCCGGCAGGTTCTGGCAGGTGGCGCCCGAACAGAGACCTGAAAACCTGGGACAAAGGTAGAGGACACTGCCTGAAGAACAAAAAGGACGTGCCAGGAATAAGGTAGGACCAGGGGGCAGTGAGTGTAATAGTTGGGAGTAACAAAATATGGGGCAAGGGAATAGCCGAGTGCTGTTCGTTCAAGTTCTTAAGAATATGCTCCATTCTAGAGGCGTGAAATCGGGGCAGCTCCCCACAAATAAAAATATAAAAGTTCCCCTACCTGATGATAGAAATAGACTTACAAGTCCAGAAAATACAGAGAGTTCCAAACAAGAGGGATTCAAAGAGGACTATGCCAAGACACATCATAATTAAAATGCCAAGAATTAAAGACAAAGAGAGAATCTTAAAAGCATCAAATAAAAAGCAGTTAGTTACCTCTAAAGGGAACACACATATGACTGTTAGCCTATTTCTTAACAGAAACTGTAGGCTAGAAGGTAAGATTAAGAAATATTCAAAGTGATCAATAGTAAGCATCTACAACCAAGTTTACCCAGCAAAGCTATCATTTACAGTTGAAGGTCAGATAAAGAGATTCACAGATAAGGAAAAGTTAAAGGAGTTCATCAACACCAAACCAGTATTACATGAAATGCTGTAGGGTATTCTTTAAGTATAAGTATAAGAATAAGAGTAAGAAGAAATGATAATAAACATGAACAATAAAATGGCAATAATTATCTGTCTATCAACAACTGAATCTAAAAATCAAAATAAATGAACAAGGAATCCAATGAACAAAGTAAATTGATGAATAAAATACAACCAGAGACACAGAAACAGGGAACAGACTGACAAATCTCAGAAGGAAAAGGAGAGAGGGGCAGGGAGAGGTAAAAGATCTTATATATATATATGCATTACCTATGGACACAGACAATAGGGTGGCAAAGGTCTGGGGTGGGGTGGGGACCAGGTGGAGGGGGGCAATGTGGGGAAATGGTAGGCATCTGTAATCTCAACAGTAAAGATTAAAGATATAAAAAAAATCAATTGAGCTTATTCTCTAGGTCAGCAGTTCTCAACCTGTGGGTCATGACCCCTTGGGGGTCGAATGACCCTTTCACAGGGGTCACCTAAGATCACCGGAAAATGCAGATATTTACATCACAGAGCATAACAGTAGCAAAATTTCATGGTTGGGGGTCACCACCACATGAGGAACTGTATGCAAGGGTCGTGGCCTTAGGAAGGGTGAGAACCACTGCTTTAGGTAATACTAGAACTGAGAGAAACTGGTTCAAGGCTTATCTGGAGCTTCAAAGTCTAACCCTCAAATTAGTGATTGTCAATTACCTACCACAGGCTTCCCAAAAGATTCCTTATTCTTTTTAAAAAATATATACTTTATTGATTTTTTACAGAGAGGAAGGGAGATTGGAGAGTTAGAAACATCGATGAGAGACATCAATCAGCTGCCTCTTGCACACCTCTTACTGGGGATGTGCCCTCAATCAAGGTACATGCCCTTGACCAGAATCGAACCTGGGACCTTTCAGTCCACAGATCGATGCTCTATCCACTGAGCCAAACCAGTTTCAGCCAGATTCCTTATTCTTGATAGCTAAGAAAATGGATCACTAGGATGGAAGGATGCTTCTTTGTAATGAGTTGTCTGTGTGTACAGTTGAGTTGTTTTCCTGGCTGTGTTTTGGAGGTATACAATATTTCTTAACTATTCCACTTATTGCTTCTTCCTGTGCATATTATTAAGGCACTCATTAGCCTTTGATAATGCTGCAGAAGTTGGCTTTGGTTTAAAATTATGCCCATGGTAGAGGGATGTTCTACAAACTACTTAAAATATTATTAAGCTGTACTCTTTTCCCCTTCAGAATTTATTTAGTCTCATTAAACTTAAAACATGGCAAAGCAGTGGTAGCATTTTTGTGTGTGTGTGAATCAAAACACAAAAAAGCATGCCAACACTAAAAGGTAATGGACATTAGATGCACTCTCTGTTGCAACCGTTTAGGAATAAGGCAATATGAAATACTTAGGTGTCATTATCCAAAACACTGAGGATAGGGTTGTGTTTCTTCGATAAGAAATTAATTGGTAATAAATCTGTGTTAGAATGTAACTGGAGTCAAAACAAACTGTACCAACAATATGTCTACAGAGATAAAAACAAAGCAGCTGCTGGAATTAGCATCTTTAAATATTACCCCCTAAGTCAGCATCGGGAGATGAGATTAGTTGTGGAATTTTGCACAGGAAGCAGCAGATTCGCTCAACCAATGGCTCAACCTTGACTATGTTTTAGGAATTCTGGCATCTGCACAAAACTGATTTTAGAGAAGAACTGATAATCCAGAATTACCTTAATATCTTAGTGCTTACTAACTTGCATGTCATCCATGAGCAGTAGACATATTAACTTCCTCTGGATTGTTTTGATTTTGGCAATATATATGCTATTGTGTGAGCACTAACAGCAAAAAGCCCAGGACTTAGTGGAGGTGGGTTTTAATCCTCTGTTCCTAAGTAATTGTGTTGCCCTGGGCAAGTCATTTGACTTCCATGAACATGTTTTCTCATCAGTAAAAAGGAACCACGGGAAGCTGCTCTGCCCTCTTGACAACATGGGAAACACTATGAGAATGTGAAAGCACCAGAGAAGGAGAAGGTATATTCTAAGTCATCAAACTATGACTTAAACCACAGAGATAGTAAATATTTTAGATATAACTCTCCAAATATCAGTTTCCTATGTTGAGAGCATTCCTTAGGAATTTACCCTAAGAAAACAATCAAAGGAATATATAAACATGTTCACCAGAGCATTAATGATGATGGGAAAATATTGAGAGTAACCTAAAGGTTAGCAATCAGGGATGGATAAATAGATGATGTGTGGCTATGGTTAGGATTGCTATGCCTCTGGGTATAAAATTCCTGGCTTGTAAGTAAAAAAATTGCACATAAAATAAGATAACTTATGGTTATGTGGCCTCACTTTTTTTGTAAATAAAATGCATATAATAGAAAAATTATATGTAAATAAAACATTAACAATGATTATTTCTGAGTAGGTAGGGTATCAATGATTTCTTAGGAAAATTTTTTGTATGTTCTTAAATTCTCCAGTAAGAACATAGAACTTTTGTATTAGAAAAATATGTGTGTGTAAGTGTATGTAATCTTGATCTCCTCTGTCTCTAACTCTCACTCTATCTCTACCTCTACCTATATCTCTACCTCTTACTCTACCTATTTCTCTCTTATCTCTCACTTGAACTCTACTTATATATCTGACGATCTCTCTCCCTCTCCCTGTACTCCTTCTTCTACCTGTATTTCTATCTCTGCCCCTACCTCTGCCTCTACCTCTACCTCTACCTCTACCTCTACCTCTCTCTTGCTCTATCTCATTGGTTTTCAACTAGGGAAAATTTTGTCCTCTCTCAACCCCTTCTTTGCACTCCCAGTGGATACATGGCAACATCTGCAGTTCTTTTTGGCTGGCACAAATTGTCAGTGCTACCGGCATTTAGGGAGAAGAGGCTAGGGATGCTACTAAATATTATATAGTACACAGGGCAGCCCTCACCACAAAGAATTATCTGACCAAAATTCCATTAGCGCTGAGGTTGAGAAGTCCTGTGTATGTCCATCCTGGATTAGACTTTTTGCTGTTCTTGCACAGCTTGGGGAAAGCTGCCCATGCTGGTCTCTCTAGGCAATAGTCACCCCATTTTATTCCCCCCCTAGACTATCTTCTCTTCCATTCAACCTATGGAATCTGTCCCTCCTCCGAAAGCCAGAGAGTAGACGGTTTTCCCCCAACTTATTGCTTACGGTGTGCTGTGACTTTTTGATATTCAAAAACCTGGCTCTGTGGTTCAGAAGCTTCTAAAAATTACTGTTTCTGGCAAGGGTTAAAGCAGCCTGTTTTGAAACTCATAAGCCGGGGCTTTATTCTTTGTTCTCTGAGTTTTGTTTTGACAGATTTTCCCCTAGGGTTGTAAGCATACTGTGTAGCTGCTTGAATTTATTGGGAGCAAGGATAGAAAGAAGGATCATGGAATAAAAATAAGTACAAGGAAATAATTAAAAAGTCATCTCAGCATATATTTTGGTTCCTTAAAATTTATGTCTTGAATAACAAGAACCTAAAACCAAGATAACTCTACCCAGCAAAGCTATCATTCAGAATTGAAGCGCAGCTAAAGAGCTTCACAGATAAGAAAAAACTAAAGGAGTTCATCAGCACCAAATCAGTATTGTATGAAATGCTAAAAGGTTATCTTTAAGAAGAGAAAGAAGAAGAAAAAGGTAAAGATAAAAATTATGAACAACAAATACATATCTATCAACAAGTGAATCTAAAAATCAAGTGAATTAAAAATCTGATGAACAGAATAAACTGGTGAATATAATAGAATCAGGGGCATATAAAGGAGTGGACTGACAATTCTCAGGGGAAAGGGATGTGGGAAGAGACTGGACAAAAACCGTACATCTATGGATGAGGACAGTGCGAGGGGATAAGGACAGAGGGTGGGGTGGGAACCGGATGGAGGAGAGCTATGTGTGTGGGGAGTGGGAGAGGAACAATTGTAATAATCTGGACAATAAAGATTTATTTTAAAAAAGAAACACAAAAGAGCCATTTTAGCTGATTTTAGGGAAGAAAATGGATTTAATTTGTATGGCAACTATAAAACAGGAAGTTACCTTTATTTTTCCCTACAAATATCAAAGACTAGAGGCCAGATGCATAAATTCATGCCTGGGTGGGGATCCTCAGGGTGGCCTGCAGGGATCGGGCCCGAGCTCACAGCCCCAGCTTACGCCCCGATTCTCGTAGCCCCAAGGTCCCACCTGGCACTTGCTATGGCCTGGTGCCAACTCTCACCTGCTTCACCATCCTGCCTGCGGGTCAGTGGATCAGGGCCAGGCCCCCAGTCCAGCTACCTCAGCACCTGGTAGCCGGGCAGCAACCCCGCCCCCCACCACTACCCTGGTCACCTTCTGGGGGGTGATTGACCACTCCTGCCTTGGCCTGGCACTGCCCCCTAACCTGCTCTACCCTCCTGCCACAGTTCTGCTCCCATCAAGACCCATCGGGACCAGCAGCTCCTTTACTGCTGCCCATTGCCAGCGATGTGTCACCCACACCTGCCATGTTCCGCACCGCTGCCTAGTGATCAGTGCATCTCATAGTGAGCAGCTGAACTCCTGCTCAAACTCCCAGGCAGACAATTTGCATATTAGCCTTGTATTATATAGGATGGGAGCCAAAGTCAATTACTTGTGAGAGCTGGGTTGCTGAGATCATCAGCCCCCTGGTGTCACTATAAAGCACAGCTCCGTGGACCAGCTTGTGCTTCCTCATAACATTTTCAAAACAAGTAATTATAAAGTGGTTTATATGATTACTTAACCAACCCTTTGTGGACACGTTTTCCTATTGCCTGATCTCCTGCCTGGTCAGTTTATGAGTGGCTTCAGGAGCTGAAGTCCTTTTGCTAATCCTAGCAGCTTCATATCCAACAGCTGATGGCACCCATACATGTACACAAACAAATTAGTCCATCCCCTCGACATTTCATCTATTAAGGACAAATGGTCTTAGGCTCTAGAGCAGTGGTTCTCAACCTGTGAGTCATGACCTCCAGTTGAGAACCACTAGCAGGGTTGCCTAAGACCATCAGAAAACACAGATATTTACATTATGATTCATAACAATAGCAAAATTACAGTTATGAAGTAGCAACAAAAATAATTTTATGGTTGGGGGTCACCACAACATGAGGAACTGTATGAAAGTGTTGTGACACTAGGAAGGTTGAGAACAACTGCTCTAGAAGATGCAGGGTAGGAGGTGTGACTTGAATCTCTTTGGTTTTATTTATTTTATTTATTTTTATTTTTTAAAATAATTCTTTATTGTAAAAAGTATTACATATGTGCCCTTTTCCCTCCCATTATCCCCTCCAGCCCAACCCTGTTCTCCTCTTCCCCAGACTTCAGCACCCTATTGTCTGTGTCCATGGGTTATGCATATATGGATACCATGAGTTTTATTTATTTTTTAAATCTTTATTGTTCAGATTATTACAGTTGTTCCTCTTTTTTTTTCACCATAGCTCTCCTACCACCGGCTCCCTCCACATCCCCTGTCTTTACCTCCCCAGGATTGTCCTCAGCCATAGGTGTACGATTTTTGTCCAGTCTCTCCCTGCGCCCCTGTCACCCTTTTCCCCCTAACAATTGTCAGTTCACTCCCTTTCTATGCCCCTGATTCTATTATATTCACCAGTTTATTCTGTTCATCGGATTTTTTATTCACTTGATTCTTAGATTCACTTGTTGATAGATATGTTTTTGTTGTTCATAGTTTTTATCTTTACCTTTTTCTTCTTTCTCTTCTTAAAGAGTACCTATTAGCATTTCATATAATACTAGTTTGGTGCTGATGAACTCCTTCAGCTTTTTCTTATCTGTGAAGCTCTTTATCTGCCCTTCAATTCTGAATGATAGCTTTGCTGGGTAGAGTAATCTTGGTTGTAGGTTCCTGCTTTTCATCACTGAATATTTCTTGCCATTCCCATCTGGTCTGTATAGTTTCTGTTGAGAACTCAGCTGACAATTGTATGGGTGTTTCCTTGTATGTAATGAACTGTTTTTCTCTTGCTGCTTTTAATATTCTCTCTTTGTCTTTTGCTCTTGGCATTTTAATTATGATGTGTCTTGGTGTGGTCCTCTTTGGATTCCTTTTGTTTGGGGTTCTGTGCACTTCCTGGACTTGTAAGTCTATTTCTTTCACCAGGTGGGGAGAGTTTTCAGTCATTATTTCTTCAAATAGGTTTCCAGTATCTTGCTCTCTCTCTTCTTCTGGCACCCCCATAATTCTGATGTTGGTATGCTTGAAGTTGTCTCAGAGGCTCCTTATACTATGTTCACATTTTGGATTCTTTTTTCTTTTTTCTTTTCCAGTTGGGTGTTTTCTGATTCTTTGTATTTCAAATATTTGACTTTATTCTTGCGATCTTCTAGTCTGCTGTTAGGTTTCTGCATAATATTTTTTATTTCAGTCAGTGTATGTTTAATTTCTAGTTGGTCTTTTTTTCATCTCTAGTTTGTCCTTTTTCATTTCCTCTTGAGTCTTGCTAAATTTATCCATCTTTTCTAGGAAATTCTTAAAAAACGTTATAACCGTGGTTTTGAACTCTTTATCCAGTTGTTTGTTTTCCTCCATTTCTTTTGTTTGTGATCTGTTCCTTTGTCTCCACATTTTTGCTGCTTCCCTGAGTTGGCAGAGTAGCTTTGTGTGCTAGGTGTCCTATATGGCCCAGTAGCTACACCACCCCATTTACCCAAGGTAGACTCTCTTGGTGCACCCCTTTTGGACTTTGTGTACAGCCCTGTTGTAGTTAATTCTTTTTTTTTTAATTAAATCTTTATTATTCAGATTATTACATTTTTTTTCTTTTTTCCCCTCCATAGCTCCCCTCCCCCCGGCTCCCCTCCATCCCTCTACCCTTACCTCCCTCCTGTTGACCTCATCCATAGGTGTATGATTTTTGTCCAGTCTCTCCCTGTAACCCTCTACCCCTTTCCCCCTGAGAATTATCAGTCCACTCCCTTTCTGTGCTCCTGATTCTATTGTATTCACCAGTTTATGCTGTTCATCAAATTTTTATTTCACATAATTTTTAGATTCACTTGTTGATAGATATGTATTTGTTGTTCATAATTTTTTGTCTTTTACCTTTTTCTTCTTTCTCTTCTTAAAGAGTACCTGTCACATTTCATGTAATACTGGTTTGGAGTTGATGAACTCCTTTAGCTTTCTCTTATCTGTGAAGCTCTTTATCTGACCTTCAATTCTCAATGATAGCTTTGCTGGATAGAGTATTCTTGGTTGTAGGTTCTTGCTGTTCATCACATTGAATTTCTTGCCATTCCCGTCTGGCCTGCATCATTTCTGTTGAGAAATCAGCTGACAGTTGTATGGGTGCTCCCTTGTAGGTAATGAACTGTTTTTCTCTTGCTGCTTTTAATATTCTCTCTTTTTCTTTAGCTCTTGGTATTTTAATTATGATGTGTCTTGGTAATCGCTGGAGCAGTCCCTGCATGCGTGAGCACTCTCTCTCTCACAGTGCCTCTAGACCACTGCCCCTCTGGCTCCCCTGCACTCCGGGACCACACGAGTCTGGGTCCCCAGGGTTTTGCCCGAAACTGGGGTTTAGTGGAGCCAGAAGTGGCACAGTTGGGAGGGTCTGTCTCCCGCCCACTCATGAAAGCCAGAGGCACAATCAGCAGTTGGTCCTCTGCGCGCAATATTGTGTGCACCACTAGACTTCTGATCTTTTGCGACTCATCATAAAACATCCAAAAGTGAAAAGGGGCTGTGAGTTCCTTTTAAACTCATTCCTTTGTGCCAATGACAGCAAGTGTCCCAATGTCAGCGCTGGATGGAGCCCACAGTCCTCCCTTTTGTACTGGATGCAGTATAAACTTTCAAGTAGCTTGGAAGCCACAGGTAGTTTGCACAGTAGGCTGCTTTGTTAGGGCCACCCCAAGGAAATGTGACTGGGGTGCCTTCCTGCATGTATTAGTGGGCAACAAATTGCTGCGATCTCTATGGTTTCAGTCATCTCGCAGCCCTGCCCAAAGCAGCCAGATTGTAATGTGAACATCTGCCACCTCTTCTCTGCTTCCGAACTGATTATGCAGATCGGCTTCTCGCCGAGACACACAGCTTTCTTCATCTATCGTGTGGATTAATTCCTTCTCAGCACCCGTACAGACACAGACAGTCACAAATCATGGGTCCGCATGGCCCAGTCCTCCCCGCATCCAACTCAAGTTTTGTTTGCATTCTGTCCTGCCCTCTGTGCTGTGTCTACTAGAAGCCTGGCTCTCCATCAAAGCTGGGCATGGCTGCAAGTCTGTCCCTTCCTGCCAATGTTGTTCTCAACGTGCTGAACTGCCACCCACCTCAGAGAAATAAGGAATGATTGGCAGCTGAGGTTTGGGGCACTATCTTGTTAACATCCCCAATGAAGCCACATAGAACCAACAGGGACAGGGTAAGGGAAAAGCATGGGTGGGCAAGGAGACATTGAAATGGAATTGGACTTTTGATAGCAAATGTCTATCTCACTAGAGTTTTCTGCCAGTATTTGCTATTTTTACATTAGGGAATATTTGTTCATATTTGCTTTATTGACTTTGCCAAACATTATAGGAGCACCAATAGCTGTCATCTGTGCACTAAGGTTATTGTTGGGTCCTGCACTAATAGACATCATTAGAAAGATGTGGTAAAATATAAGCAGCATAATATTTATCCACCTAATCACTGTCAAGTGCACAGCTCAGCGGCAGGAAGCACCTTCGCACTGCTATGCAACCATCGGCACCATCCAGCCACAGAACTCCTTCATCTTGCAAAACCAGAATTCTGTTCTCATTGAACAACAATTCTCCACTCCCCTCACTCTAGCTCTGCAACCACCATTCCGCTCTGTCTCTGCCAGTTGAACTGCTCTAGACCCCATATATAAGTGAAGCTGCACAGTATTTGTCCTTTTGCTTCTGGTGTATTTCTCTGAGTGTGTCTTCAGGATTCATCCATGCTGAAGCGTCTGTCAGAATTGCCTTCCTTTTTAAGGCAGGATCAATTCCATTGTGTCTACTTATCACACTTTGTTTATCCCTCATCCATTGATGGTTACATGGGCTGCTTCTGCTTTTTGGCGATTGTGAATAATGTGGCTATGCACATAGGTGAATGCATATCTGTTTTCATTTCTCTTGGGAATATTCTCATAAGTGGAATTTCTGGATCATATGGTAATTCTATTATTACTTTAATTTTATTTTATTTTTTTAAATTAATTTTAATACATATCTCCCCATTGCCCCCCTTCCTCCCAGGCATAACCCAACCCCTCAGTGTCTACGTTCATTGGTTATGCTTATATGCATGCATACAAGTCCTTTGATTGATCTCTTATATACCTCACCTAACTTTAATCTTCCTGCTGTAATTTCACAGTCTGAAGCTTTACTACCTCTGTATCTATCCTTTTGTTCATCAGTTTATAATGTTCTTTATTATCCACAAATGAGTGAGATCATGTGATACTTCTCCTTCATTGACTGGCTTATTTCACTAAGCATAAGGCTCTCCAGTTCCAACCAGGTTGCTGCAAATGGTAAGAATTCCTTCTTTTTAATGGCAGCATAGAATTCCATTGTGTAGATGTAACACAGTTTTCTGATCCACTCATCTGCTGATGAGCACCGAGGCTGTTTCCAAATTGTAGCTATTGTAAACTGTGCTGCTATGAACATAGGGATGCATAAATCCTTTCTGATTGGTGTTTGTGATTTCTTAGGATAAATTCCTAAGAGTGGGATTACAGGGTCAAATGGGAGATCCATTTTTAGTTTTTTGAGGAAACTCCATACTGTTCTCCACAGTGGCTGTACCAGTCTGCATTCCCACCAACAGTGCACAAGGGTTCCTTTTTCTCCACATCCTCGCCAACACTTGTCGTTTGTTGATATGTTGATGATTGCCATTCTGACAGGTGTAAGATGATATCGCATTGTCGTTTTGATTTGCATCTCTCGGATGATTAATGACTTTGAACATGTTTTCATGTGTCTCTTGGCCTTCCTTCTGTCGTCTTTCAAAAAGGTTCTATTTAGGTCCGTTGCCCATTTTTTTTATTGGGTCGTTTATCTTCCTTTTATTAATTGCATAAGTTGGCTGTAGATTTTGGAGATTAAACCTTTATCAGTGGTATCATTTGCAAATATGTTCTCCCATACAGTGATCTTTCTTGTTGTTTTGTTCATGGTTTCTTTTGCTGTGAAAAAGCTTTTTATTTTGATGTAGTCCCATTTGTTTATTTTTTCTTTAGCTTCCATTGCCTTTGGAGCAGTATCAGTGAAAAAGTTCTTTTGGCATATATCTGAGATTATGCTGCCTGTGGATTCCTCTAGTATTTTTATGGTTTCCCTTCTAATGTTTAAGTCCTGTATCCATTTGGAGTTTATTTTTGTATTTGGTGTAAGTTGGTGGTCCAGTTTCATTTTTTTGCATGTATCTGTCCAATTTTCCCAACACCATTTATTGAAGAGGCTATCTTGGCTCCGTTGAATATTCATGCCTCCTTTGTCAAATATTAGTTGAGCATAGTGGTTTGGGTGGATATCTGGGTTCTCTATTCTATTCCATTGGTCTATATGTCTGTTCTTGTGCCAGTACCAGGATGTTTTGAGAACAGTTGCTTTGTAGTATAGCTTGAAATCTGGTATTGAAATCCCACCTACTTTATTCTTCTTTCTCAGAATTGCTGTAGCTATCCGTGGTCTTTTTTTGTTCCAGATGAATCTATGAAGAATTCTTTCTATGCCTGTGAAATATGTCATTGGTATTTTAATGGGTAGTGCGTTGAATCTGTAGATTGCTTTGGGTAGTATGGACATTTTAATATGTTGATTCTCCCAATCCATGAGCATGGTATGCTCTTCCATCTGTTAACATCTTCCTCTATCTCTTTTTTCAGTGTCCTGTAGTTATAGGTCTTTTACCTCTTTAGTTAGGTTTATTCCTAGGTATCTTAATTTTTTTGGTGCGATGGTAAATGGGATTGCTATTTTAGTCTCTCTTTCTGTAATTTCACTGTTAGTGTATAGAAATTCCACAGACTTCTTAGCATTAATTTTGTATCCTGCTACATTGCCAAATTCATTAATTAAGTCAATTAGTTTTGGAATGGAGTCCTTTGGTTTTTTATGTACAATATTATGTCATCTGCAAATAAGGACAGCTTTACTTCTCCTTTTCCAATTTGGATGCCTTTTATTTCTTCTTCTTGTCTAATTGCAATGGCTAATACTTCCAGTACTATGTCGAACAGGAGAGGTAAGAGTGGGCATCCCTGTCTTGTTCCTGTTCTTAGGGGAAATGGTTTTAGTTTTTGCCCATTGAGTATGATGTCAGCTGTGGGTTTATCATATATGGCTTTTATGATATTGAGGTATGCTCCTTCTATTCCCACTTTGCTGAGAGTTTTTATCAAGAAAGGGTGTTGGATTTTGTCAAATGCTTCTTCTGCATCAATTGATATAATGATGTGATTTTTATCTCTCAATTTGTTTATGTGATATCACGTTTATTGATTTGTGGATATTGTACCATCCCTGCATTCCTGTGATGAATCCTACTTGGTCATGGTGTATGATCTTTCTGATGTACTGCTCGATACAATTTGCTAGAATTTTGTTGAGAATTTTGGCATCTATGTTCATGAGAGATATTGCCTATAATTCTCTTCCATTGTGTTGTCTTTATCTGATTTTGGTATTAGGGTGATGCTGGCTTCATAGAAGGTGTTTGGAAGTGTTCCTTCTTCTTGAATGTTTTTGAATAGTCTGAGGAGGATAGGTTTTAATTCTTCCTTGAATGTTTGGTAAAACTCTCCTGTGTAGCCATCTGGTCCCGGGCTTTCATTTGTTGGAAGTTTTTTGATAATGCTTCAATTTCTTCCATAGTCATTTGACTATTGAGATGTTTGGCTTCCTCCTCATTGAGTTTTGGAAGGTTGTATTTTTCTAGAAAATGTCCATTTCTTGCAGGTTGTCCAATTTGTTGGAATAGAGTTGTTCATAGTATTTTTTAACAATCCTTTGTATTTCCACAGGGTCTGTTGTTATTTCTCCTCTTTCATTTCTGATTTTGTTTATTTGGGTCTTCTCTCTTTGCTTCTTGGTGAGCCTGGCTAGGGGCCCATCAATCTTGTTTATCCTTTCAATGAACCAGCTCTTTGTTTTGTTGATCTTTTGAATTGTTTTTTTGGACTCCAAGTTATTTATCTCGACTCTGATCTTCACTATTTCCTTCCTTCTGAGTACACTGGGCTTTTCTAGTTGCTCTCGTTCTAGCTCTTTGAGTTATAGGTTTAGATAATTTATTACCATTGTTTCCTGTTTTCTTTTTTTTTGCAGTAGGCTTGTAGGGCTATGAACTTCCCTCTCAAGACTGCTTTCACTGTGTCCCAGAAATTTTGTATTGTTGTGTTGTCATTGTCATTTGTTGCCATGATGTTTTTATTTTTTCCTTGATCTCTCTGGTTACCCAGTCATTGTTTAATAGCATGCTGTTTAGTCTCCATGTGTTTGATTTCTTTCTATTGTTTTTATTATAGTTGATTTCCAGTTTTATGTCACTGTGATCTGAGAAAATGCTTGATATGATTTCTATCTTCTTGAATTTGAAGAGACTTTTCTTATGACCCAACATATGATCTATCTTTGAAAATGACCCATGTGCACTGGAGAAGAATGTATATTCTGTGGCTTAGGGGTGAAATGTTCTGAAGATGTCAGTTAATTCCATCTGGTCTAGTGAGTCATTTAGGATTGATGTTTCTTTGCTGATTTTTTGTTTAGAGGATTTGTCCAATGGTGACAATGCGGTATTAAAGTCTCCTACTATGATTGTATTGCTGTCAATCTCTCCCTTAATCTCCTCCAAGAGGTTTTTTTAATGTATTTAGGGGCTCCTATATTGGGTGCATATATGTTTACCAGAGTTTTTTCTTCTTGTTGGATTGTTCCCTTTAGTATTATGAAGTGGCCTTCTTTAGCTCTTATTATGTCCTTCACTTTGACATCTAATTTGTCAGAGATAAGTATTGCAACCCCAGGTTTTTTTTTCATTTCCATTTGCCTGATATACCATCTTCCATCCCTTCACCCTCAATCTGTGTGCATCCCTTTTCCTGAGGTGGGTTTCTTGCAGACAGCAGATATATGGATCATGTTTTCTTATCCAGTCGGTTACCCTATGTCTTTTGATTGGAGCCTTTAATCTGTTTACATTTAAAGTTATTTTTGATAAGTACTTATCTGTTGCCATTTTTAGTCCTTACCCCTGAGTTCCTTCTTCGCTTCCTCTTTCTTTTTATTATAGCAGACCCTTTAACATTTCTTGCATTGCTGGTTTGGTGGTAATATATTCCCTTAGTACTTTTTTGTCTGTGAAGCTTTTGATTTCACCTTCAATTTTGATTGAGAGTCTTGCAGGCTACAGTATTCTTGGATTCAGACCCTTCCTTTGCATGACTTTGTATATTTCATTCCATTCTCTTCTGGCCTGATGAGTTTCTGTTGATTTGTCAGTAGCTAGTCTTATGGGGGTTCCTTTGTACGTAACTTTCTGTTTCTCTCTGGCTGCTTTTAAGATTCTTAGTTTGTCGTCAGTGTTTGCCAATTTAATTATAATGTGCCTTGGCATCGGTTTGTTGGTGTCCATTTTGCTTGGGAGTCTGTGAGCTTCTTGGGTTTGTGTGGGTTTTTTCTTTCCTATATTGGGGAAATTTTCTGTCATTATTTCTTCAAATACGTTCTCTAATCGTTGTTCAGTTTCCACTCTTTCTAGAACCCCAATTATGCAGATGTTGTTTTGTTTCATGTTATCCCAAAGTTTCCTTAGGCTCTCCTCTTGCTTTTTAACTTTTTTTGTAAAAGCTGCTGTACTTGGGTATTTTTTTCCTACCGTGTCTTCTAGCTCACTGATGCGGTCCTCTGCTTCTTCTAGTCTACTTTTGATGCTTTCTATTGAGTTCTTTATAGCATTGATCTTATTTTTCATTTCTTCTTGATTATTCTGCACCTCCTCTATGTTCTTCTGCATTTCTTCTTGCTGCTTCTTCATCTCCTCTTGGGTCTTCTTCACTTTCTCTTGGCTCTTACTCAGATTGTCAATTTTGTCTTCCATTCTTTTCATCCACCTTATGATCATTTTTCTGAACTCTTTCTCTGGCAGGTTTTTTCTGCTTCTATTTCATTTACTTCCTTTTCTGGTGAAACCTCCCTTTCTGTGTTATGTGGGATGTTTCTTTTTCTGCCCATGGTCTTTCTTCTCCGGGTGTCTGGTTATGAAGATCTCTCTCCTACATTGATTGAAAGTCATAAACTACAACAGACCAGGTACAGCACACAAGGCATTGAGTAGAAATGTGTTCAAGATGTTAATAATCACAAATAAGGTGAACACCAATGAAAGAGAAATTAGGGGTAAATAGAGAAAGAAGAATAGGAAAACGAGGAAAAAAGAAAAGAAAGAAATGCCAAAATCAAATTGGGAGAGCGAGAAAAAAAATGAACAAAAATAAAATAAAATAAGAAAATAAAAAGGAGAAGAAGGAGAAGCAAAGAGGAAGAGAAAAAAGTCAGAGAGAAAAGAAAGCGTATAAGAGAGAAAAGGGGAACAAAATATAGATGTCAGGAGAAAACTCCAATACAACAGTCACTAATCCCAATAAAGGCCAGCAACCAGTACGTAGAGATTAATACAAACTGCAAATAGCAACTGGTATCGAGGGAGATGAGGGAAAAGAGAGGTAAAAAACAAAGCAAGGAAAAAACAAAATAAAACCAGTAGAATAAACTAAAACAATCTCACAAAAAATTTCAAAGAATCAATATAATCACTTTTCAGGCAAATAGCAACAAAAGGACATAAAGAAAAACCAACTTTTTGGCTAGTGAAGACAAGAAGAGAGAGGTTTGTATAAACTTGTAGTAGGGGATTTAAAATTAAACATATAAATGGGGTGAAATTTTAACCAGGTAAAGAGAAAGTATAGGGAGAATATAAAGTTCGAAAAGGGAAAGAGAAACAAGACAACAAAATGGCGAAAGTTAGGAGGAAAGTGTTGACATAAAGGTAGAGTTGAGTTGGAGTAAAATTATGCTAAAGGAAAGATGAAAATAGAATGTAGAACTCTAGTCCCGAAATAAAATAAAGAGTAAACAAAATGACACTTGTTTTTTTCCCAAAAAGATAAAGTACTAGTAGTAATTAGTAATACTAGTTTAAAAGAAAAATGTAATAATTAAAAATGTAAAATCAATTGAGATGGAAAGAAAAAAATAATCTTTTAATTAAAGTATGAAAAAAGAAAAAAAAAGTAAAAAGGAAAAAAAAATAGAATGGTCATTCACTTCTACTATTATTCTGCTTGGCACTCCTGTTTCCCAGTAGGGAAGGTATTGCAGTTCCCTGTGTTCCCCTGTTGGTGTTTTAATCTCTTTATTCTTTGGTGGTTATGCGAGAGTCAATTTGTGTGTCATCCACTGGGTGGCAGTGTTTTGGAATTGATCTCTGAGACAAAGCACAGGACCTCTCTAGGCTGTGCTCAGATCCTGCTACTCTGTGGTTCTCAAAGCCAATTTGTGGGGATTTTGCAGCTGGGACACTGTAGTAACTCCCAGGCTGTCCCTCTGCCCCAGAAAAAAAAGAGTCATTTTCCAGAGCTCCCATCTGTCAACAGCTCAGAGAGTTTGCCTCCACACTTAGTGATCACACCCTGTCCACCTCTGCTGACCTCTCCAGAGGCAGCTTTCCCGCAGCCTGTTTCCCACAGCGTTCGCGTCTCTGTTCTGTGGGAGTAGGAGACCTCACCCTATCCCAGGCGAAATCTGACCTTTCTGTGTGCTTTGTGGATCTCTGAATCCGCCGCCCGCTTGTCTGCGCTGTTTGGAGAGCCGTGTTCTGGGTCCCCAGCTGTTCGGTGGGTGCCTCTGCCAGCCGCAGCTTTCAGACCTCCCGCAGCTTTCAGACCTATGCAGACATCCACCTCCCTCTTATCCCAGGTGAAATCTGACCTTTCCATGTGCTCTGTGGATCTCTGATTCCGCAGCGTGTCTGCGCTGGAATTCTGGGTCCCCGGGTCCCCAGCTGCTCGATGGGTGCCCCAGCTGCAGACATCCACCTCCCTCTGCAAGATGGCGGGGTCTCCATGTTCACGCTGGTGGCTACAGCAGAAAAAATCCCCGTGGCAGTGGGGCTGCCTGGTCAGGAGAGCCTCATCCAGCAGTCCCCCACCTTCTCCTGGAGGATAACTGACTCTTAACTTGCCAACAAACACTCCCAGTGCCACTCTCAGCCGCTCTCTCTCCCTCTGCCCAGCGACAAAGCTCCGGATGCATCTGTCTACTCTGCCGGCATTTTCTAGCTCCCTATTATTACTTTTTTGAGCAACCACCATACTTCTTCCTATAGTGGCTATATTATTTTACTGTATTTTTTATATACTGTCTAATTTACCCTCCCACCCCCTGCTCTACAGGGTGGACACAGCCACCTCTCCTGTGCATGGGGAGGGTCAGGCACCAGGATGGAGACACACAGGTAATTGTGGCAGAGCCATAATTTGAACCCAGTCAGTATGATCTAGAACCAAAGCTTGTACTAGATCAGTGGTTGCCAAACTCATTAGTCAACAGAGAGGCAAACCATGGCTTGCGAGCAGCCATGGTTTGCCAACCACTGTACTAGGTCATTCATTCTTTCAATTCAAGAAATACTGACTTAGAACTGCTGATGCATTTGGCTCAGGTATGGAGGTGGGGAATAAGAGATAAATAACAAACATGTTTATCCCAAGGAGAAGCTCTACAAGTCCTTGTCTTGCCATACTGAGGAATTTGATTGAGACTTGGTGTTCCCACGAGTCAAACACTCATTGTGAAATTGGTATTTTATCAAAATAAATGTTCAGTGTGGTTATTTTGGCTGCTGATATCAGTCCTGTCTCTAATCTTCTGCAGTTAACAGCCATGCAACCATGGTTTTTAAAATGCCATGCCAATTTCTGCTTCTCTTTGAAGTTGGAGGGATGAGACAGTTCAAAGAAATAATCAAGATCAAGATTAGCCTTAGATGAGATCTGAGTGAGGATTGCGTTTTTCCTTCACAAAGACAGCGGGTATCTTTCTCACCAAAAATGTAGAGAAGTGGCATTCTTGCAGAGGATGGCACAGTTAGTCACTTTATAGAATGAACAGTGGATCGATTTGGTGGTGCCTGAGTCCTTCACAAGCACCTGTGTTTATTCATTGCTGTGATTACACAGTGGAGGAAGCTCTGCTGGATGCAACGCACAAAAGCAAGATGTGAAGACATTTACTTAAGTACACTCGAAATTAATGTCCGCACAAATAGGCATTGGATGGGTGTTCTGATTTAATTCTGAAGGCCTGGAAGGAAGTCTTCAGCCTGTCTTTCAGATGTGTGCAGCTCATGTGCAGGGTTTCTGTGTTTCTTAGAGGAAAATGGCTAATGTTTGGAACACATCATCCCACGTTCCTCCTGGGTGAGTAAGGGGAGCAGAGAATATATAGAGGTTAGCTCATTATTGATAGTGGTCTTCTTTTTTTGGTTTTTAATATTTTTTTCTTGCTCCCCAACCCCCATGGTGTTCTTAATAGCAAGAAAAAGTTGGCTTGACTCCATCTATAAATGAACAAAGCACACTAATCATCCTATAAAAGTATTAATCAGGAAGGAAAGTAGTCCTCAAGTCTGAAAGTTAAGGTCACCCTGAGAAAAAGGACTGGCATGATTCCTAGAAAACTGCTTCTTCAAGACATTTTGATTCTGAATTTACTCTTCGAGTTTACAAAGGACTCAGGATCTTAAGTACAAACCCAGATTCTGGTTTGATATGCAAATATGTCTGAACCGTAATGTAACTAGACGTGAACTTACAAGCAGTTGACTCCATCTATGTTTGAATTTCACAGTCCTCATTTAATTAGAAATAAGTAACAAGGGGAGATGGATACAGGACTTATACCGATTGCAAATTTCTTCTTCTGCATAGTCTGGATCTTTAAAATCTATTTCATATTGTCAGTCTTGCTTGGCATGTGTGTTTCTCAATTCCAGTGTTATTGCAATTCTTAATGTCACTTAGACCAGTGCATAAGAATCACTTGGGGCTCCTCCAGCGCTCCTGGCTCAGTAAGTCAGGGAGGGAATCTGAGGATTTACATTTATAATAAGTTCCCACACTATGCCCAGGCTGCCAAGCCTGGAACAGACTTTGCATAACTAGTTCATTGTTCAGAGGTAAACATTTTTAATATGGAGATTTTTTAAAACAATATTGTTTCGAGTAGCTTGTGAGTTTCTCATTTTGTAATACACTGAATGCTTATCTAAATACTGTGATTCTGAGTATAAATTTAAATGATTCAGCCAAAAATACAAATTATATATTGTTTTTTTCAGTGTTAGGCATGAGAAACTGATTTTTAAATGTTCCTAAGTCTTATTAATTAATTAATTAATTAATTAACTAACTAATTAATTATTTATTTCTTGCCTGATGATATTTTTCCATTGATTTTTTGAAAGAGTGGAAAAGAGAGGGAAAGAGAGAGAGAGAAACATTGATGTGAGAGAAACACATCGATTAGTTGCCTTCTGCACGAGCCCTGACCAGGACCTAGGCCAGGGAGGAGCCTGCAACCAATGTACGTGGCCTTCACTGGAATCAAGCCTAGGACCCTTCGGGATCCTTCAGTCTGCAGACCAATGCTCTATCCACTGAGCCAAACCAGCTAAGGCTCTAAGTCTCTTTTAGAGTATAGGGTGCATTTTTTGTAGTTGAGGACATTTAAAATAAGAATTATACAGCTCATTAATTGGATATTGAGGCAGTTTTGCTGCAAATCTATACTACTTAAAGGGTAATATGCTAATTAGACCAGGAGACTTTCTGGACATCCTTCTGGACAAAACCATGGTGGTGGGGCAATTGGGAGTGAGCACGCCAACAGGAGTGCCAGTTGGGGGTGAGCAGGCTGGCAGGCATAGTGGTTAGGGGTTATCAGGCAAGCAGACAGGTGAGTGGTTAGGAACCATCAGTCCCAGATTGCGAGAGGGATATCCGACTGCCATGGGATCGGGTCTAAACCGGCAATCAGACAACTCCCAAAAGGTCCCAGATTGGAGAGGGTGCAGTCTGGACTGAGGGACACCCCCCATGCACGAATTTTGTGCACTGGGCCACTAGTAGTACATAACCAGAATTGCCTTTTTTAGTCGTCTGGCTAATGTCTGTATTGACTAAGAAAAAGTTTGGCTTCTGTTTCCATGTGCTTTTGAGTCTGATGTAAATTTTAATCTGATCAGCAGGTGACACAGGAATTTTGTTTTGTTTTGAGTTAAGACTCAGCAGATGTTAAAAGCTGATGTGGATCTAAAATTTCATCCATTCTGGGAATAATTGAAGATTTAGGCAGTACCAGAAGATGGAGTTGTAGATAGAATTATAGGACTTGAGGAGGTATGGTAAATTTTTGCACAGATGCCTGGCTTATTTCATTTTCCTGACAGATGAAGAGATACATTATCTTCTGTGTTTGCTTAAATGAAAAGCTTTCAGTGGATATTAGTTTATCTTGCTATTTAAAAAATGTGAAGTTTGCCAACCAAAATCTCTTTGGAATAAAAGCAAATGTAAAGATTTTGAAAAATCTTTAAACTGAGGTTTGCAAGATATTTAAGAGATAGAATGACTAATAGAAATATGTGGGTATTGGCAGGAAGGTGGGAATTGCCAATTACCAAGAGCAATGGGTAGTCAGTCATGAACCTCTGTGGTCTCCAGAGCTGAGTATTAATTACATGGCTGGTTTGCAGGGCATGTTGTGCAGGACTAGGTTTGCACTAACAGTCTGTCCCTGTTGTTCCTTTAGCAGGTTCTCACTGTGGTCATCTTGGGCCAACTGTCAGGATGCTGCAGATCTCCTCCCTGTGGCCTGCCTTTGGCGCTATCCCCTTGAACTCAACTCCAGACACTTAGAAGATGAGGCTTCTATGTTGAGAATCAGACTAGGGCAGGACAGTCGAGAGCTTATAGGGAGGACTGAACAGAGAAGCATCCCAACAGCAATACTGCTCTAATTTTATTTATTATGTATGTGTGTATGTATTTTTAACCACCAAAGGATATTTTTTTTCATTGATTTTTAGGAAGAGTGGAAGGGAACCTGCAACTGAGGCATGTGCTCTTGTGCTCTTGATCAGAATTGAACCCGTGACCCTTTGATTCCAGGGATTGTTGGGGATGGGCAATGATCTAACAACTCAGCCACACTGGCCAGGGCTGCCCTAATATTTTTCTCTTCTTACAAACACATACACACACACCACAAACACACAAATATTGACTTAAAAAACTTTCATAGTATTTGACTTAGAGCAGAGCCTGGTGTGTATGTATGGTGTTCTCTACCAACTGGGAATAGCAGGTCAGTGTTATCATAGCTGCTTGCGTTATATCATAAGGACGATGGTGCCACCAGTCACAGTATAGGATCACAGTCTCAGTACAAGAGCAGCTTTGTGGAAACCCCACTGGTAATGTGTAAGTTCTAAAATTAATAGTAAAATCAGAGTTATAAAAAGTAAAGGTCCCCTTAATTATCCTTCCAACCCATATATACACTGAGTGGCTAGATTATTATGATCTCTGAATGATCACTCAGTGTATATCCTCCTATATAATAAAAGACTAATGTGCAAATTGTCCCCTCGACCAGGAGTTTGACCAGCAGGCAGGCTGTCCAACCACCTATGTCCCCTATATTTGGCCGGATTGGCCGGACCCTAACCATGCACAAATTCATGCACTGGGCTTCTAACACACACACACACACACACACACACACACACACACACACACACACAATGAGTGGACAGATTATTATGAGTTCAGAGGTCATAATAATCTGGCCACTCAGTATATATTTATTATTGACAATATTATAGATGTCCTCTATTCTCCCCACCTCCAACTCATTTCTAACCCTTCCTCCCCAGACATTATTAAGAGTTTGGCTATTATCATTCCAACACATATTTAATTTCTTTATCCTTTATTATGTATCTTTGATAAGTTTTTGAAAAAATCTTTATTGTTGAAAGTATTAAAGATGTCCCCTTATTTTTCTCCCACTGTCCTCCTCCACCAGTTCCTGCCCCACCCCAGACCTTTACCAACCTATTGTCTGTGTTCATAGTTAATACATATATGCACATAAGATCTTTGATTAATCTCTTCGCCTCCCTGTATACCCCTTCCCTCTGAGATTCGTCAGTCTGTTCCATGTTTCCATGCCTCTGGTTCTATTTTATTCATCAGTTTATTTTGTTCATCAGATTCCTTGTTCATTTATTTTGATTTTTAGATTTAATTGTTGATAGATACGTATTCATTTCCATTTTATTATTCATGTTTTAAATCTCTTTTCTTCTTCTACCTCTTCTTAAAGAGTACCTTTCATCATTTCATACAATACTGGTTTGGTGTTGATGAACTCCTTTAGCTTTTTCTTCTCTGTGAAGCTCTTTATCTGCCCTTCAATTCTGAATGATAGCTTTGCTGGGTAGAGTAATCTTGGTTGTAAGTTCTTGCTATTCATCACTTTGAATATTTCTTGCCACTCCCATAGTTTCTGTTGAGAAATCAGCTGACAATCATATGGGTGCTCCCTTGTAGGTAATTAACTGTTTTCTCTTGCTGCTTTTAATATTCTCTCTTTGTCTTTTGCTGTTGGTATTTTCATTATGATGTGTCTTGGTGTGGTCCTCTTTGGATTCCTTTGGTTTGGGGTTCTGTGCACTTCCTGGACTTGTAAGTCTATTTCTTTCACCAGGTGGGGGGAGTTTTCAGTCATTAATTCTTCAAATAGGTTTTCAGTATCTTGCTCTCTCTCTTCTTTTGGCACCCCCATAATTCTGATTTTGGTATGCTTGAAGTTGTCTCAGAGGCTCCTTATACTATGTTCACATTTTTGGATTCTTTTTTCTTTTCCAGTTGAGTGTTTTCTGCTTCTTTGTATTTCAAATCTTTGACTTGATTCTTGCGATCCTCTAGTCTGCTGTTAGGTCTCTGTATAATATTTTTTTAAAATTTCAGTCAGTGTATGTTTAATTTCTAGTTGGTCCTTTTTCATCTCCTCTTGGGTCTCGCAAAAATTTATCCATCTTTTCTTAGAAATTCTTGAAAAACCTTATAACCCTGGTTTTGAACTCTATATATAGTCATTTGTTTTTCTCCATTTCTTTCGTTTGTGATCTGTTCCTTTGTCTCCACATTTTTGCTACTTCCCTGAGTTGGCAGAGTAGCTTTGTGAGCTAGGTGTCCTATATGGCCCAGTAGCTCCGCCTCCCCAGTTACCTGAGGTGGACTCTCTTGGTGCACTCCTTTGTGGACTGTGTGTACAGCCTTGTTGTAGTTAAGTCTTGATTGTTGTTGGTATTACTGGGGGGAATTGACCTCCAAGCCAATTGGTTGTGAGGATCAGCTGTGTCTATGCCTAGAGAACTTCTGTGCTGGAGTCAGACTTATGATACAAGACTTGCCAAAATTGCAAAAGCATCTGTGCTCACCTTGGATGGGGTGGAATCTCAGGGCTGAGCAGATAGCCTTGGCTTCCTGTCAGACCTACCCTACGCAACCCCTGGGTCTCAGTGTCCCTAGGTAATCACTGTAGTCCTCTCTGTGCACCCTCGTGCTTGTGCACCTCCAGACTTCTGCCTTTCACATCTCCCTTGAGTTTCCATGCACACCAGGGACCCATATGAGTCTAGATTCCCCAGGGTCTGACCTGAAACTGGGGTTCAGTGCTGTCGTAAGTGGAGTTCAGCACAGTTGAAAGGTTCGGTCTTATCCCACTAGAGAAAGCCAGTGGCACAATCAGCAATCAGTTCTCTCTGAGCACACTGGCGCGCACACCTACAGACCTCTGCATTTTGCAGCTTCCCTGAGTTTCCGTGCACTCTTCCCTTTTTTTTTGACAGTTCAGACTCCCCCTGTATGAGTCTCGCCCAAAACTGGGGTTCTGTGTAGTCAGAACTGGGGTTCCATGCAGTCAGGAGTTTCTGTCTCCCTTCTGCTAGAGGAAGCCAGCCAGGCACTCCACCACCCGACATCTCCCCATGCATGTCTCCATTCCTCAGCTTTTTGCAGCTCCTCTGAGTTTCCGTGAGGCCCTCTCTTTCCTTCTAGTTGTAGAATTTCCACTCAGCCAGCTTTAATGTGGTTCTGGATGATGTCTGTTTTGTCTTTTAGCTGTAGTTTTGAAATTATTGTGTGAGGCAGCAGTTTAGGTGTTCACCTATGCCGCCATCTTGGTTTCCTCCCACTTCAGGTTCTTTGAAGCTCTCATTACGATCCTTGAGTAACCTTATAACCATTGTTTTGAACTTTGTATCCAGTAGTTTGCTTGCTTTCATTTTCTGTAGATTTCTTCCATCCTTTCATTTGTGACATGTTTCTTTGTCTCTACATTTTGGCTGCTTCCATGTGTTTGTCTCTATGTATTAGGTAGAGCTATTATGTCTTCTGGAATTGGTAGAGTGGCCTTGTGTAATAGGTGTCCTGTAGGGCCCAGTGACTCAGCTCCCCACCTCCTTCCCTGATCACCTCAACAGGTATTCTAGCTGCATCCCTGTATGGACTGTGTGCACAGTCTTGTAGTTGAGCCTTGATTGTTGTTGGTGTCACTGGTAGGAATTCACACTCTTATGGAAAAGCAAATGACTGAGTCTTCCCCTTGAGTGTGTCGCTTGTGGATGTGTAGAGTTGTAATCTGGTATGGTCTGAAGCTCGTCTACTGGCTCTGGGGCCTTATGGGAGGTACAGAGTCACCACTGCCACCAGGCAGTAGCTTTAGAGAGATATGTAGATGTCTGCTACTTGTATTGGGTTTGGAAGTGCCCAAGTAAAGCCCGACTGTGAAGCAAGCCAGGCTGCTGCTAGTGCCAGGTCTTAGGCCTTTTACTGATAAGTTTGGGGCTTGCTAACACCAGTTGCTGCTTATTTGAGAGATTTTAGGAATATCTGAAGCCTGCACCAGGGCAGGCCATTTGTGTGGTAAAGCTGCTGCAAACATCTCAGTTGGGGCTGAAAATTGGATAGAACTAAATTTTTTGGGAATCATCAGACAGAGTGAACAGTGTAGACTCTACCCATGGAAACTCAGATGTGTGTGCAAGTCAGTTCTTTGATGTGGGAGGACTCAGCATAGGAACAACGACCCCTGTGAGCACTCCCATCTGGGAGAATGTAGTCCCCACATTCTTGAGCCAATGCCAGAAATTTTAGTCCCACCCCATATGTTACTGCATCTCCCAAAGATGCAACCTGGCTTTGGAGCTCAGAGGAAGCAAGAAGGACCATGTAAGTTTGTGTACCAGCTCTTAAAAGGAACTACTTGGGATTCCAGCAACCTCAATGTCACTCCGCCACAATCCCTGCTGGTTTCTACAGCCCAAAGTTATGGGGAATTTTCTTCCCACCTCTCAAACCATGGGCTTAGGGTCTGGTTTGGGGATAGGACCCCTTGCTCCTCATGTGAAGTCTCCACAGCTGAGATATTCATCCTGATTGAAAAAATGCTACACATGGGTGTTGGACCAGCTCATTCCATACCTTCATCCCTCCTATCAGTCTCAATGTACTTTTCTATTTTCTAGTTGTTGGACTTCCATTCAGCCAGGTTTCAGGTGGTTCTGAATGATGATTGTGTGTATTTTAGTTGTAATTTTGATGTGGTTGTGAGAGGTGACAAGTATCAGCATTTTCATACTTCACCATTTTTATTCTCCTTCCACACATATTTACAATATTTAATATACACATCTCAAAGAAATCCAAAGGGGAAGAATGGACTGATGGTGTCTGCTGGACCTTCTCTAACCATTTGAAGGCAATTTGTCATTGCTCTCTGATCAACAGAAGTAGGAAGCACAGCTGGCAGGAGAGTTTCTTTTTCTCCACATCCTCTCTAGCACTTGCTGTTTGTTGATTCTGACAGGTCTGAGGTGTATCTCATTGTGGTTTTAATTTTCATCTCTCTGATGGTTAGTGATGTTGAGCATCTTTTTATAGGTCTATTGGCCATCATATGTGCTCTTTGGAGAAGTGTCTATTCAGGTCAGAGGGTATGTTTTAGAGTATCAGGCTACTTTGGCAATGCATCCAGAAAATGGGAAGCTACTGACAATCTCTTTAATCCTTATGTTCTCTTGGAATTAAGAGATATGAACTCCAGAACAGGTCAGGCCCTGAACATTGTAAACAAGCTTATGAGTCCCAACAGAACTTTCTGTGATGGGGGAAATACTCTAAAATGTGCACTGTCCACTATGGTAGCCACTGTTCCATCTGTGTCTGTTGAGCAGTTGAAACTGTTAGTGATCAAGGAATGAATTTTAACTTTTATTTAATTTTAATTAATTTAACTTTAAATTTAAATAGCTATGTGTGCATAGTGGCTACCATGTCCAACATTGTGGGTGGAAAGTATACACCATCATAGAGGCACAGTGTTTCAGAAAGTGGCTTATGGAAAATTGAAAGTATATATATTTTGTTTAGTAAAAGGCCCAAGAGTCTCTAACTGAAAATAGAGAAATAACCTAATAATCTAATGAGAACAAAGACAGCGTCTTTACAATTGATCAGAGACTGTGATCTGCCCTGGCCAGGCTACCTGATGGGACTGCACAGTACCTAAGCCCATCTTTGTAACGTGAATTGATGGCTATATAAATACAGCCATTATCCTGAAGCACCTCAGACAGCTCCTTGGGTGCTGGGGTTTTCTTGCCCTTGAAAATGCTGGTTGATAGATGCCAAGATATTAAAAGATTTTTTCTTTTCCTCTAACTCATTTAAGAAATGTATCTTCCAAGTTATAGGCCAGAGGAGCCAGTGAAGTCAAGGGCCCCCAGAGTGTAAATACTATGGGGGTATTTGGTTTTAATACAGGCTTAAATACCAGGGCTTTGGACTCCCATTCTTGTACAGAGGTATTTGGAAGGTTCACTCTTGATTAGGAGAAACGAGATCCTGTGTGTTTGGAGGTGTCTCTTATTTTAAAGTACAAATGGAGTTGTACTTTGAAAGCACTGATTAAAGGAGGTTTGTGGAAAACCTGCTTTTAAAGCAAATGGTGTTTTCTGGAATTTTATTTATATTTAAAAATGGTGCACCTTGCCATTAAAATAACACATTTTCTATCTTTTCTCAAAATGCAGTTTTAGAAGTGGGTTGAGTGGGGATGTGGAGATAGGCTAAAGATGTATGATTCCTCTGTTGAAGATGCGTTGGATAGTATGAGAAGCATAAGTGGTATTACAGGAGGTTTCCAGTAGGCAGATTTTCTCCCCGAAGTCCTCTGAGTCTCTCCCCTGTCACTCCCAGGATCACACTGGCCATCTCTGGTTTCATAGAGCCCTCAAAACCCCTTCCTTCATCAGTGGCTGTGTACTTGATGCTCCATTCCTTGGAGCATGGGTCCTCTGTCTAGTTTTTCTTTTTTCTTTTGGTTGCCTCTTCTCATGCTAAAGTCTCAAATGTTACCTTTAGTATATATATCCCTCACCTACTCCGGGCAGCAGTGATCTGGCCTCATATGAAGCACCAGTGGTAGTTTCCCGTTGCTGACAAAGTGGAAATGCTTTGAAAACTGCAGTTCAGTGTATGTTGCAATTATTCCTGAGGTTCTGCTTATTTGTAGTGAAAACACAGAGGTAAGAATTCGGAGTTTGAGCTGCCTTATATGATCCTAGGGAAAATGCCATCATTTCTCTGATGCTTTCATTCTCCCTCATTGACACTCAGGGTTGGAAGGCTCTGATTCTGCTCGGGGGTTTGGATGAGATATAAATGCCTATTGTTTTATAATTAAAATTCACAAAAGGCAAAACCTGGAAACTCAAACCACAAAACACCTCAGTCTCATAAGTGCTGTTGAGGTATTGTTTACATCTGAAATATGTTATGTTCACATGATGAGGAAGCGTGATGAGGAAGTATTATGTGAACTTACTGTTCAGTCTGAGAAGTCCATTTAGTGAGGAATAGGACCTTCCAGGATGTTGTAGTGGAATCTTCTGGGAGGTTTCCCAAGGTGATGGAAGACACTGTGTTGGAGAATCTACCTTTCTTTCATCTTTGCTGTCCATCTCTGTACGAAGTGGATATATACATACAGGGTTGTAGGAGAGATGCTGGAGATCCTTCCCATTCCTTTGTAATAGAACCCTGGTTTCTAGTCAAGCACATACTGCACAGAATCAGGACTGGGTTTTACAACCTCTCTGGCCCTAGGGTGGCCACGCGAGATATATGTAGAGCTGTTGGGTAGTATTTCTGGGGAGTTTTCCTAAAATTGAGGGTGAAGCCCTCTTTAGATCTCTTAAGCCCTGGAATGTGATATGATGGTGCTTCAGCAGGTGTATTGGACTATGAGATGCCCCTGAGGATGAGAGGCAGATAGATGGGAAGAAGGCAGAGCAGAAATATGGAAACAGCCTGAGGCTCCGATGACTGTGTGGAGTTGAAATACCTCCTTGCCTGCCTACCACTAGACTTAATTTTTTTAAAAGAGAAAGCCAATTCATGTTGACACCTTTATTTTGTAGGTGATTGCTACATATAGCGAGGTGAAATGATACAGGTGGAATGCAGAGACAAATGAGGTTAGGACCTTATCCTTAATGAGTTTCTATTGCAGTAGAAGGATTTATAGTCTGTCAGTTGGAATACTCCTTTGGGTTATGTGTAGACAACCTGAGTGCTGGGAAGCAAACTCGGTAGCAGATTTGGAATTGGAGGTATGAATACTACACAGAGAGATGCTGAGGGCCATTTCTGGGAGGCTCAGACAGAGGTATTTTGTGGTCCAGATGCAAGAAAAGGAGAAAACTGCCCAGGTTAGTAAAAGCCATCAGAGAATTCTTCAAATTGCCAGTATTGACGTTAGTTGTAACTTATTCTCAAATACATTGAAGTCTTTTTCGTTTAATGTGTTTTGACAGGAAATGTATATTTACTGCCTGAAATGACCCCGATTGCTGAGCTCTGAACCAGTGTTTCATAAATGATTAACATTATACAGAGTCAATAGAAGCCTCCCAGCTGTTCTTCAGCAGCCTTCCACAAGAAAGAATTTCTTATAATTGCAATGTATTTATCCAGTTTCCAAAAGTACACATTTTCCCTAACAGGTTTTGAACTTGTCTATCAAAAATAGTTATTGTTTCTGTAGAGGAATAGTTACATAAAATCTGAGGAGATGAACAGATAAATTCTGTATATTTTGGTCAATTTAATACTTATTGAATAAAGATAGAACTTTCTCATAAGCTTCTTCCTCTATATATTTCTCAAGTGTCTATTTTGCATAAGGGGGTGGGCTGTGTGTGACTCTTGATTCTAATATGGGTTTCATATTCAGTGAGCTTTCTATCTAGTAAGGGAGATTCAGCTGCAATGGATATAGGAGGGAGGATATTCCATGTGGAGGAAATAGCCTATTGAAAGTTCAGAGGTATGGAAATTCATTTTTCATCCCCACCTGACAGTTAAATTTTCTCATTAGCTAGTTAGAACTCCAGTTATTTTCTATTGCTACCTTTCTAATCATAGCCTAAATCATAACCTAAATGTGGTGTAACCAAACCAAAAACACATAAAAAAACAGAACAAAACACTGGAGGTTTAGCTGCCTGCCACAACAAATGTCAAACTTGTGAGGCAGGTTATAGTGCAAAAGGAAAGAGGTTTATTCAGGTTCCACAAGAGAATGGTGGTCTCCTCTTTCAAAGGCCACCATTCCTGCTCAAACCTTGGTTTTTATAGGGATAGAAAAGGGGAGGTGGCTTTTTTCCTACCCAAATATCTTGTTAACTTCCAGTGTTCTTAGGCACCTTGCTAACTTTTGGTGCACCTGAGTCCTGTCCATTCATTTTCTAGCTTTTGGTGCTCAGTATAAGAAACTCCCTGGTGCCATCTTGGCCAATGGGGTAGACTCCTGGGAGCCCCGACTGCAGGGTAACAGTGATTTGAAAATAGAGGAGGCTTCTACAATTGGTTGATTTTAAGCAAGACCTAACCTGAGTTCGGAATAAACATTCCAGAAAAAAAGGACAATTTTACCATGTGATACTAACTCATAATGGTTCATGATTGTGTTGTCTTCTGTGGCAAGGACTTCTTTATCAGGCTGAGTTGCCAGTGGGTCAGTGTGTAGAACTTGTACACATGCTGTGTGCTTTGTAAAGTCAGAATTTGCAGATAAGGGGCTAATCATGGTGGGTATTTGAGAACAGCCTCTCAGAGAGGATTGGGAGAGTAGGGTGACTTTGTGACGAGATAGGATTTATCTGCTAGAGCTAGTTAGCAGACTCTTTCTGTAAATGGCCTTGTGGCAAATATTTTAGGCTTTGTGGGCCACATGGTTTCTGTTAGAACTACTCACCTCTGCTGCTGCCACAAGAAAAGAGCCAGAGACAACCCATAAAGGAAGGTGCAGGGTGTGCTCCAATGGCCTGTGGTTTGTGGACATTGAAATTTGAATTTCATATAATTTTCATGTATCAGGAAATACTATCCTTTGACTCCCCTCAAACATTTAATAATGTAGAAACTATTTTTAAGTTATAGGTTAGCTGGCTTCCCTGTGCCCTCTGTTCTGGTCCCTGGTGGCCAATGTTGTTTTGTAGCTCCCTTGGGCCACCAAGAAGAGGCAGAACTGGGTGGCTTTTAGAAAGTGGGATCTGGAATCACTTATCTTGGCTTCAACCCTCACTCTCTGTGCAACCCTGGGCCAATAACAGGAGCTTTTTCAGGTGTGTTCATCAGTAAGAGGGAAACAGCTAGGTAAGACTCAGACTGGAAATGTTGTATAGCACACCACACAGTACTCAGTACAGGAAGTTGCCATTAGATACAAGCAGCCATTGCATTTATTATTTACTAGAAGCCCATTGCACAAAATTTGTGCACTGGTAGGGTTCCTAGCAGCTGCTGGCTGTTGGCTGGGGCCTCCTTCCCTTCCCCAGGCCGGCCCCACCCCCTGGTCGAACTCCTGGATGAACTGATTGAGAGGACAATTTGCATGCTATGCTTTTATTATATAGGATTTTGGTGGTTGTTACTCAAAATGAGTGTCATTAGGCAATTGACACTGAGCACCTGAAAGTCTTCCCATGTTAATTCCTCAAGGGCAGACAATCATTTAATAACTCAAGTGCTGATTTCTAAGAGTATATTCTGGCTGGGGACATATTTTGGGGGCAAGGCTCCTTCTCTAAGGGCCCTCAATCTTGTCTTTCCCAGCAGATTCCTGTGCTATGGACCTATGCAAATACCTGGAACCTGCAAAGTGAGACCCACAGTGGTTTAACATCCACCCAGAGAAAAACATGAGAACCCACAGGCCTTTCCTTTGATTTTGTTCATCTCTAGTGGCTTCCTGAAGCCTGGAGTGGGTATTTTTAGGGCTCCCCAATTTTTAGGCTGTTACAGAACGACTGAGTTTGATCTCTGGGTCTAAAAAGAACAGCCATGAGTCTGAGAGCACTTGAACCGGAGCCAGCAGCATCTGGGTTCTCTGGTTCCCAGCTGACCTGTTATCCACTCTCTGAATGCAGAGCATGCACACAAGTAAGAGTGGATTAAGGGCATGCTACTTGCTGGCTGGGCCCAAATGCTTTGAAAATGTAGCGATGGTGAGGAAGGAAACCAGGGGTGTTCATTGTGCAGAAAAAAAACAGCCACCCAATATAGTATTGCTTATTTCACTCTGTATTAATGCTACCATTTTGCATTTAATTAGTGGCTAGTAGTTAGTCAGGCATCAAACACCCTAGCTGTGTCCTTCATCATGCAGTCCTCACCCTCTTTCTCTCTCTCTTTTTAAAATTTTTTTATTAATTTTTATTAATTTTTTATACATAACTCCCCATTGTCCCCCTCCCTCCCAGGCATACCCTAACCCCTCAGTGTCTGTGATCATTGGTTATGCTTATATGCATGCATACAAGTCCTTTGATTGATCACTTATCTACCTTACCTAACTTTAATCTTTCTGCTGTAACTTCACAGTCTGTTTGATGCTTTATGATTTTTGTCCTCTTGAGAATTATCAGTCTACTCCCTTTCTGTGCTCCTGATTCTATTATATTCACCAGTTTATTCTGTTGATCAAATTTTTAATTCATTTAATTTTTAGATTCACTTGTTGATAGATATTGGTTGTTCATAATTTTTTGTCTTTTACCTTTTTCTTCTTCCTCTTCTAAAAGAGTACCTTTCAGCCTTTCATATAATACTGGTTTGGAGTTGATGAACTCCTTTAGCTTTTTCTTCTCTGTGAAGCTCTTTATCTGCCCTTCATTTCTGAATGATAGCTTTACTGGATAGATTATTCATGGTTGTAGGTTCTTGCTATTCATCACGTTCAATATTTCTTGCCACTCCCATCTGGCCTGCATCATTTCTGTTGAGAAATCAGCTAACAGTCATATGAGTGCTCCCTTGTAGGTAATGAACTGTTTTTCTCTTGCTGCTTTTAATATTCTCTCTTTGTCTTTTGCTCTTGGCATTTTAATTATGATGTGTCTTGGTGGGGTCCTCTTTGGATTCCTTTTATTTGGGGTTCTGTGTGCTTCCTGGACTTGTAAGTCTATTTCTTTTACCAGATGTGGGAAGTTTTCAGTCATTATTTCTTTAAATAGGTTTTCAGTATCTTGTTCTCTCTCTTCTTCTGGCACCCCCACAATTCTGATGTTGGTATACTTGAAGCTGTCCCAGAGGCTCCTTATATTATCTTCACATTTTTTTATTCTTTTCTCTTCTTGCTTTTCCAGTTGAATGTTTTCTGCTTCTTTATATTTCAAATTTTTGACTTGATTCTTGCCATCCTCTAGTCTGCTGTTAGGACTCTGTATAATATTTTTTATTTCAGTCAGTGTCTCTAGTTGGTCCTTTTTCATCTCCTCTTGGGTCTCGCTAAATTTATCCAACTTTTCTAGCATATTCTTGAAAAACTTTATAAGCGTTGTTTTGAACTCTATATCCAGTCGTTTTTTTTCCTCCATTTCTTTTGTTTGCAATCCCTTCCCTTGTCTCGGCATTTTCACTATGCCTGGGAAACTTCTGTGTTGAATTCAGCTTTATGATACCAGACGTGCAAAGCCGCAGAAGCCTCTGTTGAGCTTGGGAGAGGTGGAGCCTCAGGGCTTAAGGGACTGCCTTGCCTTCCAGTCAGCCCCGCCCTCCACAGCCCCTGAGTCTCACGTGACTGAGTAATTGCTGGAGCGGTCCTTGTGTGCGCAAGCCCACAGTGCCTCTAACTGCTGCCTTTCCGGCTTCCCTGCGCACCAGGACCACAGGAGTCTAGGTCCCCAGGGTTTCGCCCAAAACAGGGGCTTAGTGGAGTCAGAAGTGGCACAGTTGGGAGGGTCTGTCTACCGCCCACTCGCAAAAGCCAGCGGCACAATCAGCAATCTTTCCTCTGCATGCAGTGCCATGCGCGCCACCAGGCCTTTGATCTTTTGCGACTCCCCTAAATTTCCGTGCACTTCTCCCTTTTCACAGTCCAAACTCCCCCCGTATGAGTTTCAGCTGGATCTGGGTTTAGTGTCATAGGATAAGGGGTTCAATGCCTTTGAGAGTCTTTATTTCCCTCCCGCCAGAGAAAGCCAGCCAGGTACTCCGGCACCCGCTCTCTCCTCGCGCGCGTCTCTGTACCTTAGCTTTTTGCAGCTCCTCTGGGTCTCTGTGAGCCCCTCTCTTTCCCTCTAGTTGTAGAACTTCCACTCAGCCAGCTTTCCTGTGGTTCTGGATGATGTCCGTTCTGTCTTTTAGTTGTAGTTTTGAAATTGTTGTGCGAGGCAGCAGTGTAGGTGTTTACCTATGCCGCCATCTTCGGTTCTCCCTCTTTCTCTCTTTTGATGTGCGATTCTGCCAGCAAACAAAAAGCCCGATTCCCTGGAACTGCTGAAGGTGGAAGGGGATTTTGGTTTGCAGGTATTTCCCTGTTTCATGATTAAAGGGGCCCTGGCAGGTGTAGAAAAGGAAATTGGCTCATCTGCTCTTTAGGAATGGGCTTCTTTAATGTCACCAGAAGTGGAAAACAGACAACAAGGCAAATATTGGGATATAGGTGCAGGAAGCTCTGAGCCCAGACCCAGGGAACCACAGAGAAGGATCAGTGACTCACTCGAATGTGGCGGTTGAAACATTGATCCAAGGGGCTTAGGGGAGGAGGTGGGGACTCCGAGGCTCGGCTTGGAGAACAGAATGACCACGGGGCACTCCTGGGCTGGCAAACTAGGGACAGAGCCTCTGCCTGGTAACAAGCACTTTCCTGCTAATAGAACCCTGAGCCAAGGCAGCCTGCCCGCTGATCTGCAGCCCAGCACACATACCCTCCCCTGGAGGCTTGCAGTGCTGCATTTTTCTATTTACTGAGGTAAATTAAGCAATCTCCCCTCTCTATGTCCTGCCTGATATCCTAGGATTACAAGTGAACTTGTATTTTGCGTGTCTTCTGTTTATTGGTTTCTAGTTTGTTTATAAGCCATGCAGTGGCTGGTGGTGGTCAGCACATATTTGTTGAAAAATAATTAGTTTTGGGAATTCTGCTGTGCTGGAAACATGCTCATGCTTAGACGATCCCTCTCTGAAGGTCTAGTTTCCAGTTCTCCAGTTCTGGTTGGGGTTTGTGTGTACATGAGTATGTGTGTATGTATGCACGTGCATGTGTATGTATCTCTGTGTGTGCATGTGTGTACATTTGTATGTGTACATGTGTCCTCATGTATGCAAGTGTGCATTTCTATATGTATGTGTCCTCACATATGCACGTGTGTGTGTGTGTGTGTGTGTGTGTGTGTGTGTGTGTAGCTTTAGGCAAACCAGTTAGCCTCTGTCCCAGCTTCTGTTCCTCTATCTGTAGAGCAGGGTTGACTATACACACACTCTGGGAGGCTGTTGGGTATAAGTGAGCCAGTATGGGCACCTTGTTTAGCACAGTGCCTGTCATGCAATGTCTCTGTTAGTGTCTCTCTCTTTACCCTTGCAACCAAGGTCTACAGGGAATGTAAATCTTTTAAAAAATAACATTTGGCTTTAATTAGATAACATCTTTTAATTGTTGATGTTTTGTCTTGAAAAGATGATAGAGAGAAAGCAGTTGAAAAGTCTCCCAATGCAGTCTCCTATAGAGAGAAATGGATTATGGGGGATTAATCTCCACGGTTCACATTATTGATTGGTGTGGCATAATTGCTCTCCTCTTGAATATCAGCCACAACTGCACTCAACAGCAAGCTGCTCAGAATGGGAACAAGGTCCTTACCCTGTTCAGGCTGCAGTTACTGAAATGTGAATTCAGCAGAGTAAAAAGAGACTGTGTCTGACCTTCTTGTTGGGAATGCAAAATTAAAATGGACAAATATTTCAGACAAAAACAATCCTCAAATTATTTTTACATACTTAGCAATTTAATAGGAAGTAAGAGTTGATATCTATATATGACCATTATGACTGGTCGCTATGATGCACACTGAAAACCAGGGGACAGATGCTCGACCCAGGAGCTGACCTCTAGTGGTCAGTGCGCTCCCATAGCCAACCTCCCCAGCCCCTCCCCCCAGACTGGGTGAGATGGCCCTGATCGCTGGCCAGGCCGAGGAACCCCACCCATGCACGAATTTGTGAACCAGGTCTCTAGTTTATCAATAAGTGCTAAGCAATGTGTCACCCTTTTAATGATGCCTTTTAAAGACAAACCTCTGAAGTTGGGATAATGGATCTGATCACTTTGGACTTGGTGCTGAATTAGTGTGTGAAAGAAAAATCATATATGGTTAGAATTGCTCCTTGAATGATCCCATGAAGTATTTGTGTGCATAGTCCTGTGAAAGAATCCTCATACCCAGGGCCTGGACATCATTGAGCTACTCCACAGGAAGGAACAAAGGAGGGCTTACATGCAGGAGTCCAGCATTCAGATTTGTTGAATAAATTAATGTTAAATGAATTCTGCTGATAACTGACCATATTTTATAGAGTGGATGACTGGTTGAAAATTCTTAAGTGTTTCTCTGGCTTAAAGTGTTGCTTGCTTCTCTTTTAATATTAAGCCTCTTTAACCTAAATCTACCATACTAGATTTGTTATTTCGAGGTTTAAATGCCATTGTGGAGACAAACTGGATCCTGGTTAAATTCTAAAATGAGTTTGTATGTTAGATGCTTCTCTAATGATTCTATTGAAATATCAGTGGTCTCATTTATAATAAAAGTATAATATGCTAATTAGACCAGATGTCCTTCTGGACATCCGTCCAGACAACCTTCTGTATGAAGCTGGGGCTTGTGAGGGAAGCCAGGGTCCTGGGTGCCTGCCAGTGGCCAAGAGGGAAGTTTGGTCCTGGGTGTCAGAGGGAAGCTGGTGCCAGCAGCTGGGGGAAGGAGGGTCTACTCTTGCATGAATTTTGTGCATCTGGTCTCTAGTTTTCATAGAAGAGAACCTGGAGTATGCTGACTTGCTAAGGTCACTGTCACAGACAGGCACCAGGGTGGCTCTGCATGATGCCCCCCTCCTAGAGTTCATACCTCTGCAGAATGGTCTCCCCTTGAGTGTGGGCTGAGTATGGGTGAGATCTAGCCTGCTTCTGACCAGTGGAATACAGCAAAAGCGGTGGCATGTCATGTATGATCACTTCCTGATGTAAACACTACTTGTTAGCAGGTTTGCTCTAGGGCTCTTCTTTTTCTTGGTGTTTTTTTTGTTTGTTTGTTAATCTTCACCTAAGGATAGTTTTCCATTGATCTTTAGAGAGAGGCCAAGGGGGAGGGGGAAGAGAGAGAGAAACATTGATGTGAGAGAGATACATTGCCTTCACATATGCCCTGACCAGGACCAGGATGGCGCCTGCAACTGAAGCATGTGCCCTTGGCCAGAATCGAGTCCAGGACCCTTCAGTCCTTGGGCCAACGCTCTATCCACTGAGCCAAACTGGCTAGAGCTAGGGGCTCTTCTTAAAGGCTTAGAGATTTGAGTGGGCATGCTGAGGAATCAGGTATGGCAGGGAATGCAGGTGACCCCTAGGGACTGGGCCAGCTCTGCTGAGAGCCAGCATGCTCCCCAGAGTTCGCAGTGCTGCCATAAGGATGAAGGTCTGCATGTGGTCAACAGCCATGCCAGTGGGGATAGGACTCTGCCCAGTCCAGCCTCCAGGTGAGCACCCTGAATTGCAGCCTTGTGAGATTCCAACTGGAGCAGCCAGATAAGCTGTATCCAGACTCCTGGCTCACAGTAACTGAGGTAATCAGTGTCTGCTTTGAAGTCGTAGCTATTTGTTATGTAACCATAGATAAATAAGGTAGTCATACAAGAGTGAGTGTCCAGTTTGAACCCAGTCCCAGCTGATGGTGGATGCAAGGCTCTTAGCAGATCTGGAAGGACATTAAATGCCAACTGGTGCAGCAGCCTTTTAGTGGATGCCCGTATCTTCCACAATATCCCCCATAGGGAGGCAGCCAGCTCTCAGGGGACACCTACAGACTGGGGAGTCCACTGTCTTTGGAAGCATTTATATGCCATTTGGATAACTTCCTGTTTCATTGATTGATAGATTCATTTTCTTGTTCCATAGAAGTGTGTCCTGAAGGCCTCCTTGGTGCCAGACACTCTAGGTGCTGGGCAGTGACTACAATGGCCATGAGTCCTGCCTATAGAGGTGACATTGTCATAATTATGAATAATTATTTCTTCACAGCCACGACTTGTATTTTACTGTAATTTCTCCAAGTCCTAGTTCTGCCCAATGGGCTTCAAAGAACATTTCTAATCTCGTTTCCACCAGATAGCACTTTCAGCTGTGCCCCTGAGTCTTCTCTTCAGGCTGCTATCCTCCCAGTTACTTCCACTATTTGGCATGTGCTGCCTAGTGCAGCAGCCAGAAGTAGCCACAGAAATTTAAATTGATTAGAATTAAATAAATCTAGAAATGTAGCTCCTCAGCCATATGAGTCATGTATGAGAAGCTCAGCAGGCATGTGTGGGTGGGAGGACCTGGGGACTGTGAGTCACGGCTGGGCCAGCGTCCTAGTCCCAAATGCTGAGCGAACCCTGGTGTGTCCACATCATCCTTGAATTGAACTGAACAATGTAATAGCCTTCATTCTAGTGGAACTGTTTCAGAGTATAACTAAATGATCCCTTCTAGTATTAAGTAATATACTTTTATTAATAAAACATAAAGTCAAAGTAACCTTTTGAGCAGCCATATTATATTCCTTCTTTTAAATTCAAAGATAGTTAAGATGTTTATAAGCATTTTTTTTTTCACTCTGTGTGCTGCCAGAGAGCAGTGTGTCCTCAAACCTCCACTCTCCCACTTTTGTTTATAAACCAAAGCTTAATATTTTGCATTTACTATCAGAGAATTCATTTTGTTAGCTTTCAGTGGATTTGGTCCCTTTATTGGAACTTTTTCAATTTTGCTTCTGACATGTCAAAATTGTTTTTCTTTCTAGCTTCAGATCATCTTCAAATTTGAGTGGAATGCTGGCAACATCAGCATAGAAGTTATTGATATGAAGATGAACAGGCCGGGGCTATGGGCAGAGCCTGGTGTCTACCACTGGAGGCTTACACTCTAAATGGACTTAGCCAAAATTAATTAGCAATTTGGAAGGAAAACTTGTCCTGGGTATTTCAACCTACTTATTTTCATTATGGCTAGTTGATATTTCTTTTTATGTTTGCATCAGAATGTTGTGGAAAATTGAGAATATCTTGCTAAATTTCAGATTTTATGATCATAATGGCCCATGTCAGTGAGCCTGAAGAAAGGGAATGAGCATTGCCTGCTATGAATTATTCTTGGTGACTTTGTACTGATTCTGAGTAATCACCGGTGCCCAACCCCCTCCGTGTTCATAATGACAGTCTAAGATTTTTTCCCCAGCAAGAGCTTGGCAGTTCCTATGGATTTATGGTGGGCAAAACTTCTATTTTCATCCCTTCTCCAGGATTTTTCAGAGTTTGCTAACATTCTTGCCACCTTACCTAGTGCCATCAGTAGCTGGGGATAAACTCATTGGGCAGGAGCCTCAGACCCATTTCCAGGCAACTCCCCTGGCAGCTGAGCATGGATTGGAAATCTCAATTCCCACCTCCGAAGCTCCCTGACCCTTCCTGGGAAGTGTCTTATCCCTCAGACAGAACAGGGACGCAGCGGGGGCTGAGTAATCGGCTTGCTGTCATGGCTCCATCACAGCACCCTCTCTGTGCAGGCGACCTTTGTCTTCTTGTTCTCCTTGCTCTGAGCACAACAATAATAGCCTTTTATAGTTGTGTGGAGTTTTGCTGGGCTCAGCTCATTCTAGCCCTGGCCTTCCTGACACTCATGTCAGCCTGAAGGCTCTGCATTTGAGATCCAGGTGTCCGTTCTGCAAAGCTCGCTGCAAAGGAGCTGCTGGAGAGGAAGCCGCCGTGCTGAGAGCTGCGCTTGGTGCGTATCTTGGCCTCCACCTTCTGTTCGGTGGGTGCACATTGGTTTCTTTGACAACTTTGGGTCTTAGAGGAGGATTAGTTTCTCTAAACCTTCTCTCTTTTACCTCTTCTCTCTCTTCCTAAAACAGGTTTATCGAGACTCTTATGGTCAGTGGAACACACCATGGGAATGGGTTTTCAAATGGCAGAGGGTTCTGAACAAGATTTGGGGGCATCTCTGCAGGCACCGTGGCCAGGAGTCAGCTGGGCGTTAACAGATTTGACAGAGCCCTGGAGCTTGTGGTGAAGAAGACTGGAATCTGGCCCTTGCTGGTTCAAACCCCAGTTTCCCTGCTTTTTGGCTTTATGGCCGTGGCCAAATCGTTAACCTTGCTGTGTCTGAATTCCCACTAAGAGGTTCCTGCCTCAAAGGCTGTTGCAAGACTTGAATGAGTTAATTCATGTAACAAGTGTTCAGCATAGTTGATGCTAAATAAAAGCTTTCTAATAGCAATTATAATTATTTGCATACTGAGTCTCTCCAGGCTAAAGGCCCCAGATAATTGAAACTAAAGGGCAGTCAGCTGGCAAGATCTTCAATTCTAATGCTCAGGGAGGGATATATGAAATCAATACTGGCTTTTCTCTTATGCCAATTAATGTATCATTGTCCAGGACACGGGAAGGAACGGAGCTGCAGAACTCCCTGGCGTTTTGAGGAAGGACACTGGTTTTTGGCGGAGCATGGAGCCTGTGCCCTATATCATACCTAGCCTGCTATGTACACAGAACATCTCACTTCTCATGTGCTTGTGCCACCCACCCCTCCTCAGCTCTTCCTCCTAGGTGGGATGACACTGTGGTTTACTTTTGTTTTGTCCTTTTCAAAATGCCCTGGGACCTCAGGCAGTTGGGGGTTTTTACTTTGGTTAACACTGTTAATCTCCCAAGTTCAATGATCTGTGGATGAAAATGTAGTGAGAAAAAGGAAAGAAATCCTTTGGCTTAGTTAGAAGTCAGCTTGAAGAGGGGGCCCTATGCATTGTACAGACCCGTCCCCATCTGCAAACAAACCCCACATTCCGCTTACACCCTGCTGATGGGAGTTCTGGTTCTACCTAAAGCCCTCCTGCCCCCTCTCCCTGCTCCAGGGGCTCTGCACTGCCTGCTGGCTTCTTGGCCCCCTCAGGTTTGTTGCAAATATGCTCCCTCTTTAAAAGCTCTTCTTCACATATCCCACAGCTGGCCCTTCTTATTACGTATTCAGGGGCCGATTTAAAGCAATATTTCCTGATGCCCTTTGCTAAATCATCCCATCTCCCTCTATCCTTTCTGCATCCCTCTTTTTCCTGTTAGTTCTTTTTTTCAGTATCTTGAATACACATTTGTCAGCTGACTGCCGTCAGGTGCAGGCAGACAGGGACCTTGCTGTCCTGTCCATCGCTGTGTCCCAGCCTCGAGCACAGCGCTGGGGCTCAGGAATAGTTGGTGAGTGAATGAATTTTAAAACTCAGGGCAAGCCACTCCAGAAAAGTTCACATTTCTCATCTGCCCTGGGTAGCAGGTGCCTGTGGCACTTCGAGTCATGTCTCTCAGTTCCCCACAGCTGCAAGGACTGTTCTGAACAAGTCCCAGGGTTAACTTGGGGGTTGTGGGGCGGGGGAAGGCTGGGGGTCCAGCATGAGGCAGCAGGTCCAGTTGCCCAGTTCTGCCCCTGGCGCCATGGTGCAGAGCAAGGGCAGCCCAGAGGACCTGGGCTTCTTATCTTTGCTGGAAACTGATGAGCACATGCTTTCCCCGCCTTCCCTTCAGTGGACAATTCTGTGAGCCCCTCTCCACGGTTCTTGGGAGGCTCTTGTGGAGTCCCATGACCCCGTTGTCGGTGGCTCATGGCAGAGACCTCGGTCAGGCACCCCGACATCCTGGTCTTTGGCTATGCTGTGGGAGGACCCGCCCCGGTCATGGCAACCACTTCACTGGTTGTTGCCTGTCCTTTACCAGAGCCTGCATGGACATGTGTGGTATGACTTGGGAGCCCTTTATGAACCTCTTTATTAACGGTTGCCTTCTTATGTATTTTATCTTTTTCGGAATGACCAGGGACTCTTGCCCTGGACTTCTGACCCCTGTTATCCTAAGGATCTTTGAAAGGCAGGCCCCTTTTCTTGCTGAGCCATTGCTGGCCTCCAGCCTCCGGCCTCTCTCTTGCAGACATGATCACGGAATCCGTCTTGCTGTTGCTTTCCCAGGCCAAGGGCATTCTCAGCCATGGCTCTCAGATTGCAGGAACTCGCAGAGGTGCTGGCTTTGAAATAGAATTTCTATGGGGCCATGAGGCCATCTCCTCACTTGCAAGTCAGAATACATTATATAGAGTGGCTGCGAGAAGGACTGGAAGCAGTGGTGCTTTCCATATAGGCAGTGGTCGGCAAACTCATTAGTCAACAGAATGGCAAACTGTGGCTTGTAAGCTGCATGTGGTTTACGAGCCGCAGTATGCCCACCACTGGTATAGGGAAACCTGTGTTCTGTTTTGTTTTTCTTCAGCATTACAAAATTGTTCTGCAGCTGTTTTCTGGTGCTTTTGTGATTGGTCTATGCCTCACACAGAAGTCATCGCATCATCTGTCAGTTCTCTTCCAAACTGCCTGTGTCAGAACCAGCAGAATTGATGAGCAAATGGTCCGGCTTATGCAGGGTGGGTAGGGCAGAGGGAGAAGGCTGGCGTGACAGTGCACATGACTGCCAGCTCCTAGCATGTGGCTCCTTTAACCTCTTCTGTGCCATGGCCCCATGCCTTAGGTGGAGCTAGTGGTCCTGTCTCAGAATAATGTTTTGCTACACCTAAGAGTAAGTGTAGAGGATGACAAAGGTGGAGTGGTCAGAACATTAAGATGATTTGCAGCATAGAACCTGTGTTCTATATTGACACACTGAACAGCAGATCCACAAATGGAATCACTGTGAGGCTGAAGTAGCACAAACAGTACTGTGACCGGAAAATACCAATGGTTTCTAATTTTGACCAAGTCACAGGAACTCCAGAATAGTCTGTGGTTTGTCACTGACACTTACCATGGAAGGCAAAGATGTGTTTTTAATGGAGGTCAGTAAAAATAAATATGCCAGTTTTGTTCTCATTCCAGTGTAGGGACTTCTGAGTGTACGTGTCCAGGAAGCCCAGATTTGGAATCTGTTCTCAGGGTGGCAGTTGTTACGGGTTGATTACAGTCTGGTTTATAGGTGGGGTAGCCTCTGATTGAGCATTTGCTTCAGGAGAGATGGTTGGCCAATGTTGGTTGGAGGAAGCGCTGCTAGCACCGTGCTAGCACACACCAGATAAATGTTACAGATAGAGTGAAGACGCTGGGATATTGTCTCTCAGGAATCTTGCCTCTGCTGCTGCTTCTTCTTCTTCTTCTTCTTCTTCTTCTTCTTCTTCTTCTTCTTCT
>JAAGEH010000020.1:3885729-3939013 GCA_011751065.1 Lasiurus cinereus
TACAAGTAAAAGACAAAACAGACATCATCCAGAACCACAGGAAAGCTGGCTGAGTGGAAATTTTACAACTAGAAGAAAAGAGAGGGGTTCACGGAGACTCAGAGGAGCTGCAAAAAGCTGAGATACAGATACATGTGCATGGAGAGGATTGGTGGTGGAGTGCCTGGCTGACTTCCTCTAGTGGGAGGGAGACAAAAACTCCTAACTGCACTGAACCCCAGATCCAACTGCACTGAACCCCAGTTCTGAGCGAGACTCATACGGGGAGTCTGGACTGTCAAAAATAGGGCAGGGTGCACAGAAACTCAGGGGAGCCACAAATATCAGAGGTCTGGAGGCACTTGCATGAGGAGGCACAGAGAGTGTTGCAGTGATTACTGAGGGAAACAGACCCACAGGCCTCAGAGGGCAGGGCTGATGGGAAGCCAATGCTGTCTGCTCAGCCCTGAGACTCCACCCTATCCAAACCAAGCACAGAGGCTTTTACACTTTTGCAAGTCTTGTCTCATAAGGCTGACTTCAGCACAGAAGTCCTCCCAGTGTAGGAGATAACTGGGGAGGCTGAGCCACTCAGCCCTATAGGCATGGGGGTCAATTCACCATTGTGATACCAATAAAAATCAAGATTTAACTACAACAAGACTGTACACACAGTCCACAAAGTCATGCACAAGAGTGTCTATCTCAGATAACTGAGGAGGCGGAGCTACTGGGCCATATAGGACATATAGCACACAAAGCTACTCTACTAACTCAGGGAAGCAGTAAAAATGTGCAGGCAAAGAAACAGATCACAAACTAAAGAAATGGAGGAAAACAAACAACTGGATATAGAGTTCAAAACCATGGTTATAAGGTTTTTTAAGAATTTCCTAGAAAAGGTCGATAAATTTAGTGAGACCCTTGAGGATATGAAAAAGGACCAACTAGAAATTAAGCATACACTGCCTGAAATTGAAAATAATATACAGAGATCCAACAGCAGACTAGAGGATCACAAGAATCAAGTCAAAGATTTGAAATACAAAGGAGCAAAAGACACCCAATTGGAAAAGCAAAAAGCAAAAAGGATAAAAATACGTATATGAAAATAGTGTAAGGAGCCTCTGGGACAACTTCAAGTGTACCAATATATGAATTATGGCGGTGCTAGAAGAAGAGAGAGAGCAAGATACTGAAAACCTATTTGAAAAAATAATGATAGAAAACTTCCCCCACCTGGTGAAAGAAACACAAGTCCAGGGAGTGCAGAGAACTTCAAACAAAAGAAATCCAAAGAGGACCACCCCAAGACACATTATAATTAAAATACCAAGAGCAGCTGAAACCGGTTTGGTTCCGTAGATATAGCATCGGTCTGCAGACTGAAAGGTCCTAGGTTCGATTCCAGTCAAGGGCATGTATCTTGGTTGCGGGAACATCCCCAGTGGGGGACATGCAGGAGGCCGCTGATCGATGTCTCTCTCTCATCGATGTTTGTAACTTTCTATCCTTCTCCCTTCCTCTCTGTAAAAAATCAATAGAATATATTAAAAAAAATACCAAGAGCAAAAGACAAAGAGAGAATATTAAAAGCAGCAAGGGAAAAACAGTTAGTTACCTATAAGAGAGTCATATGACTGTCAGCTGATTTCTCAATAGAAACTATGCAGGCTAGTCAGGATTGAAAATATTCAAAGTGATGAATAGCAAGAACCTTCAACCAAGATTGCTCTGCCCAGCAAAGCAATTAATTCAGAATTGAAGGTCAGATAAAGAGCTTCACAGGTAATAAAAAGCTTAAGGAATTCACCACCACCAAACTAGTATTATATGAAATGCTGAAAGTTATTCTTTAAGAAGAGGAGGAAGAAGAAAACGGTAAGATAAAAATCATGAACAACATATACATATCTATCAATAAGTGCATCTAAAAATTAAGTGAAAATCTGTTGAACAGAATAATCTGGTGAATATAATAGAATCGGGGGCATAGAAAGGTAGTGAACTGACAATTTTTTGGGGGGAAAGAGGTGTGGGGGTGTGTGAAGATATTGGTAAAAAATGATACACCTAGAGATGAGGACAGTGGGAGGTAGGAGAAGGGCATGGGGTGGTGTGGGGTGGGAACTGGTAGAGGGGAGCTATGAGGAGAAAAAAGAGGAACTGTAATAATCTAAACAATAAAGATTAAAAAAAAAGAAAAAAAGAAAGAAAAACAGAACCAAAAATATCAATGAAACCAAGAGTTACTTCTTTGAAAAGATAAAGAAGATTTTTGAACCATTAACCAGATTACTCAAGAAATAAAGAGAGAACAGCCAAATAAATAAAATCATAAATAAAAGTGGAGAAGTAACCTCCAAACACCATGGAAGTACAAAAGATTGTAAGAAAATAATATGAACTGTATGCCAGCAAGCTGGACAATGTGGATAAAATGAACAAATTTGTAGAAAAATACAATCTCCCAAAACTGAATCAGGAAGAATCAGAAAATCTCAATAACCAATAACAATTGATGAAATAGAGGCAGTAATAAAACTATTCCCAGCAAAGAAAAGCCCTGGTCTGGATACTTCACAGGGGACTTTTACCAAATATTCAAAGTAGATCTAACACCTACATTTCTCAAACTATTCCAAATAATCAAGAGGAAGGGCCACTTCCAAGCTCTTTTTAAGAGGGCAGCATTATCCTAATTTCAAAACCAAATAAAGACACTACAAAGGAAGAGATTTACAGGTAAATATTCCTGATGAACTTCGATGCTAAAATCCTCAACAAAATATTAATAAATTGAATCTAACAATATATTAAAAAGATCATACACCATGACCAAGTGGGATTTATTTTAGAGGTGCAAGGCTGGTACAATACTCACAAATCTATAAATGTGATATATCACATAAACAAATTGAATGATAAAAATCACAAGGTCATATTAATAAACACAGAAAAAGCATTAGATAAAATTTACCCAATTTTGATAAAAACTCTCAGCAAAGTGGGAATAGAGGGATCATATCTCAACATCATCAAGGCCATATATGACAAACCTGCAGCCAATATCATACTCAGTGCTCAAAAATTAAAAGAAATTCCCCTAAGAACAGGAACAAGACAGGGATGTCAGCTTTAACCACTCTTATTCAACACTAGAGGCCCAGTGCACGAATTCCATGCACTCAGTGGGGGATCCCTCAGCCTGGTCTGCACCCTCTCGCAGTCTGGGAGCCCTCTGGAGATGTCCACTAAGCTGGCTGTTGGACAACCTGTATAATTAACATATTATTTTATTACCAAATGAAAGAAGAAGAGAATTCTCCAGAAGAAGAGCTAAATAAAGTGGAAAGGCAGGAAAGGCTCTCACCACCACCATTATGCTTACCAGCTGTGAGCCAGGCTTCTGACTGAGCAGTCCTTCCCCTGTGGGAGTGCACTGACCATCAGGGGGCAGCTCCTGCATTGAGCATATGCCCCCTGGTGGTCAGTGTGAGTCATATTGACCAGTCATTCCGTGATGGGTCAAAACTGGCTTTCCGACATCCCCCAAGGGGTCCCAGATTGCAAAAGGGTGCAGGCCAGGCCAAGGGAACTCACTGGTGCAAGATTGGGGCCAAGGAGGGATGTGGGAAGTTGCCCAGCTTGGGAGGGACCACAGGAGGACTCAGTCCTGATCTGCTGGATGACCACAGCAAGTTAACCTACTGGTCGGAGCATCTGCTCTCTGGTGGTCAGTGCACATCATAGCAAGCAGTTCAGCAGCCTTATATCATTAGCACATTATGACTGGACACTTAGCATATTAGGCTTTTATTATATAGGATAGTATTGGAAGTCCTTGCCACAATGATCAGATAAGAAGGAGAAATAAAAGTAACCGAATTAGAAACATGGAAGTAAAACTCTCATTATTCACAGATGACATGATATTGTACATAGAAAACTAAAGAATCCACCAAAAAACTACTTGATTTAATAAGTAAATTTGGCAATGTAACAGGATATAAAATTAACACCTAGAAATCGATGGCATTTTTATATACCAATAATGATTTTTCAGAAAGAGAAACTAAACAAACAATCCCATTTACCAATGTAACAAAAACTTTTTTTAGAAAAAATATATTTGTTACAGAAAGGAAGGAAGAGGGATAGAGAATTAGAAACATTGATGGGAGAGAAACACCGATAAGCTGCTTCTTACACACCTCCTACTGGGGGTATGCCAGCAACCAAAGTACATGCTGCTGACCAGAATCAAACCTGAGACCTTTCAGTGTACAGGCCAATGCTCTATCCACTGAGCCAAACCAGTTTAGGCAAAAAATTTAAGATACTTGTAATAAACTTAACCAAGGAGGCAAAAGACTTGTACTTGTAAAACTACAGAACATTGACATGAGATAGAAGAACGCTATACCATGTTCATGGTATAGAATTAACATAATTAAAATGTCCATACTACCCAAAGGAATCTATAGACTTAATGCAATCCTAGCTAAAATACAAACAGCATATTTCACAAGTCTAGAAGAAATACTCCAAAAATTTATATGGAACTAAAAAGATGGAGAATAGCTGCAGAAATTTTGAAGAAACAAGTACAAACTTAGAGAATCACGATACTAGATTTCAAGTTATACTACAAAGCCAATGTACTCAAAACAGCCCAATCCTGACATAAGAACAGGCATATGAATCAATGGAACAGAACAGAGATCCTAAAAATTGAACCAAGCCATTACGCTCAATTAATATATATATTATTTAATAAATCTTTATTGTTCATATTATTACAATTGTTCCTCTTTTATTCCCCTATAGCTTCCCTCCAGCCATCTTGCACTACACCCTCTGCCCTGACCTCCCCCTCCTCATTGTCCTCATCCATAGGTGTATGATTTTTGTTCAGTCTCTCCCTGCACCCCTCTTAACCCTTTCCCCCTGAGAATTGTCAGTCCATTCTCTTTCTATGCTCCTGATTCTATTATATTCACCAGTTTATTCTGTTCATCAGATGTTTAATTCACTTGATTTTTAGATTCACTTGTTGATAGATATGTATTTGTTGTTCATAATTTTATATTACCTTTTTCTTCTTTTTCCTCTTAAAGAGTACCTTTCAGTATTTTATATAATACTGATTTGGTGCTGATGAACTCCTGTAGTTTTTTCTTATCTGTGAAGTTTTGTATTTGACCTTCAGTTCTGAATTATAGCTTTTCTGGGTAGAGTAATCTTGGTTGTAAGTTCTTGCTATTCATTTTGAATATTTTGAATATTTCTTGCCACTTCCATCTGGTCTGCATAGTTTCTGTTGAGAAATCAGTTGACAATTGTATGGGTGCTCCCTTGTAGGTAATTAACTATTTTTCTCTTGCTGCTTTTAATATTCTCTCTTTGTCTTTTGCTCTTGGTATTTTAATTATGATGTATCTTGGTGTGGTCCTCTTTGGATTCCTTTTGTTTAGGGTTCTGTGCACTTCCTGGACTTGTACGTCTATTTCTTTTACCAGGTGTGTGAAGTTTTCAGTCATTATTTCTTCAAATAAATTTTCAATATCTTGCTCTCTCTCTTCTTCTGTCACCCCCATAATTTGGATGTTGGTACTCTTGAAGTTGTCCTAGAGGCTCCTTACACTATTTTCATATTTTTGGATCCTTTTTTCTTTTTGCTTTTCCGATTGAGTATCTTTTGCTTCTTTGTATTTCAAATCTTTGACTTGATTCTTTTGATCCTCTAATCTGCTGTTGGATCTCTGTATATTATTTTCAATTTCAGTCAGTGTATGCTTAATTTCTCATTGGTCCTTTTTCATCTCCTCTTGGGTCTCGCTAAGTTTATCCATCTTTTCTAGAAAATTCTTGAAAAACCTTATAACCCTGGTTTTGAACTATATATCCAGTCGTTTGTTTTCCTCTATTTCTTTATTTTTGTGATCTGTTCCTTTGTCTCTCTGCATTTTTGCTGCTTTGTGTGCTATGTGTCCTATATGGCCCGCTAGTTCTGCCTTACTAGTTATCTGAGGTGGATTCTCTTGGTGCACCCCTTTGTGGACTGTGTGTACAGCCTTGTTGAGGTTAAGTCTTGGTTGTTGTTGGTATTACTGTGGGGAATTGACCTCCGGATCTGCTGTGTCAAAGCTGGGAGAACTTCTGAGCTGGACTCCCACTTAAGACTTGCAAGATTGTAAAAGCCTCTGTGCTCGGCTTGGATGGGGCAGAGTCTCAGGGCTGAGCAGACAGCCTTGGCTTTCTTTCAGACATGCCTTATGTAGCCTGTGGGTCTCTGTATCCCTTGGTAATTGCTGCAGCCCTCTCTGTGCACACGCGTGTGTGCCTCCAGACCTCTGCCTTTCCGGCTCCCCTGAGTTTCTGTTTGCTCCAGTGACTCATATGAATCTGGGTCCTCAGGGTCTTGCCTGAAACAGGTTCAGTGCATTCGGAAGTGGCATTTAGTGCAGTTGGCAGGTTCTGACTTCCTCCTGCTAGAGAAAGATAGCAGCGCAATCAGCAGTCAGTTCTCTCTGTGCACACTTTCACGTGTACCTTCAGACCTCTGACTTTTGTGGCTCCCCTAAGTTTCCCTGCATTCCTCTCTTTCACAACAGTCCAGACTCCCCATTATGAGTCTCGCCCAGAACTGGGGTTCAGTGCAGTCTGAAATGGAGTTCAGTGCATTTGGGAGTTTCTGTCTCTCTCTTGCTAGAGGAAGCCAGCCAGGACCCATGCCGGCCCCCCTCTCCATACGTGTGTGTCTGTACCTCATCTTTTTGCAGCTCCTCTGAGCCTCTGTGGGCTCCTCTCTTTCCTTCTAGTTGTAGAATTTCTAGACATCCAGCTTTTCTGTGGTTTTGGATTATATCCATTTTGTCTTTTAGTTGTAGTTTTGAAAATGTTATTCAAAGCAGGAGTTTAGGTGTTCACCAATGCCACCATCTTGGTTTCTCCCTCAATTAATATTTGACAAAGGAGACAAGAGCATACAAAGAAGCCAAGACAGTGTCTTCAAAAATGGTGTTGGGAAATTAGACAGATACATGCACAAAAATGAAACTAGACCACCAACTTACACCATACACAACAATAAACTCAAAATAGATAAAAGACTTAAATGTATGTCATGCAGCCATGCAAATCCTAGAAAAAAAACAAACGCATAGCCACAAAATCTGAGACGTCTCTTGTAGCATTATGTTTCCAGATGCATCATCTCCCAGGGCAGTGGCTGGCAAACTCATTAGTCAACAGAGCCAAATATCAACAGTACAATGATTGAAATTTCTTTTGAGAGTCAATTTTTTTACACTTAAACTGTTTCTAATGCCATTTCTTCAAAATAGACTTGCCCAGACTGTTATTTTGTGGAAGAGCCACAGTCAAAGGGCCAAAGAGCCACACGTGGCTCGTGAGCCACAGTTTGCTGACCACAGTCCTAGGGCAAGGGAAACTAAGGAGAAAATAAACAAATGGGACTACATAAAAAGAAAAAGCTTCTTCATAGCAAAAGAAACCATTGACAAAAAGAAAAGGGCACCTACTGTATGGGAGAACATATTTGACAATGATACATTTGATAAAGAGTTCATCTCCAAAATATATAAGGAACTCATACCCTGTTTCCCCCAAAATAAGACAGTGTTTTATATTAATTTTTGCTCCTAAAGATGCGCTAGGTCTTCTTTTCAGAGGATGTCTTATTTTTCCATGAAGAAGAATACAGTACACATTTATTGTTAAACAAAAAAAAAAGGAAATTTATTATCTGTATACGGGACAGTAGTAGTTGTCATCACAATCCAGCTCACTGACAGGCTGCAGCACAGCCAGGGCTGTTCAGCCAGTGTGAGGTCTCTTTAAATCAGAAGTCAGACACCTTATGGTAGCTTAGGGGGCTTTATATTCCAGGGAGGCCTTATGTTTGGGGGAGGCCTTATTACTGGGGAGGTCTTATTTTCGGGGGGATGCCTTATATTACATCAAGAGGCAAAACTGGAAAGTAGATCTTATTTTTGGGGTATGTCTTACTTTCAGGGAAACAGGGTACAACTTAAAAAAAGGAAGACAAACAATCCAATTAAAAAATGGGCAAAGGCCCTAAATAGACACTTCTCTGAAGGGGACACACAGTTGGCCATGAAGAAATGCTCAAAGTCACTGATCAGGGAGATGCAAATTAAAAAGATAAAGCCTCACACCTGTCAGAAAGGCTACCATCAACAAATCAACAAATGACAAGTGCTGGTGAGGATGTAGAGAAAAGGGAACCCTCATGTACTGCTGATGGGAATGCAGACTTATGCAACCATTATGGAAAACAGAATGGGGTTTCCTAAAAAAAATTAAATACAAAACTACCATTTGACCCAATGATCCCACTTGTAATATATTTTTAAAATCCTGAAATGCCAATTAGAAAGAATGTATGCACACTTATGTTCATAACAGAACAATTTACAATAGCTAAGATCTGGAAACAGTCCAGTTGCCCATCAGTAGATGAATGGATAAAAAAAACTGTAGTAATTTACACATGGAATACTACATGACAGTAAAAAAAAGGATCTCTTACACTTTGAGACAGCATGGTGGCACCTGGAGAATATTGTGCTAAGTGAAATAAGCCAATCAGAGAGACAAGTATCATATGATCTTACTCATATGTGGAATCTAATAAACAAAATAAACTGATGAATGGAGTGGATCCAGAGACAATGGAAGCATGGAACAGAGTTGGGAATCTCGGAGAGAAGATAGAAGGTGGGTGGGTTTAAAGAGATCAACCAAAGAACTTGTATGCATATATGCATAACTTGTAGACACATAGGGTGGAGAAGGTGTGGGCCAGGGTTGGGGGTAAGCTAGAATGGATCAGTGGGGGAAAAGGGACATATGTTATACTTTCAATAATAAAGATTTAATTAAAAAAGGATATTTGTTGAGGGAAAGGTGCAGTGGTGACCAATTGAACACGGAGACAGAACGTGAAAGATTGTGCTCGGCTCTTCAATGTGACTCCCATGTGTGGGCATCCCTCCTCCCTCTGTCCTTTCCCTCCTACCTTTCTCTAAGTTTATTGTGGGTTCCTTCAGTGTCTCTTCCACCTCCTCCACTAAATCAAATCAGAACAAAACAAAGCAAACTCACACACATACAGCTCTTTGCCCTTCGACAACAAACCATGAAACAAATGAACAAAAATAAAAGAAAAAAAATCCCAAAGCAACTTTACTCCTTTCCCCAAACACCCCTTTGCTTGATTCACTCTTCTGAGTTGTTTTCTCTGCCAGGAAGTTCTCCAGGGTTACAGTGGTCCTTGTAGATCTTGACATGATTAAAGGTCTTTATTTTTATTATTCCAAAAAAAGTACCAATTTTTATCGACTGACTTTGTTTGTTGCTCCATGTATGTTTATCTTTTCCAGTTAGATTGTCACTTCTCGATGGATATAAATTGGTCATTTTGATTCTCCCCAACATATCCTAGTATAAAGCCAGTGTCCGAATGCTTTCAGTATGTACAGTATTCTGAGCATCTTTAAATTGCCTGGGGAGCATTGCTAGATTGTAGCATGTACTTGTGCTATAGAAGTAACAGAGAAAGCCAACAAGTACAGAATAACATTATGCTCTTGTGTATATTGTGTGTAGTATTTATATAAAAAATTACCATTTCATTTAGAAGCTATGAGTATATTTTAAAAATATAAATGCCGCTCAGGCCGGCCCAAGGGACGACCGAATGACTGAACAAGCAGGCTGTGTGGGGTGACTAGGCCAGCAGTGGGATTAGTGAGAGACATTTAGTGTGATATTATTATTTAATTATACTAGAGGTCCGGTGCACGACATTCATGCATTGGGGATGGAGGAAGGGTTTCCTCAGCCCAGTCTGCACCCTCTCCAATCTGGGACCCCTCAAGGGATTTCTGACTGCCAGTTTAGGTGATCCTCATGGGACATCCCTCTCACAATCTGGGACTGCTGGCTTCCAACTGCTTGCCTGCCTACTAGCCTGATAATCCCCTAACCCAGTGTTCAGTAAACTCATTAGTCAACAGAGCCACAAACCACGGCTCATGAGCTGCATGTGGCTCACGAGCTGCAGTTTGCCGACCACTGCCCTAACCACTCCCTTGCCAGCCTGATCAATGCCTAACTGCTCCCCTGCTGGCCCGATTGTCCTCAATTGCCATCTCATGCTGGCCCAGTTGCCCCCAACTGCCCTCCCCTACTGGCCTAGTCTCTTCCAACTGCCCTTCCTGCTGGCCTGGCTGCCTCTAACTGCCCTCTCCTGCTGGCCTGATTGCCTACAACTACCCTCCCCTGCTGGCCATCTTGTGGTGGCCATCTTTGACCACATGGGGGCGGTCATCTTGTGCAAGTGTGTGAGGGTCAATTTGCATATCACCTCTTTATTATATAGGTTATTATCTTATGTTTATTTAAGGATAGTAATATTTTTATTCTACTTATAAATACGGCTTTATTAAAAAATTAAAAGTAACATAGTAGTTAATGTTAGTACTGTCAAAATACTATTTTTTTTGCCACAGGAGGGCACTATTGTCAAACAAAAGATGATTTTAAGTTGAAAATTTAATAAAGGTTTAAATTAAGCTTTTAAGGGGAACTGTCTTCTTATTTAATTCTGCTGCAACTGAATTGATTGTGTATATATGTCCATGAGCTGTATGTCATTAATAGCTGAATCACACTATATTTTTCCTAAAGTGCTCTGAGAATTACAGTTGGAAGGTGGGCATTTAGCTGAGCCATGTTAATTCACAAGAGATGAATTTGGGGAGCATTGTGGTAAATGGGAATGAAACTAGAGACTACTTAATAAACACGTTTATTCCCATGATGTGCAGGGCATCATGCTGAAGGTTACAGCACAAGAGAAATAACAATATCATCCCTCCCTCCAGAGATTTGTCTAAATTCTGGTTATGCAAGTGAAATGATGAAAGCAGTAGATGTGCTGTTATTGATGCACAACTTACTTTATTTTTATGATTATTCTTTTTCTTTCAAATTTATTTTGTGTTAGTTTTGGTGTACAGCTTAGGGGTTTAGACAGTCATATACTTTGCATAGTGTTCCCATCAATATTTCCAGTACCCCAAGTAGGACTATACATAGTTATCACAATACTAGTGACTCTATTTCCTTTGCTTTACTTACATCCCTCTCACTTTTGAATATTCTTTATGTGGAATTAAGTCATCACATAAAAACTTTTTAGATAAAAGTTGAAGTGCTTGGCAACCTGTGTGAAGCCTATGTTGGCTATTTATTATGTTAAATAAAATCCTTGAAAACCATGTTTTGATTATATGAGTAATGAGAAATGTGGGGAAAATTTCCAATTAAAACATGGTCTAATGAAAGGAAGCCGCGAAAAGAAAAATGGTTGCGGAATAGACAAACATGTCCCGAACCTTCTCCCTGAGCAGACAGAGAGAATAGCTGAGGGTTGCACAGGGAGTATTTGTGGGCGATTTAAGGGAAACTATACTCTAGACTCTCCTAGAGTCTAGGAGAAGGTGGGGGACTGCTGGACGGGCTCCCCTGACTGGACAACTCTCACTGCTGCCGGATTCCCTGCATGAACCACCAGCTCGAACGCAGAGACCGTGCCATCTTAAGGGGAAAGTGGATGTTTACGGAGGCCTGAAAATCGACAGCTGCAGCACCCACCCAACAGCAGCTCCAAGCCCCAGAACACTGCTCCCCAATTGGCACAAACACTCAGATTCAGAGGAGCTCCACACGCCCCAAGGAAAGGTCAGATTTCTTCTGGGATAAGGTAAGGTCTCTGGTCCCGCAGAACAGAAAGGTGCATACACTGGGAGCTGGAGGACCAGGAGAAATCTCCACCTAGAGAAATCCGAGTATACTGGGCAGAGTGTGATCCCTGAATGTGGAAGGGGGCCCTCAGAGCTGTTAACAGAGGGGAGCTCTAGAAAGCAACCCATTTTGATCTGATGCAGAAGGACAGCCTGGGAGCTATTAAAGTGTGCCAGCTGCTTAGACAGGAGCAGGAAAAGGGAACTGTGCAGGCTGGCACATTTTCCTCTTCAGATCCTTGCTTCTGATTGCTAAGCCCAATACAAAGCATCACCCAGTTAGGAACACCCTGGGAGACTGCAGGGAAAACTTGTTTTTTGGAATCCTGGGAATCAGAGCAGGGAATGACGATCGGAGAACCAGCTCTGGGGCAGCCCACTCCCACAAACCGCTATTGAGTGCCACAGGGAAAGCAGGATCCACAGGCTAGAGAGGACCTATTGTCTCAGAGGCCAATTCCAAAACACTTCCACCCAGAGGCTGACTCACAAATTTACTTTTGTCTAATCACAAAAGAATAAAGTGATTAAAACACACCTGCTGGCTTAAAAACTAGTGGAACACAGGGAACTGCAATATTGTCCCAACTGGGAAATAGTCGTGCGAAACAGATCAATAGAGGACATGAATGACCTTCACTACTATACACTCTATTTTTTCTTTATTTTTTAAAATTAATTATTTTTTTCATTTGTTATTTAAGAAATTTTTTTTCTTCTTTTTTCCTCACTGGATTTTACAATTTTAATTATTGCATTTTTATTTTCAATCAGTATTATTACTACTATTATTTTACCTTTTTGAAAAAAAAGTGTCATTTTATTTTCTCTTTATTATACTTTGGTATTAGAGTTCTACATTCTAATATCATCTTTCCTGTAGCATCATTTTATTCTATCTCAACTCTACCTTTATGCCTTAACTCTCTTCCTAACTTTTCCCTTATTGTTGTCCTATTTCTGTTACTCTTTTCCTATTTTAGATTTTTTCTATTCTTTCTTTTTAACCCCTGTTAAAATTTCACCACATTGATACATCTAATTTCCAAACCCCTGCTCCAAGTCCTTAAACACCTCTCTTCTCTGTCTTCACTATTCTAATAATTGTTTTTCTCTTTGTCCTTTTGTTGTTGTTTGCTTGAAAGTTGGGTATATCAATTTTTTTACACATTTTTGTGAGATTGTTTTGCTTATTCTTTTTATTTTTTTGCTTGTTTTGATTTTGTTTGTATTTACTTCCATTTTCCCTCGCCTCCCTCAATGTTAGTTGTTGTTTGTAGTTTGCATTAATCTCCAGGTACTTGTAGCTGGTATTTGTTAGAATTAGTGCTGTTCTATTGTAGTTTTCTCCATATATATATAATTTGTTCCCCTTCTCTTCCTTACTCTCTTTCTTTTCTCTCTTATTTTTTTCTTTTTCTTTTTTTCTTTTTTCTCCCTTCTCCCAATTTCATTTTGGCACTCCTTCTTGTCTTTTCTTTTCCTTTCCTTTCTCTTCTTTTCTTTTTCTTCTCTATTCTTCTTTCTCTCATATACCTTAATTTCTCTGTCTGTTGGTCACCTTTATTTGTGGCTATTAATACTGTGAATACATTTATTTTTAATGCCTTGTGCATTGTACCTAGGTGTGTTGTTTTTGTGCCTTTAAATCAACACAGGAGAGAAAGAACTACATAACCAGAAAATCAGAGAAGAGAGATCATGGGCAGAGAAAGAAACAGTCTGTATATGAAAGAAAAGGAGGCATCACCAGAAAAGGAAGTAAACAAAATGGAGGCAAGCAACCTCCCAGAGAAAGAATTCAGAGAAATGGTCATAAGGTGGCTGAAAAGAATGGAAGACAATTTTGGCAATATGAGTAAGAACCAAGAAGAAATGAAAAGATGACATAGCTGCTGTAAAGAATTCAATAGAAAGCATCAAAAGTAGACTAGAAGAAGCAGAGGATGACATCACTGAGTTAGAAGACAAGGTAAAAAAATACCCAAGTACAGCTGCTTCTAGGAAAAAAAATTAAAAAGAAGATGAGAACCTAAGGGAACTTTGGGATAACACAAAACAAAACAACATCCACATAATAGGGGTCCCAGAAAGAGTGGAAATTGAGCAAGGAATATAAACCTGTTCAAAGAAATAATGACAGAAAACTTCCCTGATATAGGAAAGAAAAAACACATACAAATCCAAGAAGCTCACAGAGTCCCAAGCAAAATGAACGCCAAAAGACTGACACCAAGGCACGTTATAATTAAATTGGCAAACACAAACAACAAAATAAGAATCTTAATAGCAGCCAAAATTGGTTTGGCTCAATGGATAGAGCGTCAGTCTGCAGACTGAAAGGTCCCAGGTTCTATTCCAGTCAGGGGCATATACCTTAGTTGCAGGCACATCCCCAGTGGATGGCGTGCTGGAGGCAGCTGATTGATGTCTCTCTCTCATCGATGTTTCTAACTCTCTATCCCTCTCCCTTCCTCTCTGTAAAAAAATCAATAAAATATATTAAAAAAAAGAATTAAAAAAAATCTTAAAAGCAGCCAGAGAGAGACAGAAAGTTACCTACAAAGGAACCCCCATCAGATGAGTGACTGATTTATCAACAGAAACTCATCAGACCAGAAGGGAATGGAATAAAATATACAAAGTCATGTAAAGGAAGTGACTAAATCCAAGAATACTATACCCAGCAATGCTATCAATCAAAATTGAAGGTGAAATCAGCTTCACAGACATAAAAGGATTAAGGAAATTTATTACAACCAAACCAGCAATGCAAGAAATGCTAAAGGGTCTGCTGTAAAAAAACTACAACAAAGAAACAGGAAGCGAAGAAGATACACTGGGGTAAAGTATAAAAACAGCGACAAATAAGTACCTATCAATAATAACTTAAAATGTAAATGGATTAAATGCTCCAATCAAAAGACATAGGGTAACAGTTTGGATAAGAAAATATAACCCATATAACTGCTGTCTATAAGAAACCCACTTCAGAAAAAAAGACGCACAGAGACTGAGAGTGAAGGGATGGAAAATGGTTTTGGAGGCAATTGGAAAGGAAAAAAAAAAGCTGGGGTAGCAATACTTATATCTGACAAAGTATATCTCAAAGTGAATGATATAACAAGAGATAAGGAGCAATCCAACAGGAAGAAATAACTCGGGTAAACATATATGCAACCAATACAGAAGCACCCAAATACATAAAAAAAAAAAAACCTCCTGGAGGATATCAGGAAAGAAATTGGCAGCAATGCAATCATAGTAGGAGACTTTAGTACCCCACAATCAACATTGGACAAATCCTCTAAACAAAAAATCAGCAAAGAAACATCAATCCTAAATGACTCACTAGACCAGATGGAATTAATTGACATCTTCATATCATTTCACCCCAAAGCCACAGAATATACAATCTTCTCAAGTGCACATGGGACATTTTCAAAGATAAACCATATGTTGGGTCATAGGAAAAGTCTCTTCAAATTCAAGAAGATAGAAATCATATCAACCACATTCTCAGATCACAGTGGCATAAAACTGGAAATAAACTACAATAAAAACAATCCAAAGAAATCAAACACATGGAGACTAAACAGCATGCTATGAAACAATAAATTGGTTATCAGAGAGATCAAAGAAGAAATTAAAAACATCATGGCAACAAATGACAATGAAAACACAACAATCCAAAATCTATGGGACACTGTGCAAGCAGTCTTAAGAGGGAAGTTCATAGCCCTACAGGCCTACTGAAAAAAAAAAAAAGAAAAACAAGAAAGAATGATAATGAATTACCTAACCCTACAACTCCAAGAGTTAGAAAGAGAGCAACAAGGAAAACCCAGTGTAAGCAGTAGGAAGTAAATAGTAAAGATCAGAGCAGAGATAAACGATATAGAGACCAAAGAAACAATTCAAAAGATGAACAAAACCAAGAGCTGGTTCTTTGAAAGGATAAACAAAATTGATGGACCTCTAGCCAGGCTCACCAAGAAGCAAAGAGAGAAGAACCAAATAAACAAAATCAGAAATGAAATAACAGCAGACCCTATCAAAATACAAAGGATTGTTAAAAAATACTATAAACAACTCTGTTCCAACAAACAGAACAACCTGGAGGAAATGGACATATTCCTAGAAAAATATAACCTTCCAAAACTCAATCAGGAAGAATATAAACATCTCAATAGGCCAATAACAATGGAAGAAATTGAAGCAGTCATCAAAAAGCTCCCAGCAAACAAAACCCTGGGACCAGATGGCTACAAAGGAGAGTTTTACCAAACATTCAAGGAAGAATGAAAACATCTCCTCCGCAGACTATTCAAAAAAATTCAAAAAGAAGGAACACTTCCAAACACCTTCTATGAAGCCAGCATCACCCTAATACCAAAACCAGATAAAGACAACACAGTGAAAGAGAATTACAGGCCAACATCCCTCATGAACATAGATGCCAAAATCCTCAACAAAATTCTAGCAAATCGGATCCAGCAGTACATCAGAAAGATCATATACCATGACCAAGTAGGATTTATCCCAGGAATGCAAGGATGGTACAATATCTGCAAATCAATAAACGTGATACATCACATAAAAAAATTGAGAGATAAAAATCACATAGTCATATCAATCGATGCAGAAAAAGCATTTGACAAAATCCAACACCCTTTCTTGATAAAAGCTCTCAGCAAGATGGGAATGGAAGTATCATACCTCAACATCATAAATGCCATATATGATAAACCCACAGCTAACATCATACTCAATGGGCAAAAACTAAAACAATTTCCCCTAAGAACAGGAACAAGACAGGGATATCCACTCTCACTACTCCTGTTCGACATAGTACTGGAAGTATTAGCCATTGCAATTAGACAAGAAGAAGAAATTAAAGCATCCAAATTGGAAAAGAAGAAGTAAAGCTGTCCTTATTTGCAGATGACATGATACTGTACATAAAAAACCCAAAAGACTCCATCAAAAACTATTACACTTAATAAATGAAATCAGCAATGTAGCAGGATACAAAATTAATGCCAAGAAATCTATGGCATTTCTACACACTGATAATGAACTTACATAAAGGGAGACTAAAAAAGCAATCCCATTTAAAATTGCACCAAAAAAATTAAGATAGCTAGGAATAACCTTAATGGAGGTGGTAAAACATCTATATGCAGAAAAGTACAGGACACTGAAAAAAGAGATAGAGGAAGATATAAACAGATGGAAGAGCACACCATGCTCATGGATTGGGAGAATCAACATCATTTAAATGTCCATACTGCCCAAAGCAATCTGTAGATTCAATGCACTCCCCATTAAAATACCAACGACATATTTCACGGACCTAGAAAGAATTCTCCAAAGAATTATCTGGAATAAAAAAGACCCCAAATAGCCACAGCAATCCTGAGAAAGAAGAATAAAGTAGGTGGGATCTCAATATCAGATTTCAAGCTGTATTACAAAGCCACTGTTCTCAGAACAGCCTGGTACTGGCACAAGAACAGACATATAGACCAATGGAACAGAATAGAAAATCCAGATATGGACCAAAACCACTATGCTCAATTAATATTTGACAAAGGAGGCATGAACATACAATGGAGTCAAGACAGTCTCTTCAACAAATGGTGTTGAGAAAATTGGACAGATACATGAAAAGCAATGAAACTAGACCACCAACTTACACCATACACAAATATAAGCTCCAAGTGGATATTGGATTTAAACATCAGATAGGAAACCATAAAAATACTAGAGGAATCCACAAGCAGCACAATATCAGAGGTATGCTGAAGGACCTTCTTCACTGATACTGCTCCAAGGGCAATGGAAGCTAAAGAGAAAATAAACAAATGGGACATCAAAATAAAAAGCTTTTGCACAGCAAAGGAAACCATCAGCAAAGCAACAAGAAAGCCCACTGTATGAGAGAACATATTTGCAAATGTCATCACTGATAAAGGTTTAATCTCCAACATCTAAAGCCAAGTTATACAACTTAATAAAAGGAAGATAAATTATCCAATAAAAAAATGGGCAATTGATCTAAAAGAATCTTTTTGAAAGAAGATTATTCCAAAAAATTCAACCAAGAAGGAAGGCATGAGACACATGAAAAAATGCTCAAAGTCACTAATTATCCAAGAGATGCAAATCAAAACAACAATGCGATACCATCTCTCTCCTGTCAGAATGGCAATCATCAACAAATCAACAAATGGCAAGTTTTGGCGAGGATGTGGACTGTTGCTGGGAATGCAGACTGGTGCAGCCACTGTGGAAAACAGTATGGAGTTTCCTTAAAAAACTAAAAATGGAACTCCCATTTGACCCAGTAATCCCACTCTTCCGAATACATCCTAAGAAACTAGAGACACCAATCAGAAAGGATTTATGCACCCCTATGTTCATAGCAGCACAATGTGTGGTGGGTTTTCACCTAGGGATACTTTTTCTGTTGATCTTTTCAAGTGGAAGGGAGGGAGGGTGAGAGAGGCAGAGTCACACACCGCTTGGTTGCCTCCTGTGCTTGGTTGCTGACCCAGAATTGAACCCAGGTGCTTGGGCCAACACTAACCAGCAAGCCACATGGGCCAGGGCTCTAGAATTCTTGCTTGTTTGGTCTTCATTAGATTATGTAAACCTTTAATGAATCTGCAGCAAATCAGAATCATTGTTTTTCACCAGTTTATCAGAGATGGCAAACTTATATAGAGGTTAATATAAAATATCTTTGTTCTAAGCCAGAATTTGGTAGCAAAGTCAGTACAGTTGCTATACACATTTGTCCACAGACAGAAGTTTCATCTACATGATCAGCGTCTTGAATTTCTGAAGGAAGACAGATTTATTTTCAGTTTATTTACTAAAGCATGAAAGGGGACTTTGGAAATAATGTCTACAACTGAAACAATAGGTGCCTTGTGCTGGATGGCTTGAGTTTGAGTCCTGACTGAGGCACTTGCCTCCTGAGTGACCCTGGGCAGGTCACTGCTCTATGCCTTACTTTCCTCATCTGTATGTCAGCATATAAATAAATCCTACATTTAAAAAAAATTAATAAATCTTTACTGTTCAGATTATTACAATTGTTCCTCTTGTTTCTCCCCATAGCTTCCCTCCACCCAGTTCCCACCCCACCCTCTGCCCTTACCTCCCGCCCATTGTCCTCATCCATAGGTGTATGATTTTTGTCCAGTCTCTTCACACCCACTTCACCTCTTTACCCCTGAGAATTGTCAGTCTACTCCCTTTCTATTCACCTGATTCTATTATATTCTCCAGTTTATTCTGTTCATCAGATTTTTAATTCACTTGATTTTTTAGATTCACTTGTCGATAGATATGTATTTGTTGTACATATTTTTTTAGAATATATTTTATTGATATTCTACAGAGAGGAAGAGAGAGAGTCAGAAACATCGATGAGAGAGAAACATCCATCAACTGCCTCCTGCACACTCCCAACTGAGTACGTGCCTGCAACCAAGGTACATGCCCCTGACAGGAATCAAACCTGGGACCCTTGAGTCCTCAGGCCGATGCTCTATCCATTGAGCCAACCAGTCAAGGACATAATTTTTATCTTTACCTTTTTCTTCTTCTTCCTCTTCTTAAAGAATACCTTTCAGCATTTCATACAATACTGATTTGGTGTTGATGAACTCCTTTAGCTTTTTCTTATCTGTAAAGCTCTTTATCTGCCCTTCAATTCTGAATGATAGCTTTGCTGGGTAGAGTAATCTTGGTTGTAGGTTCTTGCTATTCATCACTTTAAATATTTCTTGCCACTCCTATTTGGCCTGCATAGTTTCTGTTGAGAAATCAGCTGATAATCGTATAGGTGGTCCCTTGTAGGTAATGAATTGTTTTTCTCTTGCTGCTTTTAATATTCTCTCTTTGTCTTTTGCTCTTGGCATTTTAATTATGATGTGTCTTGGTGTGGTCTTCTTTGGATCCCTTTTGTTTGGGGTTCTGTGTGCTTCCTAGACTTGTAAGTCTATTTCTTTCACCAGCTGTGGGAAGTTTTCAGTCATTATTTCTTCAAAAAGGTTTTCAGTATCTTGCTCTCTCTCCTTCTGGCACCCCCATAATTTGATGTTGGTATGCTGGAAATTGTCTCAGAGGCTCCTTACACTATGTTCACATTTTTGGATTCTTTTTTCTTTTTGCTTTCCCAGTTGAGTGTTTTCTGCTTCTTTGTATTTCAAATCTTTGACTTGATTCTTGTGATCCTCTAGTCTTCTGTTAGGTCTCTATATAATATATATATTTTTTTATTTCAGTCAGTGTATGTTTAATTTCTAGTTGGTCCTTTTCCATCTCCTCTTGGGTCTCGCTAAATTTATCCATCTTTTCTAGAAAATTCTTAAGAAACCTTGTAACCTTGGTTTTGAACTCTATATCCAGTCATTTGTTTTCCTCCATTTATTTTGTTTGTGTTTTGTTCCTTTGTCTTCACATTTTTGCTGCTTCCCTGATTTGGTAGAATAGCTTTGTGTTTTAAGTGTCCTATATGGTCCCATAGCTCCAGGTTACCTGAGATGGACACTCTTGGTACACCCCTTTGTGGACTGTGTGCACAGCCTTGTTGTAGTTAAGTCTTGATTATTGTTGGTATCACTTGGAGGAATTGACTTCCAGGCCAATTGGCTGTCAGGATCAGCTGTGTCTATGCATGGAAAACTTCTGTGCTGGAGACAGCCTTATGAGACAAGACTTTCACAATTGCAAAAACCTCTGTGCTTTGCTTGGATGGGATGGAGTCTCAGGGATAAGTAGACAGCCTTGGATTCCCATCAGCCCTGCCCTATGAGGCTTCTGGGTCTCAATGTCCCTCAGTCATCACTGCAGTCCTCTCTGTGTGCACTCACACCTCCGGACCTCTGCCTTTCATGGCTCCCCTGAGTTTCCATGTGCTCCAGGGACCTGTATGAGTTTGGGTCCCTAGGGTTTGCCTGAAACAGGGGTTCAGTGCAGTCAGGAGTTTCCGTCTCCCTCCTGCTAGATGAAGCCAGCCAGGCACTCAGCCACCTGTCTTTTCCATGAGCCTGTCTCTATACCTCAGCTTTTTGCAGCTCCACTGAGTCTCTGTGAGCCCCTCTCTTTCCTTCTAGTTGTAGAATTTCTACTCAGCCAGGTTTCCTGTGGTTCTGCATGATGTTTATTCTGTCTTTTAGCTGCAGTTTTGAAATTGTTGTGCAAGGCAGCAGTTTAGGTGTTCACCTATGCTGCCATATTGGTTTCCCAGTCTAAATCCTACTTTTTAGTGAGTTAATATTTTACAGTACTCAACACACTGCTTGGCCCATAGTAGGCATGATGTACATGCTTTCTAAATACAAACAAGCCTTCTCTGGGGCTTGAGTGAATTCTCAGAGAACGAATTAACCAGAACACTCCAACTATCACCTCTCCTCCTTGTTTAGCATCAGAAATTAATAATCACTTTAGAATATCTTATGAACTGATGCTTTATAAGTAAATATTTAATATAGTACTGTGATATGATTTCCAACTTAATGAAAAGTTGAAAAAAATAGAAAAATAACTCCCATATACCCTTCATGTGGCTTTACCAATTGCTTACATTTTGTTCATTTGTCTTCTCATTAATTATTTAATTAATTGATTTATTTTTCTCTTTCTCCCTTCCTTTCCCCTTTCCTCCCTTCTCTCACTTTTCTCTCAGAATCATTTGAAAGTTGGAGACATTTGCCCTTTTTTTTAAAAAATATATATTTTATTGATTTTTTTACAGATAAGAAGAAAGAGGGATAGAGAGTTAGAAACATTGATTTGATGAGAGAGAGACATCGATCAGCTGCCTCCTGCACACCCCCTACTGGGGATGTGCCCGCAACCAGGATACATGCCCAGAATCAAACCTGGGACCTTTCAGTCTGCAGGCTGATGCTCTATCCACTGAGCCAAACCTGTCTCGGCAACATTTGACCCTTTATTATTAAATATTTCAGGTCACATTTTTTTAATAACAAGGATATTTTCATTCCTAACTACGCAATAATGATCAAAATCAGGAAATTTAATGTTAACACAAGATTAATTTATTCTATCATCTATATTTAGAATTTGTTAATTGTCCCTATAGTGTCCTCTATAGCTATATCTGAATGTATTTGTTGTAGACGTTTATGTTTGTATGTATGTATGTGTATTATTGTGTGTATGTTCACATGTGTGTTTGTGTGTATGTGTATGTGTATGTGTGTGGTACGTGCAGTTCATTCTGAGGATAACTCTGTATGTGAATATTTTTCACCCAAGATCCAATATAGGATCACAATTGCATTTAGTTGTATCTATCCTTTATTTGAAAATATTCCTCACGTGTGTGTATATATATGTATGCATATATATACATGCATGTATCTTATATGTACACACATCTTTCATGAACTTGACACTTTTTAAGAATATAGAACAATTCTGTTGCAGAATGCTCTCAAATTTGAATTAGTCTGACTTTAATTCATGATTAGATCCAGGTTTAAGATTATTGTGTCATACAATTTTAAATACTTTTTTTAATTGATTTTTTAGAGAGAAAAGGAGAGAGCAGAAAGTCAAAAACATCAATGAGAGAGAGACATCGATCAGCTGCCTCCTGCATGCCCCACAGTGGAGATGTGCCTGCAAGCAAGGTACATGCCCCCAACCGGAATTGAACCTGGGACCTTTCAGTCCACAGGCCGACGCTCTATCCACTGAGCCAAACCGATCTTGGTGTGTCATACAATTTTCAAAGGAACTGGGATATTTCATCATTGTAGGGTTTTAGAATGACAATGAGAACTTGATGCTGTACAAATTGATGTGTGGAGGGAGATAAGTGCAAGAAAATGGACATGAATGAGATTCTGAGGGTGATTTTCTATAATCCTATCTAATAAAATGGTAATATGCAAATTTACCATCACTCCAACACATAAGATGCCCCCCCCTCTGGTCTAAGATGGCCCCCCTATGTGGACACAAGATAGCTATCACAAGATGGCCACCAAGGGAGGCAATTGTGGGCAATCAGGCCAAGAGTGGAGGACAGTTGTGGGGGACCCAGGTCTATAGGGAAGGACAGTTGGGGGTACCAGGTCTGCAGAGGAGGGCAGTTTGGGAGGATAAGGCCTGCAGGGGAAGGCAGTTAGGGGGACCAGGCATGCAGGGGAGGGCAGTTGGGAGGAAACAAAGCCTGCAGGGGAGGGCAGTTAGGGGGATCAGGCATGCAGGGGAATGCAGTTGGGAGGGGGACCAGGCCTGCAGGGGAGAGCACTTGGGGGTGATCAGGCCTGCAGGGGAGGGTAGTTAGGAGTTGAACAGGCTGGGAGGGGAGGGCAGTTAGGGAAACCAGGTTGGCAGAGGAGGGCAATTGGTGGGTAACACACTGGCAGAGAAGGACAGGTAGGAATGACCAGGCCTGCAGGGGAGGGCATTTGGGAGCAATGAGGCCTTGGTGGGGGGAGGCCTGTAAATGAGGGCAGTTAGGAGGTATTGGTGTCCCTCATTAGGGCACCATAGTGCTGGGGTTCTTTTCCCAGCCTTACAAAGGTTTCAGCATTGTGGAGAAAGGGGCTGTGCGTAGATGGTTAAGAAGGAGTCCAAAGACCAAAGATATTTTTGAAAGGCATTGGGGCTCAGAGGAGCTTCAGCTAAAGGGAACTGAAGACTCTACCTTGACCAAGGACCTATGCTTTTATTCTAACACAATTTGTCCCAAGGTAAGATGGAAATATACACTTCAAAGGGTAAGGTATCAAAGAGCAGAACACAGAAGCATGAGTTTGGGGAATAGTCTACAGCTCTTCAGGTGTTGGGCCAATAGGAGGCAATAAAATGCCCTGAGCTGTCTGGCAGCTAACAATAATCCTATTCAGGTTTTGGGGATTGGAAAATTGTAGCCATTTCCAACAGTAAATTACATATGTGGCTCACTCTTATTGAGTCCCGCCAAGTCCCATCAACCTTTTGATGGAACTCTTGTAATTATTACATGCTCAAATTGGTTTCTAGCAAGGAGGAACAAGGCCCGCAGAGGAGGACAGTTAGGGGCCACCAGGCCTGCAGAGGAGGGCAGTTGGGGGCAACTAGGCCTGCAGGGGAGGGCAGTTAGGAGCAATGACACCTGCAGGGGAAAGCAGTTGGGGGGCACCAGGCCTGAAGGAGAAGGCAGTTGGATTGGGGGAACCAGGCCTGAGAGCAGGGCAGTTAGGGGGGCGACCAGGCTGGCTAGGGAGGACATTTAAGGGCAATCGAGCCTGCAGGGAAGGTCAGTTAGGAGCGACCAGGTTGGCAAAGGAGGGAAATTAGGGTTGACCAGGCCAGCAGGGGAGGGCAGTTGGGCATGACCAGACCACCAGGATTGGGCTTACACGGGCAGTTGGACATCCCTTGAGTGATCCCACATTGGAGAGTGCAGGCTGGACATCCTCTCCATACATGAATTTTGTGTACAGGGCCTTTAGTGAGTAAATGTTTCCAAAGAGTAACCCTCTTAGAGAGTTGTCCCCTCTGGTAGTGCCAGGAAGTAGATAAAAAAGAAAAGAAAGGTGAAGCCTCTGTATTTATTCCTTAGTAAGAAACCCAGTATGGGCAGCATCCTTCCTTGTGTGCAGTAGACATAGATTAAACATCTGAAGAATGTCCCGGCTTCGGCAGCTCAGAATTACTTGGTTCTAGGGCACATGAACAGGCATTTGCTCCTATGGTAACAGAGGGACCATCTCCATACAAGTTGGGAGATGCAAAGCGTAGCCCAGCCTCCAAATGCTGGTCTTTCTAATTTGTTCTGAGAATTAGTGGACACATTAACAGTTTTTTTTTCAGTCTTGATATGGTCAGTGTCTCTCATCATTGAAAATATTAGACAAGTGACTTCGGAAGCAGACTGGTAGGAAGGGCAGCGCTATTGCTGGGACACAACAGAGAGAAATGAAATGATGGGGAGGAAATGCTTTCCATTTAATGCACAGAATTATTGGTGGTATTGGACATACTAACAATGGGAAATGACAAGAAAAGAGTTACTCCTTTTTGGTAAGTGTCTAGGTCTACTGTGGGAAATCTGACTGAGTGAGTTACTGCTCAGCCTAAAATTAAAGTCTGCTTTTGTGTCTGGCTTATTAGGTCACATTTCTTTTCACTGATGGATCCGTTTTAATGAATTGAAAAAAGAATCCCCAGTGGCTCTTTTTGTGTGAAGAAAACAAGATAAATATTAGGTAGGAAAGGTCAATTTGGTTTCCAATATTGTGAGGAGTTCATTGTGATGGTTCTGATAAATTATACTGTCTTTCTTTCTGATAAGAGAAGGTCACATTGTGCTCTTGGGTGGACATCAGGACAAACATATTTAATAAAGTTGAGATGAACATTTGCAGTTTTTGAATCCCTTATATTTATCAGTTACAGCCATTTTCCTCTGGTTGAGCTGATCACTCACGGTCTCTCTCGCCTGCAGTCCCAAAGGCTATGCCTGCTACTGAATGTGTTCTCTAGGCAAACGTGCATTTATCTTCAGGGATATCTACAGAGAGAAAAATCTCAGCTGTGCTTTGGGGCAGATTTGTAACAGGCTAGGCAGGATTCTATAGTCAGTAGGCTTTGTGGCAAGAATAATTTTTATATTGTATTTGCAACTTTAATATCTATTGACACACATGATTATTTCTCATTGATCTCCACCATGGGAGGGATGTATTTAACTTAGCAATGTTAAAAGTAGTATAGTTTCATGGTCCATTTTTTGTTGTTGAGATGCCTTTGGTGTAGCACCATCTAAGTTCTTTTTGTAAGGATGTTTTTGCTGAGGAGCAAAGGCCTTTTATTTTTTATTTTTATTTTTTTATTGTGTTACATGTATACATATCTCCCCATTGCTCCCCCTCCCTCCAAGGCATACCCCAACCCCCTAGTGTCTATGTTCGTTGGTTATGCTTATATGCATAGATACAAGTCCTTTGATTGATCTCTTATCTGCCCCACCTCTCCTTAATCTTTCTGCTATAACTTCACAGTCTGTTTGATGCTTTATTGCCTCTGTATTTATCCTTTTGTTCATCAGTTTACAATGTTCTTTATTATCCACAAATGAGTGAGATCATGTGGTGCCTCTCCTTCATTGACTGGCTTATTACACAAAGCATAAGGCTCTCCAGTTCCATCCAGGTTGCTGAACATGGTAAGAGTTCCTTCTTTTTGATGGCAGCATAGAATTCCATTGTGTAGATATACCACAGTTTTCTGATCCACTCATCTGCTGACGGTTACCTAGGCTGTTTCCAAATTGTAGCTATTGTGAATTGTGCTGCTATGAACATAGGGGTGCATAAGTCCTTTCTGATTGGTGTATGTAATTTCTTAGGATAAATTCCTAAGAGTGGGATTGCTGGGTCAAATGGGAGATCCATCTTTAGTTTCTTTAAGAAAACTCCATACTGTTCTCCACAGTGGCTGCACCAGTCTGCATTCCCACCAATAGTGCACAAGGATTCCTTTTTTTTGCATCCTTGCCAACACTTGTCGTTTGTTGATTTGTTGATGATTGCCATTCTGACAGGTGTAAGATGGTATCACATTGTAGTTTTGATTTGCGTCTCTCAGATAATTAGTGACTTTGAACATGTTTTCATGAGTCTCTTGGCCTTCCTTCTATCGTCTTTCCTAAATATTCTATTTAGAGGTCCATTGCCCATTTTTTTAATTGGGTCGTTTATCTTCCTTTTATTAAGTTGCATAAGTTGGCTGTAGATGTTGGAGATTAAACCTTTACCAGTGATAATATTTGCAAATATGTTCTCCCATACAGTGGTATTTCTTGTTGTTTTGTTCATGGTTTCTTTTGCTGTACAAAAGCTTTTTATTTTGATTTAGTCCCATTTGTTTATTTTTTCTTTAGCTTCCATTGCCTTTGGAGCAGTATCAGTGAAGAAGTTCTTTCGGCATATGTCTGAGATTGTGCTGTCTGTGGATTCCTCTAATATTTTTATGGTGTCCCTTCTAATGTTTAAGTCCATTTAGAGTTTATTTTTGTATTTGGTGTAAGTTGGTGGTCCAGTTTTATTTTTGTGCATGTATCTGTCCAATTTTCCCAACACCATTTGTTGGCTCCATTGTATGTTATGCCTCCTTTGTCAAACATTATTTGAGCATAGTGATTTGGGTGGATATCTGGATTCTCTATTCTATTCCATTGGTCTATATGTCTGTTCTTGTGCCAGTACCAGGCTGTTTTGAGAACAGATGCTTGGTAATATAGCTTGAAATCTGGTATTGAGATCCCACCTACTTTATTCTTCTTCCTCAGAATTGCTGTGGCTATTCGTGGTCTTTTTTATTCCCGATGAATTTATGAAGAATTCTTTCTAGGTCTGTGAAATATGTTGTTGGTATTTTAATGGGTAGTGCATTGAATTTATAGATTGCTTTGGGTAGTATGGACATTTTAATAATGTTGATTCTCCCAATCCATGAGCATTGTATGCTCTTCCATCTGTTAACATCTTCCTCTATCTCTTTTTTCAGTGTCTTGTAGTTTTCTACATATAGGTCTTTTACCTCTTTAGTTAGGTTTATTCCTAGGTATCTTAATTTTTTTTGGTGTGATGGTAAATGGGATTGCTTTTTTAGTCTCTCTTTCTGTAATTTCACTATTAGTGTATAGAAATGCCACATATTTCTTGGCATTAATTTTGTATCCTGCTACTTTGCCAAATTCATTTATTAAGTCAATTAGTTTTTGGATGGAGTCCTTCGGGTTTTTTATGTATAGTATCATGTCATCTGCAAATAAGGACAGCTTTACTTCTTCCTTTCCAATTTGGATGCCTTTTATTTCTTCTTCTTGTCTCATTGCAATGGCTAATACTTCCAGTACTATGTCGAACAGGAGAGGTGAGAGTGGCCATCCCTGTCTTGTTCCTGTTCTTAGGGGAAATGGTTGTAGTTTTTGCCCATTGAGTATGATGTTAGCTGTGGGTTTATCATATATGGCTTTTATGATGTTGAGGTATGATCCTTCTATTCCCAATTTGCTGAGAGTTTTTATCAAGAAAGGGTGTTGGATTTTGTCAAATGCTTTTTCTGCATCAATTGATATGACTATGTGATTTTTATCTCTCAATTTGTTTATGTGATGTATCACGTTTATTGATTTGCAGTTATTGTACCATCCCTGCATTCCTGGGATGAATCCTGCTTGGTCATGGTGTATGATATTTCTGATGTACTGCTGGATCCGATTTGCTAGAATTTTGTTGAGGATTTTGGCATCTACATTCATGAGAGATATTGGCCTATAATTCTTTTTCATTGTGTTGTCTTTATCTGGTTTTGATATTAGGGTGATGCTGGCCCCATAAGAAGGTGTTTGGAAGTGTTCCTTCTTAATTGTTTTGAATAGTCTGAGGAGGATAGGTTTTAATTCTTCCTTGAATGTTTGGTAAAACTCTCCTGTGTAGCCATATGGTCCCAGGCTTTTATTTGCTCGAAGCTTTTTGATGACTGCTTCAATTTCTTCCATAGTTATTGGCCTATTGTGATGTTTATATTCTTCCTGATTAAGTTTTGGAAGGTTATATTTTTCTAGGAATATGTCTATTTCTTGCAGGTTGTCCAATTTGTTGGAATGAAGTTGTTCATAGTATTTTTTAACAATCCTTTGCATTTCAGTGGGGTCTGTTCTTATTTCTCCTCTTTCATTTCTGATTTTGTTTATTTGGGTCTTCTCTCTTTGCTTCTTGGTGAGCCTGGCCGGAGGTCTATCAATCTTGTTTATCCTTTCAAAGAACCAGCTCTTTGTTTTGTTGATCTTTTGAATTGTTTCTTTGGTCTCCATGTTGTTTATCTCTGCTCTGATCTTTATCTATTTCCTTCCTTCTGCTTACACTGGGCTTTTCTTGTTGCTCTCTTTCTAGCTCTTTGAGTTGTAGCGTTAGGTAATTTATTACCATTGTTTCCTGTTTTTTTGCAGTAGGCTTGCAGGGCTATGAACTTCCCTCTGAAGACTGCTTTCACTGCGCCCCATAAATTTTATATTGTTGTGTGGTCATTGTCATTTGTTGTCATGATGTTTTTTATTTCTTCCTTGATCTCTTTGGTTACACAGTCATTGTTTAATAGCATGCTGTTTAGTCTCCATGCATTTGATTTCTTTCTATTGTTTTTATTATACAGTGGTACCTCGAGATACATGTTTAATTCCTTTTGTAACCTTGAGGTGTGGGAAACTATGAGACACTCGAGTCGCGGTAAACTGGTGCAACGTGTGCAGCCAGCCGATCCATGCGATTACTCCATTTCAAATTTTGCTTGTATTTTAAAGCAAAAATCATTTGCTCGATGGCTCGTATCTCAAAAATATAGTATGTTAGGGCACTCATATCTCGAGGTACCACTGTAGTTGATTTCCAGTTTTAGGCCACTGTGGTCTGAGAATATGCTTGATATGATTTCTATCTTCTTGAATTTGAAGAGACTATTCTTATGACCCAACATGTGATCTATCTTTGAATATGACCCATGTGCACTATAGAAGAATGTATATTCTGTGGCTTAGGGGTGAAATGTTCTGAAGATGTTAATTAATTCCATCTGGTCTAGTGAGTCATTTAGGATTGATGTTTCTTTGCTGATTTTTTGTTTAGAGGATTTGTCCAGTGGTGACAGTGGGGTATTAAAGTCTCCTACTATGATTGTATTGCTGTTAATCTCTCCCTTAATATCCTCCAGGAGTTTTTTTTATGTATTTAGGTGCTCCTATATTGGGTGCATATATGTTTACCAGAGTTATTTCTTCTTGTTGGATTGTTCCCTTTAGTATTATGAAGTGGCATTCTTTATCTCTTATTATGTCCTTCCCTTTGAAATCTAATTTGTCAGATATAAGTATTGCAACCCCAGCTTTTTTTTTCATTTCCATTTGCCTGAAATACCATCTTCCATCCCTTCACCCTCAATATATGTGCATCTCTTTTCCTGAGGTGGGTTTCTTGCAGACAGCAGATATATGGATCATGTTTTCTTATACAATTGGTTACCCCATGTCTTTTGATTGGAGCATTTAATCCGTTTACACTTAAAGTTATTATTGATAAGTACTTATCTGTCGCCATTTTTAGTCCTTACCCCTGAGTTCCTTCTTCTCTTCCTATTTCTTTTTATTACAGCAGACCCTTTAACTTTTCTTGTATTGCTGGTTTGGTGGTAATATATTCCCTTAGTTCTTTTTTGTCTGTGAAGCTTCTGATTTCACCTTCAATTTTGATTGAAAGTCTTGCAGGGTACAGTATTCTTGGATTCAGACCCTTCCTTTGCATGAGTTTCTATATTTCATTCCATTTAATTCTGCCCTGATGAGTTTCCCTTGAGAAATCAGTAGCTAGTCTTATGGGGTTCCTTTGTAGGTAACTTTCTGTTTCTCTCTGGCTGCTTTTAAGATTCTTACTTTGTCGTCGGTGTTTGCCAATTGAATTATAATGTGCCTCGGTGTCGGTTTGTTGGGGTTCATTTTGCTTGGGACTCTGTGAGCTTCTTGGATTTGTGTGGGTTTTTTCTTTCCTATATTGGGAAAATTTTCTGTCATTATTTCTTCAAACAGGTTCTCTAATTCTTGCTCAGTTTCCAATCTTTCTGGAACCCCAATTATGTGGATGTTGTTTTGTTTCATGTTATCTCAAAATTCCCTTAGGCTCTCCTCTTGCTTTTTAACTTTTTTTCCTTGAAGCTGCTGTACTTGGGTATTTTTTCCTACCGTGTCTTCTAGCTCACTGATGTGGTCATCTGCTTCTTCTAGTCTACTTTTGATGCTTTCTATTGAGTTCTTTATAGCAGTGATGTCATTTTTCATTTCTTCTTGATTATTCTGCATTTATTTTAGTTTCTTCTGCATTTCCTCTTGGGTCTTCTTCATTTCTTCTTGGCTCTTACTCACATTGTCGATTTTGTCTTCCATTCTTTTCATCCACCTTATGATCATTTCTCTGAACTCTTTCTCTGGCAGGTGTATTTCTGCTTCTATTTCATTTACTTCCTTTTCTGGTGAAACCTGCCTTTCTGTTTTATGTAGGCTGTTTTTTTTTTCCTGCCCATGGTCTTTCTTCTCCAGGTGTCTGGTTATATAGTTCTCTCTCCTACGTTGATTGAAAGGCACAAACTACAACACGACCAGGTACAATACACAAGACACTGAATAGAAATGTATTCAGGATGTTAATAATCATAAATAACGTGACCACTAATGAAAGACAAATTAGAGGTAAGTCGAGAAAGAAGAGAAAAATGAGGAAAAAAGAAAAGAAAGCAATGCCAAAATCAAATTGGGAGAAAAATAAATAAATAAATAAACAAATAAAATAAAATAAAAAAAAACATAAAAAGGAGAAGAGAAGAAGAAAAGAGGAAGAGAAAAAAGTCAGAGAGAAAAGAAATAGATAAAAGAGAAAAGGGGAACAAAATATAGATGTCAGGAGAAAATACCAATAGAACAGTCACTAATCCCAACCAAGGCCGGCAACTAGTACCTGGAGATTGATGCAAACTATAAATAACAACTGGTATCGAGGGAGGTGAGGGAAAAGAGAGGTAAAAAACAAACCAAAACAAAGCAAGCAAAAAGCAAAATAAAACAAGTAGAATAAGCTAAAACAATCTCACCAAAAAGTACAAAAAATCGATATAATCACCGTTCAGGCAAACAACAACAAAAGGACATAGAGAAAAACAACTTTTTGGATAGCGAAGCCAAGAAGAGAGAGGTTTGTATGGACTTGGAGTACGGGACTTGAAATTAGATATATAAGTGGGGTGAAATTTTAACCAGGTAAAGAGAAAGAATAGAGAGAATCCAAAGTTGGAAAAGGGAAAACAAGACAACAAAATTGGGAAAGTTAGGAGGAAAGTGTTGGCATAAAGGTAGAGTTGAGATAGCATAAAATTATGCTAAAGGAAAGATGAAAATAGAATATAGAACTCTAATCCTGAAGTAAAATAAAGGGAAAACAAAATGACACTTGTTTTTTTTCCAAAAAGGTAAAATAATAGTAGTAATAATACTAGTTGAAAACAAAAATGTAATGATTAAAAAGGTAAAATCAATTGAGGAGGAAAGAAAAAAATAGTCTTTTAATTAAAATGTGCAAAAATGAAAAAAAAAATAGAATGGTCATTCACTTCCGCTATTGTTCTGCTTGGCACTTCTGTTTCCCAGTTGGGAGGGTATTGCAGTTCCCTGTGTTCTACTGTGAGTTGTGTTTTAATCTCTTTATTCTTTTGTGGTTATGCGAGAGTCAATTTGTGCGTCATCCACTGGGTGGCAGTGTTTCAGAATTGACCTCTGAGATTAAGCACAGAACCTCTCTAGGCTGTGCTCAGGTCCTGTTACTTTGTGGTTCTCAAAACTGGTTTGTAGGGATTTTGCAGTCTGGAAATTGTAATAACTCCCAGGCTGTCCCTCTGCCTCAGATCAAAACGAGTCATTTTCCAGAGCTCCCCTCTATCAACAGCTCCGAGAATTTGCCTCCACACTTAGGGATCATGCCCTGCCCGACCTCTGTGGACCTCTCCAGAAGCAGCTTTCCCGCAGCCCAGTTCCCACAGTGTGCGCGTCTCTGTTCTGCGGGACAGGAGACCTCACCTAATCCCAGGTGAAATCTGACCTTCCTGTGTGCTGTGTGGATCTCCTCTGTGTCTGAGCTGATTGGAGAGCGGTGTCCTGGGTCCCAGGTTGTTTGGTGAGTGCTTCAGCCGCAGCTTTTAGACCACCGCAGACATCCACCTCCCTCTGCAAGATGGCGCTGTCTCTGCGTTCCAGCTGGTGGCTCCGGCAGACAAAAACCCCATGGCAGTGGGGCTGCCTGGCCAGGAGAGCCCGGTCCAGCAGACCCCCACCTTCTCCTGGAGGATAACTAACTCTTAACTTTCCAACAAACACTCCCAGTGCGACTCTCAGCTGCTCTCTCTCCCTCTGCCCAGCGACAAAGCTCCAGACGCGTCTGTCTACTCCGCCGCCATTTTTCCTCCTCTGAGCAAAGGCCTTTTATGTCTGGTCACTAACGGGGTGCATCGAGTGTTAGTTTTGGTATTGACAATGTCCTTTGGATTTTTGTATTGTGTTTTCTGCTGGAACCACTTTTGCCCTCTGCATCCCATCAACACTTTTCCAAAAACATCTTTGTTGATGGTTTAGCATCATCTTTAGGTTTATGTCTCATAAGTCTAGGAGTTCAGATCTTTGTGGTTGCTCTTCCAGTGCTCTGTGAGCTTGGGCAGGTTGCAGAGCTCTTGGGAATGGATCATCCCCAATTCCATTTTCAACCCTTGGTTAAGGAAACAAGAGAGTAGAAATTTGCATAATGAATGATTTTGGAGCCTCTGTCAAATTTTGAATGTCTTTGCTGTTGAGAGAACTTTTACTTTAACATTGAATTCTGTTAACTAATAGATGGCTAATTAATGAGTGTGGAATTATGTATCTCCCTCCTAACACCCCCGCCCCCACGCCTGCACCACATACTTAGGACACTTCACAGATGTATATATGCTTGGCTGTGAACCACTTGCCTGAAACTGCAGGCATAACTGTAAAAAACATTATTTTGCTACTGAAAATTTGTATAAGTTCAATATAAAAATACTAATGCTTTCCTGTTTTCTTTTTCTTTATTTTTTATTTTGAAATAGGTCTTCCAAGCTAAGATAACTCTTTGGAACTGCAGAAATGGTTGGTCCTCACCACAAATGGGAATTGTAGTCACTCTGAAATACATCCTGGAATAATTGTGTTTCCCTGGAACCACATTTATGAAGTGTCCAAGGTAAAATAATTTTAACACTATTTAGAGATTATATCATTACAAAGCACTAAGAATATAGCAAAATAGAGTATCCTAGAGTTGATCCTTTATAAAAGCCTTCCTTTGCATTTAAATTTTGGAATGTGGGGAATTCTAGTTTTTTAAATTTTAGTTCTCATCTTTGAAATTTTTTCAGTTTGTAAAGCAGTGTACTGGCTGTTCAGTGGGATGAGATGTGCAATTTTTAAGATAAACCAGTTTTGTTTTACGTTTGGAGAAAATGTTCAGTGAAGAGAATTGAAGGTGAAGAAGCACAATAGGTGAGAGGCTAGGAGCCCTCAATTATTGGGTGAAATGAGGAATTGCTCAATTGTGGCCCCCCCCCTCCCTAGCGTCTCTCCAGGAATCATGGCTTTATTAAGTCACTACTTGTTCTAGGCCCCCGGGCCTTGCTGCTCCTCACCAGGAAGTCACCCATATAAGAAGGTGGAGCAGGGCTAGCACCTGAGACTGGAATGGCGGTTCTTGAGACTTTTGATTTGGGATTTGTGGTTAGGATCTTGCTGGGAAGACAGAACCATTCTGAGGATGTGGGGCAGAGAGAACTGAACTCAGGGAACTGCTCACACATGTGATAGGAGAGTCAGGGAGGTCAGTCTGCAGATAGGGGACAGTCCCGACCTTAGCAACAGGAGGAAGCTGCTCCCATCCAGGGACTGGAGGAGCAAGAAAGGAAGGGTTTGCACTCCTAAGAGAAGGTACCTTCAGTGGGAGCTGGCACATGGAGAAGAAATGGCCAACTCCTTAGGTCCTGCCTAAGGCAGAAGGCTGCTTCAGAAGTAGACTGAGTCTCAAATCAGTGAGCAATATGATACCTTTTCAATAAGACCTATTTGACTAAATTGTGAGGGGGGGTAGGGAGGGAAGGAGAGAGAGAGAGAAAGAGAGAGAGAGAGAGAGAGAGAGAGAGAGAGAGAGAGAGAGAGTTTGGCAGAGTGGACTCCTGTAGATGTATTCCCTGGCGCAGAGGCTGTGTCCCCTGCAGCGCAGAATCAGGGTCCAGGTTGAGGCTCTGTGCACTGGCAGGCAGTTCCTAGGCTCATCCTTCCTTCCAGGACTCCCTCAGGACCCTGCCTTCTGAGTTACCTGGACAGAGCCCAACCCCATGAGCCATGTCTTGGTTGAGTTTGTACATCCTGTATATGATCTGTCTGAGGTGAATTATATTATCAGGGACCCCATGGGATCTGGGCCAGGCAGAGCCTAATACCACCACAGTCTCCAATGCCAAGTGCCCTGACTTTTACTTGAAAAAGTTAATTAGCCAAAACCGGGTTGGCTCAGTGGATGGAGCGTTGGCCTGCGGACTGAAAGATCCCAGGTTCAATTCTGGTCAAGGACACATGCCTCGGTTTCAGGCACATCCCCAGTGGGAGGTGTGCAAGAGACAGCTGATAGATGTTTCTCTCTCATCAATGTTTCTAACTTTCTATTCCTCTCCCTTTCTCTTTGTAAAAAATCAATAAAATATATTTTAAAAAAGAAGTTAATTTTTAAAAAAGCAAACAAAAAGCTAGTCAAGTTCTAATTTTTCTATTATATAAAAAGAGGCAGGAAATTAAGGGGTGGTGTGCATTTTTTTCTTCAATGGATTTATTTTTAACTCTTGGCTTAAATATTGTTTTTTTTGGTGTGCATTTTTTATAGTTTCTTTTTATTTACTTTTCTGGGTTTGTTTTAGAATAGACCACACAACCACATTTGTGAACTGAATTATCTTTGAACAACTATTTTGATGAATTAATTAAGCTTATTTATTTATTTTGTCAGGTTTATTGAGATGTATTTGTCCCGTAACATTGTGTATGTTTAAGATGTACAGCGTGTCGACTTAATGTCTGTGAACTGAAAAATGATGCCACCATGGCATTAGGTGCCTCCTCCTCCTCCCTCTCGCAGACTTTTTTATTGTGTGTGTGGTGAGGACACTGAAGACCTCCTGTTTTAGCCACATTCACCTGTATGATTCAGTGTCATTAGCTGTAATCCTCATGCTCCATATGAGATCCCAAAATCTGTTCATCATTGGAATTTTAATCCCTATATCTCGCCATTTTCCCACCCTAGCCCCTGCTCTCAGCCCTCTGCTATTTCTGTGGGGTTGTCTTTTTTAGATTCCACTTTTATGTGGTATCATAGTGTATTTCTCTTTCTCTGTCTGACTTGTTCACTTAGCATAATGCCATCAAGGTCCATTCAAATTGAGGGCCTTTCTTTTCTCTCAGGGCTGAACAATATTCATACATATATACAGACTCTGTCTTCTTTATCCATTCATCTGAGATGTCCATATGAAGTTCATTTCTATTCACCTGTACTTTCCCATATTCCCACCAAACTTTGAGATTCATTTAATAAGCTATGAGGCCAGTCTTCTATGATTTGTAAATAGTCAACAAAACCAGGACAAACCTCTTGGGCTGGGTGTGAACATTTCTGTGGTTTCTTTCAGGGGCAGAAACCTGTGTAATTAGTAGTGTTTGAATTCCCTCTTGGTGTGCAGCTTTCAAATCCTGTGATATAAAATGGTACGTGGCCACCTGCTCTGTCAGGCAACCCGAGCTGTACCGAGGGGATTCATAGAGGGACTTCTCAGCCAGGCGGGTTGCTAACTTGGAAGACTCTTAGTTATAAAAGGTTTTGTTGAAGATTGGGTTATGGCACAGCACAGCTAAGCTGTAGTTAGCCCTCAGCCTCCCTCCCCTGCACTCTGCTTGCCAGAGAGCCAGCCTTATGGGCTCGCCCTGCCCTCTGTCCTTTCTCTCTAGGATGACAGTTTCTGCGAAGGCAGCCTGGCTGCCACATGGGCTCTCTCTGGCCTCCGTGTTGATTGTCTGCTGTGAGCTGATGTCTGCCTCGAGCCTACACCCCCGGGGACTCACAGGTAGGCCTTTTAAACCTTATGTGCTGATGAGGCCAATTAAGAAAATTCTTTCAGAGTCAGAGCCCATGTTAGACCAGGTCATGAACAGGAGCTCTTGGTGGCACTAACTCACCAGAGGAAGCGCGAAGCCCAGTAGAGCCAAGCATTTAAAGGGTTGGTGCTTAACAGTGTCATCCAGGCACCTTGGCACTCCGGGCTCTTCTCTCTTTGCCTTTCCTGAGTACACTTCCATTTTAGTAGTGATTTCAAAAAGGAAACCAGAAAAGCAGCAGTACTTTATTGTTTCTTTAGTAAGTGCATGAAATTCATCTTTGTTTTTCTTTTTTAAACAACTCATAAGTTTATTTTAAAATAAAAAATGTTTACTCTTTCAATTACAGTTGACACTCGAGATTATATGAGTTTCAGGTGTACAATATAGAGATGAGATAGTTCAATAATTTAAGAAGTGGTCCTCCAGTGAGGCTAGTACCCACCTGACCCCATACACAATTATGACAGCATTACTGACTACATTTTTTATGCTTTACTTCACACTCCTGGGACTATTTTGTAAATACCAGTTTGTTCTTAATTCCTTCAGCTTTTCACCCAGTGGCCTAACCCCCTTCTCTTCTGGCAGTCATCAAAAGATTGTTTGTTCTCTGTCTTTTGTTTGGTTTTGTTTGTTTATTTTGTTCTTTAGTTTCCAAATATAAGTGAAATCCTATGATATTTGTCTTTTTCTGTTCAACTTATTTCACTTAGCATAATACCCTCTAGGTTCACCCATGTTGTCACACATTCTTTAGTTATGGCCGAGCAGCACTCCGTGTGTAAATGTACCACAAATATTTTGTCCCCTCATCTACTGGTGGGCACTGGGGCTATCGCCATGTCTGGCTGCTGTACATGCCATTTCGGCAGCACTTCATTTGTGTGTATGTGTTCCTGCAGCCTCATCTGAAGGCAGAACATCTTTATTATGAACTTAAAGTGTACAGGACTCTAGCAAAGGGAGCTTTCCAATAATTCAAGGCCCTTTTCAGATGTGAGGAAAGATGATGAATGGTTTTTTTAAAAAGAAGAAAGTAAGGCAAAGGAGAGGACTGCCTCTTTTGCAGGGGACCTAAATGGAATGTCTAAAATTGTAGAGACTCATTCTGAACATTTCTAGTGAGACCCAAGTTTATACTTTGCTTATTTCTAAAGAAAGATCAATCAGTTATGTATCTCTCTCTGTGTGTTTCTCTCTGTTTTTTTCTTGTTACATATATGTTTAAAGTGAAGCCAACGTGGAAATGCCCTAATGAATTGCATTTTCCTGAATGAGTTATATTTATCACTAGACTCGTTACCAGACAATTAATTGTCTCTGCTTTGGTCATTTGAGGTGACAGTCGCAGGCACGTTTTGACTTCTTAGTGAAAGAGTGAAGCTTGAACCAAAATCCATGTAGGTGTCAAAACTATAAAGTCCTTCTTCAAAAGGTCTTGAATATGGAGTTTATTAGTATCCTTACCCTCAAACATAGCTTTCTCCTCAGTTATTGTGAGAAATGCTCACCTATCTGAATTAAAATAACAGACTCGGAGACAGAAGTATGACTAAGTTCTTGAGAGTAGGTGTCAGTCCGATTATACGGGCACCCCTGGGGCAGTGATCACAGCCTATTTATCCTCAAGGTGCGAGAGTCCCTCCTCCAGCTCCTCATTGGTTGAGTACTATGGGGTTAACAGTTTCCTCACGTGTCACCTAGGTCTTGCTATCTCCCATTGGGCCATTTAAAAATGGGCCGAGGCCTTTTCTAGTTATCTCCACCTCCTCCTGTCTAGTTGAGGCTGGCACCTGATGTGGGGGTTGGGGGGATTTCCACCTTGATGCTGGCCCACATCCACAGTTTTTTGTTCTTCCATCCTCCTCCTTCCTCCCTAAATTCTGTTTGTCCTCGGGAAACCCAGTAACTGTTTCCATTAAAAGTTGACTATGCTGGAGATGGATCCCAGAGGCCTATTTTCTAGTTATTCTTATATTTTAAGTTAAGACATATTTTTAGGCTCAAATGATTTTTAAAATTTCTCATGACTCAATTTTCACTCCTCAAGCTACAGTTTCAAGAAGACAAGAAAACTAATGGTTGATATTTTAAGGAGTCAGCATACAGTCCCTACCACCTACCATTTAGCTGCTGGTATTGTGCTGTGTATTTTGATGAGCTGCTTCTCCAGAATGGATGCTTGGAGTCGCTGTTCAATGCACATCTCTTTCCTTGGTGCTGCTGAGGGTTAGGCTGGTAAACAGGCCAATTCAATGGGAAGGTCATCAATGGCAGGCTCCCAAATTCCCAGAAACGGCTCCAGAGATTGTGCTGAGAGTGACTGAAACTTGAAAGAAACAGGATGCGGTTTTAACTTTTATCTGTGTGGCAATCTTCATTGCATACCATAACCCTTTGGATTTGGAAAAGGTAGAATTATAGAATAAATACAAATGATGATTAGAATGACATACACTGGGAACGTGGACTATGTCTTCCATGTAAGCAAATACTTGTCAGCTGTGGGGAGGTGAGAAGTCAGGAAAACCTGGCAAAGTCCTGCTGAAGAAATTAAATTTTTACCCTCTAATCTTTAGATGATTTTGTTTAGATGGTCATTTCATGTCCTCTGATGTTTGTTTTTTCTTTGGCTTTTGGGGGATTCTTCTTGCTTTCATCTTTGGAATGTAAGTCCCTCTCCTTTCCTCTTAATGACCATCGACCATCGACCATCGGAGCAACCAGGACAGGTTCCTGTCTGCAAGGGCCCTGCTCTCTCACTGGCTGTGGGCTGTCCAGGCCTCCTCACTGCGCTGGGCCTTCTGCTGACAGTGCACCTGGTGGGAGGGAGGGCTCCTGATCCCATTCTGAAGTCCTGCTCCCTTACGCGTTTCTTAAGCTATGTTCCTGACACCTGAATAAAGTGGTGCCAAGCGAATACTTACATTAGACTGATTAATGTGGTCTGTTTGTTACTATGTAATCAATCATCTCCTTTTCTGCTGGTTGTATAAACACCAAACAATATAGGCAAGTGTGGACGGTACTCTCTTAAATCTCTCTTTGATAATGTATTAGGGTTCTCCAGAGGCAAAACACAAAAGGAGATAAAGGCATATCTCAGACACATTGTGGGGTCAGTTCCATACCCCACAATAAAGCAAATATCACAATAAAGCAAGTCACAAGAGCTTTAGATTTCCCAGTACGTGTAAAAATTATATATATACCTATACAGTGGTACCTTGAGATACGAGCGCCCTAACATACAAGATTTTTGAGATACGAGCCATCGAGCGAGCGATTTTTGCTTTGAAATACTAGCAACATTTGAGATACAAGTAATTGCACGGATCGGCCGGCTGCACACGACCCATCAGTTTAGCGCGACTCGAGCATCTCATAGTTTCCCACCCCTCAAGGTTACGGAACGAATTAAACTCGTATCTCGAGGTACCACTGTATACATATATACATACATATATTATACTAGAGTCTGTTAAGTGTGCAATAACACTGGGTTTAAGAAGGATGACTAACTCAAAATGCTAACCATCATCTGAGCCTTCAGCAGGTTGTAATCCTTTTGCTATCGGAGGGTCTTGCCTGGATGTGGAGGAGAAAATGCGAAGCACAGTAAAGCAAAGCTCAATAAAATGAGGCTCATTTGTGTGTGTTTGTATGCATTCATGTGTTTTGTATGTGTACATGCGCACACATATGCTCATGTGCATGCATGTCTATATGTATGTTTACTTGAATGTGCATGCATGTGTATATGTGCATGCATGTGTGCATGGACATATAGGCATGTGCGGGTGCTAGTGTGCATGAGCATATAAGTGCATATGCACATGTGCATGCATGTGCACACACATGCATTTATATGTAAGCAGTGCACACATGCACACACATGCATATGTTCACATACATGCGCACATACATGCATATGTATGTATGTACATGTGTATCTGTGCAAATGTGTATGTGTGTATATGAATATGCATGAATGCATGTATATGTTATGCATGTGAATGTGTATGTGCACATGTGTATGTGTATGCATGCATATATGTATATATGAATATGTATGTGTATCTCTGCAAGCATCTGTATCTATTCATGTGTATGCCTGCATGCATGTGTGTCTATTTGCATGTTCACATGCACATGAATATGTACACACATGCATGAATATGCACACACATATGCATATGTATGATTACACTGCATGCATGCATGTGTATATGTTTGCACTGCGTGACTGCGTGCATACATATGTGTATGTATGTATGCATGTATGAGCGTGAATATATGTCTCTGCATGTATGTGTGCATATGCATATGTTTGCATGTGCACATGTGTAAGTATGCAGAGACTTATTGTAAGTCTGGTTCACACAACTATGGAATCTGGGAAGTCTAATGATCTGCAGTCTGCAAGCTGAGGATCCAGGAGAGCCAGCTATGTGGTCCCAGGGCCTGGGAGCTGGGAGTTGATGGTGTAGACTCCTGTCAGAATCTGAAGGCCTGATCATCAGAGTGCAGAGCTCCACCATCAGAGAAGAGGTTATCCTTCCACCAGGTCTTCAGCAGGTTGGATGAAGCCTAGCCAATACTGGGGAGACTCATCTGCTCACTCTGCCCACAATGTAAATGCTCCTTTCTTTCAGAAACACCCGCACACACACCTGGAGATATTGTTTAAGCAGATATCTGGGCATCCCATGCCCAGTCAGGTGGACACATAAAATTAACCATCACTAATATCCTTCTAGAAAAAAGGAATGTGGGTACCCATGTGTGTTTATGCACACATATATCTCCTTGCATCCTGTTTTGTACCTTGACTCCCCGCTCCCAAATTTAACAATGGAGTTTGGGGATCTTTCCAGTTAGTACTTACAGATCTATGTCACTCTCTGACACTGCATAGTTGTCTGTTGTGTGCATGTGCCATGAATTACTTGATTTTTCCTAATTTTGGTGGACATTGGGCTTGTTGCCAGACTGGTACAAACATTTATGTCCTGACTTCAGTGAGGTCTCAGAGGTGAAGCCCTGAGTTCAGGTGCGCAAAAATGTGTTCGTGACAGTAGGTATATTGCAGTTAACAGACCAAATCCACATAAGGGCTTAGATAAAAGAACTTGTATTTTTCATTCTAGAGTGCGGGGTGGGGCCACTGGGAGGCCCCCCTTCACTGCAGTGCTTTGGGAACCCATATGGATGAAAGCTCGCTCATGTCCTACCTGTGGCTTCCATGGTTGTCCTGAAGTGGGCTCCATTCTAGCCAGCTGGGAGGGAAATGAGAAGGGAGGGCACACCGGAATGTTAATGAGCCACTGGCACACCTGAATATGGGCAGATGGAAAACACAGCTGTGAGCACAGGGGAAGGGGAGCTCGTGAATGTTGGTGAGTATCCTGACACCTCTGACACGGCACATTAACCTGTTACTAGGCCAGAGTGCCTGCAAATCTTTTGAACTTATTTATACTTCCACCAATGGTAGTACATTAAACCCTCAATTTTGCAGACCTCATTTTAACAGACTGCATATTATGGACAAAATTTTTGGTCTGTAGGTCATGTGTGAAAATTAATACCCAGTAAATTTTAAAATGTTTTTAATCAAGATTTGCATATAATTAAATTAGCAGGTTTTTTAAAAAAATTCACTTATTTTAACACATTTTAGCAAATAGGCCATATGTTGGAAAAAACTAATAATTTCACAGACATAAATAAATGTTACATATCTACAACTATATCTGTATATTTAAATCCAGACTCACCACTACTTAACAATTAGCACGTCAATGATTAGCACATGAGCACACCACATCACTTGCATGGTGATTGGTTCTGTTGTTATGTTGTGTGACTTTCTGCAGCAGTTTCAACGTGTGCTAGCTGATATTCCCACATACGCTAAGCCCTAGGAAATACATTTGTTTACTCACAGTGATTGGTGAGTGCACAAATTTACTAGACCTATTCAGTATAAATTTAAAACGACGGTAATGCATATAGAAAACTTTTGTGAAATTAAACTTTTCATACATACTTCATTTTAATTACACAAATATGTCAACGTAAGTAAAAACAGGTAAACTAATTTATTAATTTTTTAACATGTGCATTTGGTAAACCTACTTTATTACATAACAGACTTTCATCTTTAATGGATACCCCCTACCCTGAATTAGCACATTACATAGGTTTTCCTGTAGTACAATGCCAGGTCCCACCATCAGCTCTGGATGCTGTCATGTTTCATTTTTTTTTTTTTTGCCTATATAGTAGTGTTTGATTTGTATTATTATTACTTTTTAAAAATTTTTTTACTGAAGATTCCTTTAATGTGGTGGTGAACTGTTTGTTTTTCTTTGAGCTATTTATCCTTTATTCATTTTTTCTCTTGACTCTATCCATTGTTTAATCATCATCTGGCCAAAGCTCTATAAATGGAGGACAGTAAAGTACCTTGACCATCCCTTCCTGTGCCTTCCTTGCTCCTCCTCCCACCGCTCCCATTCCAGGGAGGCTGCATGTGTGTGTGTCTGTGTGTGTGCGTGTGTGTGATGGGAGAGAGTTAAGGGTGCTATAAATTTTCCTGAATGACCTTGCAGTGGCCAGTGGTTTTCTTCCTAGTGTAGCGCTCAGCTGCTGGGAAGCTCAAGGATCAGAATCCATTGGAGGCCATGTACTGAGATGCTGACAAACTCAGATTTTGACTTGACCATGGTTGTTTCCGAGGAAGCGGGACAGTGGGAACCAACTGCAGAGTTACATGCGGAAGCTGACGTGTGAGTGTGCACAGGGCCTCACACTGTCCCCAAAGCTTTGTGGTCGGTGCTGGTCAATTGAAGGATCAGTGGTCCAGAAACCCTAGGTGGAGGCTTGTTGGATGCTTGGATTAGAGGAATGGCTTGTTGATGGTCATGCATAAACAAGATATTTTACAACCCACCCCCTAAGACAGAGAGAGAAGGGAAGAAGGTGGGTTTCCCCTCAGTGTGAGGAGATGGAGTGTTAGATATGGATTGGTTTCATTCTAGGTCAAGCATTAAAAGGCAAAACAAAAGCAAAGCCTGCCTAGTTTCACAGTGTAGGAATTACGTATTCTTTAAGGTAAATGGCATTGATAAACTTGCCCAGGAGTCCAGATGTAGTATTTGTAAGGAATGGGAAAACACAATAGTCTCTGTTGTTTTTAAAATTCTACTTGACATGTAACTGGTTTAGAGACCACATGGACTTGTTAGCCTCAAACTATGGATAACATGAAGGGGTCAGCTGGTAGATTAATTTCTCTTAAAGGAAGCCAGAGTTAACGCATTTCCTCAACTAGCAATTTGTTCTTTTTCTCCCTTTCCTTTCCCTATAACCAGAATATTTCCCCACAAGAGGGCAGCAAAAGTAAGGAAGTGAAAAGATGCTGGCAATTTCAGAACCTTGAGCCATGTAGGGTTCTGTGTGAAAACTTCACTAGATGTAGACATGATAAGTTTTGGACACGATGCACCCCACATCCCTGAGATCTATTCCTGGGAACATTGACACTTCAAAATCTTTTAGTCCCTCCTCATTCTTCCACCTCACCCCCCAAACACACACACACACACACACACACACACACACACACACACACTCTCTCTCTCTCTCTCTCTCTCTCTCTCTCTCTCTCTCTCTCACACACACACACACACACACACACACACAGAATCGAAGCTACTTTTATGATGTGGCTGAGAGAGCTGGGGGCTTGGGTGCTTTGGTTTATAAGTTTTTTTCAGTAGTTCCACTTCCCAAGAGCTTTCATATGACCTGGTCTGACATGCTTCAATTTCACCAAATGCCCTGGTGCCTTGCTACTATTTAGTGTAATGTATTTTGGGGTAAAGTCTCCCATTTTATATATGCTATCCAGGTGTAAAGGGTCTGTAAAACTGGAGACACTTGAGAATGAGGCAGTGAATGGAATCAGGCAGTGGGCCTAAGAAACAAACAATCCTGCTTCCAACATCTTTGAACCTGCTTCATCTGTAAAAACGATCTCTTTATATGCTCTGTCTTCTCCTTTTAAAGAGGCTCTCTTTCTATGCAGGTTCTGTACTGTTTACATTAATGGGCACTTAGGTTTTATATTTTCTCCATTATAAATGATAATGCAAAATATGAATGCTGTAATTGTTTTGGTGCACCGTGTTATTTTGAACAGGATAAATTATTTATAGAGTGGTTTTGATTCAAACTTCAGGACATGTTTCTGCCCCATCTAATGGCTGAAATTCTGTAGGAATCCTGTAGATACTTTTGATTGGAATGATTATTTTAGCCCTAATTTTCCATAAGAAACTTCCATTTCTTTCAAAGATAACAATTGGTGGGGAACATAACTTCTACTATAGGTTTGTGTGAGGCTTAAATGTGATGTGTTATTTGTAAAAACTTCAAATAATAAAGCTGCATGTGTAAACTGCTATTTTTCTTAGCAGTGTAAAATGAATTGTATGGTTACCGATGGTTTTGAAACATTTCCTACCTGAATTGACTGAGCTCTGCCAGCAGGAGGCGGGCATGGCTTGGAAAAGCTAAACCACAAGAGGCAGGGCCCTGGTGTATTGCAAGGGTGTCTGGACATGTAATTTTAAGTGTTCTATTACCAATTAAGAAGGAAAAAGAAACAGGTGAAGCTAATCTCACTAATATATTTTATTTACTCTAATCCAAAATATTTCAGCATGTAGCACTAGGCCCATGAAGCTGGAGGCTAAAACACCAGCTAACAATTGGGCTTTAGCATTACTTTCTGAAAGACTAGAATGAGTTATTTGATTATTGGGCCAATCATAAGGCACAATGTCTTAAATCCCTTTATTTTATGTTGTGTTTACTTTTTTAAAACTAAGTGATGGCTTACAAATTTAGGGAAAGTGCAGGTAAGTGGAGTTTGTGATGATATTTCCTAATGAACTGCCCATGTGATCATTTTTTGCAAGAAGGTATTTTTAGAGAGAAATGGCAAAATAACTTGAAATAGTGTGTGTAATCTCCGTGTTTAACAAGAAGGGAAAGGAAAGAGCATCCGAAGTGTTAATACTCAGCTTCTTATCTCAGCTGCAAGTTCAAGCCTGGTGCTGTGGCAAGGCTGGGGTGTGGCACCTCTGACAATGAGCTGCGCTGTGGCTTTCCCTGGGAAGGAAGGCGGTTGCTCTGCGGGAGTGAAGAACCCCAGTTACTGCCTGAGCCTGAGCCTCAGCCTGAACTGTCATGCAAGTCCATGTGCTTCTGCCCTCCCTGAGTGAGAGCAGGCCTTGGAGAGTGTTCTAAGCCAGTGGTTGGCAAACTCATTAGTCAACAGAGACAAATATCAACAGTACAATGATTGAAATTTCTTTTGAGAGCCAAATTTTTTAAAACTTCTAATGCCACTTCTTCAAAATAGACTCGCCCAAGCCGTGGTATTTTGTGGAAGAGCCATACTCAAGGGGCTAAAAGCCGCATGTGGCTCATGAGCTGCGGTTTGCCAACCACTGTTCTGGGCAGTTAGGAAAAGATGCCCTTCCCCTTGAGAGGAGCATACTTCTTTCTTCTCTCAAGCCACAAACTTACATTCCCATAAGCAAAGCCTACAGTTTGGAATTTAAAAAGCCATGGCCAGCCTGGCTGGTATGGCTCTGGTTGAGCATCAACCTATAAACCAAGATGTCATGGTTCGATTCCCAGTCAGAACACATGCCTGGGTTGTGGGCTCAATACCCAGTGGGGCAGGAGGGGGGCATGTAGGATGCAGCTAATCCATGATTCCCTCTCATCTTTGATGTTTCTATATCTCTCTCCCTATTCCTTCCTCTCTCTGAAATCAATAAAAATATATTTAAAAAAAGCCATGGCCAACATCACATCTGAATGTTAGTGCGATACAGGGCAACCAAACCTCTGTCCCATGCCATGGAAGTAAACTCATACCAAAATGATGCAGCAGGGGTTGCAGGTCAGGAAGAGCAACGAGGTTTGGTGTTGTCCTAGGTCAGTGGTCGGCAAACTGTGGCTCACGAGTCACATGTGGATCTTTGGCCCCTTGAGTGTGGCTCTTCCACAAAATACCATGTCCTGGGCCAGTCTATTTTGAAGAAGTGGCGTCAGAAGTTTAAGTTTAAAAATTTGGCTCTCAAAAGAAATTTTAATCGTTGTACTGTTGGTATTTGTCTCTGTTGAGTTTTCTGACCACTGTCCTAGGTGATGTATCTGTGAAAATTAAGCTATGTGAGATGTCTGATATTTTGTTGCCTATGTTTTCTTCTAGGCTATTTATGTTTTCATGACTTACATTTTAAATCCTTTATGTATTTTGAGTATATTCTTGTGTATGATATAAGTTGGTGGTCTAGTTTCATTCTTTTTTTTTGCATGTACCTGTCCAATATTTCCAGCACCATTTATTAAAGAGACTGTCTTCACTCCATTGTATGGTATTGCCTTCCTTTTCAAATATTAATTGAGCATAATGACTTTGGTAGATTTCTAGGTTCTCAGTTCTGTGCCAGTACCAGGCTGTTTTGATTACAGTGGCTTCCTAGCTAATAAAAGAACAATATGCAAATTGATCATCACTCTAACACACAAGATGGCTGTCTCCATGTGGTCAAAGATGGCTGCCCCCATGTGGACACAAGATGGCTATCACAAGATGGCCAGCAGGGGAGGGCAGTTGGGAGGGACCAGGCCTGCAGGAGAGAGCAGTTGGGAGGGACCAGGTCTGCAGGGGAAGGCAATTAGAGGGGACCAGGCCTATAGGGGAGGGCGGTTAGATGTAACCAGGTTTGCAGGGGTGGGCAGTTAGAGGCAATCAGGTTGTCAGGGGAGAAGTTAGGCATCAATCAGGCTGGCAGTGGAGTGATTAGGGGATGATCAGGCTGGCAGGCAGAAGCAGTTAGGGGCAATCAGGAAGGTAGGCAGGTGAGCAATTGGGAGCTAGCAGTCATGAATTGTGAGAGGGATGTATGACTGCCCATTTAGGCCCAATTCTACTGGGATTGGGCCTAATCTGATAGTTGGACATCCTTCCAGGGTTCCCAGATTGGAGAGGGTGCAGGCTGGGCTGAGGATCTCCCTCCCCTCCACACGAATTTCATGCACCAGTCCTCTAGTTGTAGTATAACTTGATATCCAGTATTGTGAACCCTCCAACTCTGTTATTCTTTCTCAAGTTTGCTGTGGCTCTTTGGGGTCTTTAATGGTTCTATATGACTTTTTTGAGTATTTGTTCTATATTTGTGAAATATGACATTGGTATTTTAATCAACATTGCATTAAATTTATAGATTGCTTTGGGTAGCATGGACATTTTAATAATGGTAATTCTACCAATCCATGAACATGGTATATATTTTCACTTGTTTATATCTTTTTTCAATGTCCTATAGTTTTCTGGGTATGGATATTTTACCACCTTGTTTAAATTTATTTCTAAGTATCTTAATTTTTTTCATTGCAATGGTAAATGGGATTGTTTATAGTTTCTCTTTCATTATCATCATTGGTGTATAAAAATACCATCAATTTCTGGGTGTAATTTTGTATCCTAATACATTGCCAAATTCATTATCTCTTGTAGTGTTTTGGTAGAGTCCTTAGGGTTTTTCTGTACAATATAATATCATCTGCAAATAATGAAAAGTTTACTTCCTACTTTCCAATTTGGATGCCATTTGTTTTTATTTTTATTTCTTGTCTGATTGTTGTGGCTAAGACTTCTAGTATTATGTTCAGTAAGAATGGTAGAAGTGGACATCCTGTTTTGTTCCTGTTCTTAGGGGAAATGCTTTTAGTTTTTGCCCATTTAGTATGATGTTGGCTGCAGGTTTATCATATAGGGCCTTTATTATGTTGAGATATGAGCCCTCTAGTCCCAACTTGCTGAGATTTTTTATCAAAAATGGGTGTTGTGCCTGGCGGACATGGGTCAGTGGTTGAGCACTGACCTATGAACCAGGAGGTCACAGTTCGATTCTTGGTCAGGGCACATGCCTGGGTTACAGGCTTGATCCCTAGTATGGGGGGTGCAGGAGGCAGCTGATCAATGATTCTTTTTCAATCATTGATGTTTCTATCTCACTCTCCCTTCCTCTCTGAAATAAATAAAAATATATTTTAAAAAATGAGTATTGGATTTTATTGAATGCTTTTTCTGTATCTATTGATATGATCATGTTATTTTTGGCTTCCAATTTGTTTATGTGATGTATCACATTTATTGATTTGTGAATATTGTATCAGCCTTGCATACTTGGAATAAGTCCCACTTGTTCATAGTGTATGATCTTTTTAATATATTGCTGGATATTTTGTTGATGATTTTAACATCTATGTTCATCAGTGATATCTGAAATTATCTTTCTTTGTAGTGTCTTTATCTGGTTTTGGGCTTAGGATAATGCTCATGAAAAGAGGTTGTAAGTGTTCCTTGGAATAATATGCAGAGGATAGGTGTTAGTTCTTTGAATGTTTGGTAAAAAGACCTCTGTGAAGCCATCTGGTCAGATTTTTTTTTATATATACTGCTTCAATTTCACCAATTGTTATTGGCTTATTCAGGTTTTCTGAACAAAATCATAAATTTACTTTTAAATAACTTAGGTATTTTAGTAAGCCAGACTGATAGTTCCACACTAATTAGGGTGAGATAGTGAGTTTAAATAAAGGTATTCACTAATTTAAACAATGCAGCTTTTCAGATAAGACTATTTTAAGCAGATCACATTTGTGCATCTCTAAACAATGAGAAGAATGTCAGTCTGGAAGCCAGGAGACCAGCTCTTCTTTAAACCTAGACAATAACTAGTTCTGCAGAGCATGACAGATTACTGTGATAAGCTATTTAATTTCTTGGCCTCTGTTTGTACAGCAGTAAAGCATAGCGGTGTAGATGAGTGTTTAAGTTCACAATGTGTAGATGTGCCTTTGAGGTGTGGAGAGATTCTTACAGTTCCTCATATCCACCTTGGTACCAGCAATTGACTATATTGTTTCTCATCTGTATTTGTCTGATTTTTCAAGTATGTGTTGTTGATGGCATTTTGATGAAGAAAATATAAATTAACTTGAAAGGGCTTTGATTTCTATTAATGCTGTGTCATTTATGCATTTTTCTAATCAAAGAATACAATGGTGCAACCACTATCTGATTGAAAATATACTGTGAACTTTTATTTTTTTACTTATTTTTTCTTTATTGATTAAGATATTACATATGTGTCCTTACCCTCCATTGTCTCCCACTCCCCATTCATTCCCTTATCCCGCTATTGTCTGTGTCCATTGGTTAGACTTATATGCATGCATATAAGTCCTTTGGTTGATCCCTCCCTCTTACCCCCACCCTACCTTTCCTGTGAAGTTTGATGGTCTGATTGATGCTTCTCTATCTCTATTTTTGTTCATCAGCTTATGCTGTTCATTATATTCCATAAGGCGTGAGATCATGTGATATTTATTTTTCTCTGACTGGCTTATTTCGCTTAGCATAATACTCTCCAGTTCCATCCGTGCTGTTGCAAATGGTAAGAATTATTTTTTACAGCAGCATAATATTCCATTATGTAGAGGTACCACAGTTTGTTTGTTTTTAAATATATTTTATTGATTTTTTACAGAGAGGAAGGGAGAGGGATAGAGAGTTAGAAACAATGATGAGAGAGACATCGATCAGCTGCCTCCTGCATACCCCTTTCTGGGGATATGCCCGCAGCCAGGATACATGCCCTTGACCAGAATCAAACCTGGGACCTTTCAGTCCACAGGCCGACGCTCTATCCACTGAACCAAACCAGTTTCGGCTACCACAGTTTTTTAATACACTCATCTGCTGATGGGCATTTAGGCTGTTTTGAAATCTTAGCTATGGTGAATGAACATAGGGGCACATATATCCTTTCTGATGGGTGTTTCCAGTTTCTTGGGATATATTCCTAGCAGTGGGATCACTGGGTCAAATGCGAGTTCCATTTTTACTTTTTTGAGGAAACTCCATACTGTTCTCCACAGTAGCTGCACCAGTCTGCATTCCCACCAGCACTGCACAAGGGTTCCTTTTTCTCTACTTCCTTGCCAGCACTTGTTTGTTGAATTGTTGATGATAGTCATTCTGACAGGTGTGAGATGGTACCTCATTGTCATTTTGATTTGTATCTCTAAGATGATTAATGACTTTGAGCATGTTTTCATATGTCTTTTAACCTTTATTATGACTTCTTTTGAAAAGTATCTATTTAGGTCCATTGACCATATTTAGACTGGTTGTTAATCTTCCTTTTGTTAAGTTGTAAGAGTTCCCTGTAAATGTTGGAGATTAAACCCTTATTGGTGATAACATTGGCAATTATGTTCTTCCATAGAGTGGGCTTTCTTGTTTTGTTGATGCTTTCTTTTGCTGAACAAAAGCTTTTTATTTTGATGAAGTCCCATTTGTTTATTTTCTCTTTATTTTCCATTGCCCTAGGACTGGTATCAGTGAAGAAATTGCTTCGGCATGTGTCTGAGATGTCTTTGCCTGTGGATTTCTCTATTATTTTTATGGTTTCACATCTTATGTTAAAGTCCTTATTCATTTTGAGTTTATTTTTTTGTATGGTGTAAGTTGGTGGTCTAATTTCTTTTTTTTTGCATGTATCTGTCTAATTTTCCCAATATCATTTATTGAAAAGACTGTTTTGACTCCATTGTATGTTCATACCTTCTTTGTCAAATATTACTTGAGCATAGTGGTTTGGGTCCATATCTGGATTCTGTATTCTGCTCCATTTGTCTATATGTCTGTTCTTGTGCCAATACCAGGCTGTTTTGAGAACAGTGGCTTTGCAATACAACTTGATATCTGGTATTGAGATCTCACCTACCTTGTTTTTCCTTCTCAGGATTGCTGCAGCTATTTGGGATCTTTTTTTTTTTATTCCAGATGAATTTTTGGAGAGTTCTTTCTAGGTTTTTGAAATATGCTATTGGTATTTTAATAGGGAGTGCATTGAATCTATAGATTGCTTTGGGTAGTATGGACATTTTAATGATGATTCTACCAATCCATGAACACGGTATGTTCTTCCATCTGTTTATGTCTTCCTCTATATCTTTTTTTTCGTGTCCTATAGTTTTCCACATATAGGTCTTTTACCTCCTTAGTTAAGTTTATTCCTAGGTATCTTAATTATTTGGTGTGATGGTAAATAGGATTGATTTTTTAGTCTCTCTTTCTCTAAGTTCACTATAAGTGTATAGAAATGCTATAGATTTCTTGGCATTACTTTTGTATCCTACTATCTTGCTGAATTCATTTATTAAGTTGAATAATTTTTTGATGGAGTCTTTAGGGTTTTCTATGTACAGTATCATATCATCTGCAAATAGGACAGTTTTACTTATTATTTTCCAATTTGAATGCCTTATATTTCTTCTTCTTGTCTGATTGCAATGGCTAGTACTTCCAGTACTATGTTGAACAGGAGTGGCAAGAATGGGCACCCAGGTCTTGTTCCTGTTCTTAGGGGAAATGGTTTTAGTTTTTGCCCATTGAATATGATGTTGGCTGTGGGTTTGTCATATATGGCTTTTATTATGTTGAGGTATTCTATTCCCATCTTGCTGAGAGTTTTTATCAAAAAAGGGTGTTAGATTTTGTCAAATGCTTTTTCTACATATATTTTAATGACTATATGATTTTTATCTCTCAAGTTGTTTATGTTATATATAATATTTATTGATTTGTGGATATTTTACCATTCTTGCATCCCTGGGATAAATCCTACTTGGTCATGGTGTGTGATCATTCTGATGTACTGCTGAATCTGATTTGCTAGAATTTTGACATCTATGTTCATGAGGGATATTGGCCTGTAGTTTTCTTTCATTGTGTTGCCTTTATCTAGTTTTGGTATTAGAGTAATGCTGGCTTCAAAGAATAGCTTGGAAGTGTTCCTTCCTCTTGAATTTTTTGGAATAGTCTGAGGAGGCTAGGTTTTAGTTCTTCATTGAATGTTTGCTGAAACTCCCCTGTGAAGCCATCTGGCCCAGGCTTTTGTTTGCTGGAAGCTTTTTGATGACTGCTTCAATTTCTTCTATAATTATCGGCCAATTGAGACTTTTAGATTCTTCCTGATTGAATTTTGGAATGTTGTATATTTCTAGAATATGTCCATTTCCTCCAGGTTATATAGTTTGTTGGAATAGAGTTGTTCATAGTATTTTTTAAAACAATCCTTTGTATTTCTGTGCGGTTTGTTGTTATTTTGCCTTTGGCATTTCTGATTTTGAGTCCTGTCTTTTTGCTTCTTGGTGAGCCTGGCTGGAGGTTCATCAATCTTGTTTATCCTTTCAAAGAATCAGCTCTTGGTTTCATTGATCTTTTGCATTATTTTGTGTGTGTGTCTATGTCATTTATTTCTGCTCTGATCCTTATTATCTCCTCTCTTCTCACTCTGGGCTTTTATTGTTGCTCTCTTTCAAATTCTTTAAGTTATAGAGTTAAATAACTTACTACCATTTTTCCTTCCTCCCTTCCTTCCTCCCTCCCTCCCTCCCTCCCTTCCTTCTTTCCTTCCTTCCTTCCTTCCTTCCTTCCTTCCTTCCTTCCTTCCTTCCTTCCTTCCTTCCTTCCTTCCTTCCTTCC